>CM053582.1:119967249-120052056 GCA_028627135.1 Pseudochirops cupreus
GGCAAGATACCCAGTTTAGAGTTTATGTCATTCCTTCCCTAAGCCAAATTCAATGAGAGTAAGGTTGACTCTTTCCCTTTTGCCTTCCTGTTCTTCCCCTCCATTGTAACAGTTATCCCTTGCCTCTTCCATATGAGATGATTAATCCCATTCTGTCTCTCCCTGTCTCCTCTCATTCTATTCCTCTCCCACCTCAGAATTTCACCTTTTAAAGTATCGTCCCTTCTTATTCAATTGATCCTGTGCCCTCTATGTACACATATATACGCATACTCAGATATGTGTTCGTACGCATATACAAACCCTCCTATATAGGCATATGCGTATGTGTATGTATATATACATTTGTATTCCCTTCACTTATCCTCATACTGAGAAAAGTTTCATAAGTTACAATTATCGTTTTTCCATGTTGGCATGTAAATAGTTCAACTTTGATAAGTTCCTTATGGTTTCTTTTCCATGTTTACCTTCTCATGCTTCTTGTATTTGAGTGTCAAATTTTCTTTTCAGTTCTGGGATTCTGCTCACTTTAAAAGACCCTGCCCCACTTCACTGGACATTCTGTTAAATGATTGTCTTTTGTCTGGTACAGAGATCCCTGGCACCATGGGCTTGTGGTTCAGAGCCCTTATGAGCCTTTGGGGACATATAGGGGTGGGAAGGTAGGGACTTTACCTTGTCCCACATTTTGTGGGATTTTCTGTGATCTATGTTTTATAGCTCTCAGCAAAGCAGGGTTAAAACGTACAAGGAAGGGACCAATCCTAATGTTTTCTGCCCTGTTCAAACCCCATCTGGAATACTGTGACCAAGTGTGGGGGCTATGTTTTAAACTAAAGCTGAAGCACATCTAGAGGGCAGTGACCAAGGTGGCAAGAGTACTGGAGACTGAGTTCTAGAGGATCTGGAGACTGAGTTCTAGAGGATCTGGAGATTGAGTTAAGGAGGATATGTTGAGGAAACTGGGGATATTTAACTTCATGAAGACTCAGAGATGACATGATAGCCCTTAAGGTATGTCCTGGGAAAGAGAAATCAGACTTGAGTCTCTTGGCTCTGGAGGGCAGAATCAAGAGAGAAAGGTGAAAGGTACAGGGAGACATATTTCAGCTTGGCATTAAGAACTTCATAACCCAACAAAGCTACCCCCAAGTGGAATGGGCTGCCTCTGGAGGTAGTGAGCTTCCTGTCAATGGAAGTATCCAAGCAGAGGATATGTTCACTGGCATGATGTGGGAAAGGATATTCCTATTCAAGTAGGGGCTGGACTAGGATCCTCTGAAGTCCCTTCCAGTTTCTGTGATTTTACAGTATTGAATTACTGAGTGCTGCCAAGAGGTACATAGTGTTCCTCAGTGGTTTCTATGCATGCAAGCATGTCTCCCCAGAGAGGGGAGGGCACCCAGAGGACTGCCTAACGAAGACCCACCCTCCTTCCTGTGGCTTGGGTCCCCCGCCCTCCCGAGGCCAGGGAGGACCTTGGCTCCTGCCTGCTCCGGGAGTTTTCCAGGCTCAGGACGTCCCCAAAAACAGGAAGTTAGACAATGGCTGCCCCTTATCGGTCCCACATTCCTTTCAGGTGATGCCCAAGGGGGAGGGGCAGGTATATGTCCCTGCCTGGATCCCCTGACCATGACCAGGGCATGGGGGTGGGGTCTCCTTGTCTGGATCCCAGAGGGGCCTCAGCAGTCACATAGGCCATCCTCTTGACCTTGTAAGGCGAGGACCTCCCTAGCTTCCCAAGTTGGAAAAACCCCAGTCACCTTCCACCCCCAGCAGGGGTGTCTTCCTGTTGTCTGTCATTGATTCCTCTGGCCCTCTCTTCCTTCTTGACTTGGCTGGGACAGAAACAGGGAAGTGAGAGTTATAGAACACGAGAGTGAATGTGACCTTAGAGGCGGCAGCAGAACCGCTCACCTACATAATAGTGTTTTAAGGTTTGCAAAGTACTTTACAGATAAAATCTCATTTTATCCCAACACAACCTTGAGAGTTATTTTTATACCCATTTTAGAGATAAGGAAACTAAGGATCAGAGAGGCTAATTGCCTTTCCCAGGGTCATATAGTCAGTAAGTCAAACTTGGTTCTTCCTGAATCTAGTCTCAATACTCTCTCCACTACACCAGTGTTTGAACTCTTTCTTTTTTAAAGGAGGAACCTTAAAAAAAAACAGAATGTTAGATCCTAGAACATCAAGGCAGGAAGGGACCTTAGAATTCGTCTAATTCAATCCTCCCATTGTATGGATGAGGAAACTGAGGTTAAAAGAGGTTGTGACTTTGCCCAAGGCTAGCTGCTGAGCCAATGACAAAGATGGCAGTCCATTTTTTGGGACGATTTTCCAGGGAGACCTGGAAAGATTTTGAGACCCAAAGATCCTCTCTCAAACAGGCAGCTGCGGGTACAGTAAATAGAGCAACAGGCCTGGAGTCAGGAAGACTTGAGTTCAAATTTGACCTCAGACATTTACTAGATGTGCGACCTTGGGTAAGTCACTTAACCCCTTTTTACTTCAATTTCCTAAACTGTTAAATGGAGATAATCACAGCAGCTACCTCCCAGGACTTTTGTGAATGAGATAATATTTATAAACCAAATGCATGTAGTAGGTGTTTAATGAATGCATATTCCCTTCCCCCTCTCTTTCCTTCCCCAGTATCTAGCACTGACTGGCTGTCTCCGCACCAGCCTGCACCGTCTGATCCTGGACAGATAAGAATTCAGCCGGGAGGGAGGGGGCAGTACATCAAGGGCTGGGAAGCCTGGGAAAGCTGGCGATTGTCCCCACTTCCAGAGGACGGGGAGACATCTCTCAGCTCGTCAGTCCTGAGAGGCTGATCTGTGGGGACAGCAGCTCAGACCTCCTCTCCCCTCCACCCCTCAGCAGGCACATTTGTGACAGCTCAGCAGATTCCTGGTGGCGTGAAGGAGGGGGACGAAGGTGAGGATTCCACCCATCCCTGCTCCCCTCTGATCTCCCAGGCCCCCCTGCATGTCTAGCCCCTTCCTACTCCTCGATCTGATCCAGGGTCCTGGCCTTTCTGCTCAGTCATTTCAGCATGGGATAATAGAAAGAAGTCTGGCCTGGGAGTAAGGACACCAGGGCTCTTGTCCGGGCTTAGCCTCTGATTCAGTGGATCTTAGCAAATCATGTCACCTCTCTGGGTCTTGGTTTCTCTAGCTGAAAATTGGATACATTAGAGTTAAGCAAAGGTTCTTAAACTAGAGTCATGATTTTTTAAAAACATTTGATTACTGTATTTCAGTATAATTAATTTCCTTTCTTTTTGTCCTATGCCTTTAAAAACATGATTCAAAGCAGGGGATCATAGGCTTTACCCTGCTGACTGCCAAAGGGGCAGTGGGACAAAAAAGTTTAAGAGTCCCTGGGCTAGACGACAGGATTCTAGAAGGTCACTGGCCTGGGAACACCGGGGAGAAAACCTGAGCAAGCCAGCAGAGAGGCAGGGCAGCAAAGTGGACAGGCCATTAGATTCGGGGTCAGAAAGACCCAAACTCACTAAATCCCAGAAGGTCAGGGTTTGGAAAAAACTTTGGGGTCATTAAGTCCTGAGGCATCAGCAGGCCCCAAGCAGCCCACAACATTCCTGTGTGCACCCTGAGCTAGATTAAACCCAGATCTTCTACCTCTCCAGGCCTCAGTTTTCCCATCTGTAAAATGGGTGCATTAGACTAGCTCAAGGCTTCTTAACCTGGAATTGTGAGCTTGTTGTTTGTTTGTTTTAATATTTTGATAGCTAAAATGTAATCAGGAAACAATTCTTGACATAACTGGGGAAAACATTTGACAAAATAAAAATACGATAGAACATTGATATATTAATTTGTGGGGTTTTAAGTCAAGATGGAGCGGTGGCTAGAGCATGGGACCTGAAGTCAGGAAGATTCATCTTCCTGAGTTTAAATCTGGCCTAGACACTTAGCTGTGTGACCCTGGGCACCTGACCCTGAATGCCTTAGTTTTCCTCATCTGTAAAATGAGCTGGAGAAGGAAATGTCAAACCACTCCAGTATCTGCCAAGAAAATCCCAAATGGGGTCATGAAGAATTAAACACCATTGAAAAAATGACTGAATAAAGCAAAAGTCAATATGGGGCCTGCAGGGATCCTTCTGTTCAGTTTAATGGGCCCCATTTCTATTTGAGTTTCAAGTCATTACTCTAGTCTGATCCCTTCCTTCCTTTTGCAGATGAGGAAATCAAAGCCCAGAGAGGGTCAGAAGTATGCACAAAGTCACACAGTGAGCTAGCATCAGTGCTAGGACCACTTACTGCTTCCCTGAGTTCTGGTTCTGAAACTTGCAAGTTGTGACCCTGGGCAGGTCATGGGCTGAAAGGAACCAGACACACCATCTGGTAACAGGGCCATGAATCCAGACCTCAAAGGCCATCTAGACCAAATGCTTGTTTTATAGAATTCCAGGGAGGTGAGGGAATTGACCAAGGTCATACAGGTAAGTAAAGAACAGTGTTGAATTTGTGCTCAGACCTTAGAACTCTGAGTTCAGTGAGTTTGCCCCTGTACCCCATTCAATAAATTATTTAATTTATTTTTATTTTTAGATTATTAATAAATGTATTAATTCTACAAAGAACATACTTTTCTTCTGAGAAAGAGAGGAAAGACCTATTGTCCCTGATCCCAAAAAGATTCTGGAACCTCAATATCAAAGTCAGCCGGATGCTCTAGAAACTCTCATCACTGACTACAAGTGAAAAGTCAAAGATGCCCCCAAAGGGAATCCAGCACCCATATCTTGCAGATGAGGAAACTGAGGCATGCACTACCATTCTGGAAAACTCTTTGGAACCATGTGTCTCCCCCCCTAAAAAAAACTGCTAAATTGTGAATAATGTGTTGAATAAGTTCTGATCTCACTCTCCCAGATCAGCACTTGCTGTGTCTTCCCTTTAAGATTCTAGAGTTATCCTGGGGAGAAGGTGGGGGGTGGGGATGGGTGTCTCTTCTCTAATGCCATTGAGATGAAAACAGCTGTTTTCCCCACTGTTAGTTGCCAGTGAGTAGCCAGTTCTATTTTACATCAAGTAGCCAAAAAAAAAGGATGGGACAGACTGGATATTTATTTCCAATATATTTCAAGAATATTTCCCCTCAAGACTTTGGGGATATACTCTCTCCTACTTTACCTTGTTCTCTGGGAAGAGTGAACTCAAACTTAGGTCAGTTTCTTCATAGCATTAGTCCCACCAAATTCACATTCAGATGCAGAGTGATAGTGAAATGAGTCTGTTTCAGCTACTGCTGGGCTGGGTCCCAAAGGTAAGTCTCAGTGGTCACTTCTTGCTCCTTGGGGCATTGATGCTGGGCTGACAGCAACACCCAGATTCTGGAAGAGTGTCCTGAGCTTTCAAAATATTCCCCTCTGCCCCAACCATAAACTTGGATCATGCTCTCCCACAAATATCCACAATGTCAGTAGGAAACATGGGCACACACTTAAAATCTACTGGAAGAAAGGCACAAACATTGTGAATATACATGGCCAAGGCAACTCACAGCTCCAGAATTTTGGGGTCCCAGGGTTTTTTGATGTTTAGTGATATCCTCATACTTCTCACCACTAGTACAATATCTCTAATGGTAAATCTCTGTGTAAGGCTTCCTCCTCCTCTCTTCAGCTGGACCCTCTGGGCTCACTCCCTGGGTGTACTGGGTGCAGCATCTCCTCCTGGAGAAATTGTACCACCCCAGGATGCCATTACCAATAGAGGGAGGCAAGAAGAGAAAGAGTCCCTTTCCTCTCCTGCATTCTGGAAGATTCACAAAGGAAGAGGCAAAGAACAATTCCCTCCCAAGGGTTGGGTTCTATCTCCACATCTGGGTCTCTCCTTGACTACCTGAATGACTCCATCTCAGAGTTTAATCATATTTTTTAAGACTACCAGAGATGTGGTTGATCCTTTGGCCAACCAATGGCTAGCCTTGTGCCCTTCCCCTCCCCCAATAATAATAACTAGTGAGTTTAAGGTTTACAAAACACTTTGCAAATATTGCATCCTCACAACAGCGCTGGGAAGGATTTTTTAAAATCCCATTTTACAGTTGAGGTAACTGAGGCAGATAGTAGTTTAGTGACTTGCTGGGGGACACACAGCTAATACATGTCTGAGGCTGAATTAGAATCCAGGACTTCCTGCCTCCAGGCCCAGCACCCTACGTACTGTACCACCTGTCAATCAAGGAATGACTAAAGTAAACTAAAGAAATACTATACTTCCTTTACACTGACCCTTCCAGGTCTGAAAGGGGCTGAAACCAATGGGCCACTCCTGACTTCACACCCTTTCTGGAGAAATGGTTATTCAGGGTGTGAGCCACTGAAGGGCTTTTATAGGAAACGCAACTAATCAGACTCTGGGTGAGACAAAACCATAATACTTCCTTGTGTAGCTGCCCTTCACACACACACATACACACACACACACACACACACACACACACACACACACACACACACCAGTCCCACATACCATCCTGTGCCTCTCCATGACTCTCTGGGTGATACTCATTGTGAACCATATAACAGGAAGGAAGGAAGGAAGAGAGGGAGGGAGGGAAGGAGAGAAGGAAGGAAGGAAGGAAAGAAGGGAGGAAGGGAGGGAGAGAGGGAGGGAAGGAAAGAAGGAAGGGAGGGAGGAAGGAAGGAAGGGAGGGAGGAAGGAAGGGAGGGAGGGAGAGAGGAAGTGGGCGTAAAAGTTGGTTGTGACTTTCTCAGCTGCTTTTTGTCTCTTTGTTATCCTTACGGTCCTGAGATTTTTCCCTGCACTTTTGATGTCTCACCTACTACAGGAATCCTCTCCTGATTCCCCCTGATATACCAGTACCTTCCCAGGGTTAATAATCTATCCCGAGTATAGTTTTCACTAATCTCTCCTCATTAGATTGTAAACTCCTTGAGGGCAGGGATTGTCTTTTGTCCTTTCTATGCCCAGCATTAGCACAGTGTTTATTGACTGACAGGTACTTTGTGCATCTTGGCCTCAGATCCTCCCCAACAGGTTCCCTCTTGCTCTAATTCAGGTGCCATATTCCTCTTAGTGCTTGTTGGTACCATTCCTGCTCATTCAGTACGGTGATGTTGGGTGCCAGCTGTGATGATTCCATCGGCCTTGATGGTTCCAAAAAAGGCTTGTGTTGAAATTTTGCAGATCCTTTCCATCTTCACCTGTTGTTTTCCCTGGTTCATCCTTAGTTGCCATCAGGATGACTTGGCATATTTGGGTCTGTTACCAAACATTCCTTAAGCTGGCTTTAACCTTCTCCCTCCTCTCTGATTTAGGTGGTTGTCCTCAAGATCTTTCCAAATCACTACTATACCTCCCTCATCAGCTCACTCTCCCACTCTCCTCAGCGGCTCTTCCAGACTTTTCTGGAACTTTTTTCAAGCCTCCCATGCCTCCTCTCCCTCCCCCTCTTTAAGCCCAGAATCTTGCCTCACATTTCACAGAACAAATTAAGGCTGTTCACCGTGAACTTCTTCTTTTTCTCTCTTCCTCATCCCCTGTCATCCAGATACCTTCATCCGCCCTCTCCTCCTCCACCCGTCTCGGACAATGAAATGGCCTTATTGCTTACCAAGGCTAAGCCCTCTACTTGTTCAAGTGATCCCATTCCATCCTGCCTCCTCCAACAGACTGCCCCCCTCTGTTATCCCCAATCTCCCTTATTTTCAATCCCTCCTTGTCCCTGGCTCATTTCCTACTGCCTACAAACATGTCAATGTCTCCCCTATCCTGAAAAAAGCCCTGACTTGATCCTTCCATCCCTGCTATCATCCCACATAACTAAACTCCTCAAAAAGTCACTCTGTAACAGGTGCCTTCATTTTCTCTCCTCTCGACATCTTCTTAACCGCTTACAATCTGGCTTCCCCCATCATTCCACCAAAACTGCTCTCTCCACAGTTACTAACGATCTCTAAGCTCCCAAATCCAATGGTCTTTTCTCAATCTTCATTCTCCTTGATTTCTCTGCAGCCCTTGACCCTGCTGACCACTTTCTCCTCTTTGTTACTCTCTTCTCTCTAGGCTTTAGAGACTCCATTCTCTCCTGATTTGCTTGTTGGGTTTTTCCCCCAAGCTTGTCTCTGTATGACAGATCCTTCTTCTCTGTCTCCTTTGCTGGATCATTTCGCACACCCTCTGGCCATAGGTGTCCCTCGGAGTGCCATTCCAGGCCCTCTGCTCTTCTCCCTCTATAATACTTCACTTGGTGATACAGCTCTGTGGAGTTAATTACCATCTCCATGCTGATGATTCTCAAGTCTACCTTTCCTACCCCAATCTCTCTGCAGACCTCCAATCTCACATCTCCAACTGCCTTTCAGACATCTCAAACTGGATGTCCGGTAGACATCTCAAACTCAATATGGCCCAAGCTGAACTCATTGTCTTTCTCCCTGAACCCTCTCTTTCTCCTGCCCTATTGCTGTAGAGGGCAGCCCTATCCTCCCAGTCCCTCAGGCTCACGACCTAGTCTTTCTGGATTCCGCACTATCTACCAAAGCTGTTTCCAAGACCCACCTTTCCCATTTTGCACCATCTTTCCAGTACTTTCCATTCTCTCCTCTGACACTGCCACCACTCTACTGCAGGCCCTCATTGACTGCAATAGCCTGCTGATGGGTCTGCCTGCCTCAAGTCTCTCCCCACTGCAATCCATCCTTCATTCACGCACCAAAGTGATTTTCCTAAAATGCACATCTGACCATGCCACCACTCTATACACTTCGTGGCTTACTATTGCCTCTAGGATCAAACACAAAATGCTCTGCTTGGTATTCACAGCCCTCCATAGTCCAGTTCCCTCCTACCTCTCCAGCCTTCTTAACACTTTGTTCCCCACATACTCTTCAATCCGGTGACGCTGGTCTCCTGGCTGTTCCATGAATAAGACCCTGTATCTCTGGGCTTCGGGTGTTCTCTCTGGCTGTTCCCCCAAGGCCTGCAATGCCCTACCTCTTCTTCTCCACCTACTGACCTCCCTGGCTCCCTTTAAGTCCCAGCTAAAATCTGGTCTCTGACAGGAAGCCTTCCTCAACTCTTTTTAATAATTCCAGTGCCTTCCCTCTGTTCCCTATCTGTCCTGTATACAGACTTTGTGTCCAGCCTGGGGTAGACGCTAGCCTTCTAAGCTCGTATTGGTCTGGTCAGCCACAGTCAGACACACTGTACCTTGACCCTGACATTGTGATGTCATTTTGGTCCTCTCACATACGAAGCTAGCTCTGTATTTCTTTGAGTCTTCTTTCCCTATTAGTTTGGAAGCAGCTTGAGGGCAGGGACTATCTTTCATCTCTTTTTGCATCCTCAGGGCTTAGGACAGTGCCTGGAACACAGGGCGTGCTTAATCAATGTTTATCGATTGAGGGAACAGCCTTCTTTGTAAGATTTTACAAATGAGTTTGTATTGTAAGCCAGTATTGCCCTTGGCTACCATATCTCTTCCCTTGGCAAGTAAATCAATTGTTTATTGGATGCCTTTTAAGTTTATTTAACTTTTAAATTAAGTTTACTTTAAATTAAACTTAGGTTTACTTAACTTTCTTTTTTTGACAATTGGCTTAAATAAGTTAAACTTTATATAAAATTACTCTCAGAGGTGTCTGTGTCTTATATTCCATCTGGATTCCATTTTCCATCCTTAATTACCTGTCTAAATGGGTTGGGCTGGAGCTGTTGTAAGTATATGTCATAGATTTTTCTCATTTTAATTTTCTTCTAGCTTTATACAAATTTGGACATTTGCTCTAACGAGTTGGTAGTGTGACTATATAAAGAAACAAAAACATGAGAAATGCCTTTCACATCAACAAACAGTAATTTCCTGTCTTTTAAAGTCTAATCAGTTTCACTTTCTGTGATATGTAAGATTTGTCATTCTGTCATATGATTCTTTTCTAGAGGTATAAGCCTGATACTTTGGTGTAGACTACAAGCCTGTAGTAGTAGTAGTAGTAGTAGTAGTTGTAGTAGTAGTAGTAGTAGTAGTAGTAGTAGTAGTAGTAGTAGTAGACGACCCCCTCCCTGGTCCATATTTTCCATTGTCTTATACCCTCTTCACCTTTTCCCACTTTTGCATTGAAGTCTCCGAGTACCAAAATCTTTGATAAGAGAGAAGGGATTGGACCCCTGATTTCACTGATCTAGAGAGCTCCTTCAGGGGTGGGGAACCTGTAACCTTGAGGCCACATGTGATCTCTCTAGGTCCTCAAGACCGGGCCCTTTGACTTCAAGGGCCACACTTGAGGACCTAGAGAGCCACATGTGGCCTTGAGGCCACAAATTCCCTACCCCTGTGCCTGGATGAAGAAATTCCCTCTACCAATTCAGGTCATCCTCTTCTTGAACACTGGGCCTGGAGTCAGGAAGACCCGAATTCAAATTTGGCCTCACCCATTAACTAGCTGCATGACCGTGGGCAAGTCACTTAACTTCTGTTTGCCTCAGTTTCCACAAATGTAAAATGGGGCTAACAACAGCACCTATCTCCCAGGGTGCTTGTGAGGATCAGACAAGATAGGATTTGTAAAGCCCTTGGCACAGTGCCTGGCACAGAGCAGATATTTAATAAACACTTGTTTCCTTCCTTCTTTGCAATTTATAAATTTATAAATAGATGCCTTGTGGGAGCACTGAGAAGTCACTTGCCCAGAACGTCCCACCTTCCGTGTCAGCCTGAGGCCGGACTTTCACACTCGGCTCTTCCCAGTTCCAAGGCAGGCTCCCTATCCGTACCCACATTGTCTCCCCTCTCAACGTTCGTGATTTAATTCAGGGAGCTTTATGGGACTCTGTAAAATCTTTCTACCCCTTCCTCTCTTGGGCTGGTCTTTGGAAAATAGACTCAGTCAGTCCATTGTTGAGACTATACGCAAAGCCATCATGGAGAGTCTATTCTCCACTTGCATGTCCTTGTATCTGCTAGCATTTCCCTATATATGTTAACTCATTTCAGCCTCACAACAACCCTGGAAGGTCAGTACTAGTATGATCTCTGCTTACAGATGAAGAAACAGGCTGAGACGGGGGATCCAAACTCACACAACCAATAAGTGTCTGAGGCAGAATTGAACTCAGGTCCTCTAGATTCTGCTGTGCCACCTGCGATCATCTCCACCCCAAGACAGGGGAGGCATCAGAGGGCTTTGTGGAGGCTGCTGGATCTTCTGAGGGAGAAGGAACCTTAGGAATCTTAGAACACTGGGCTTAGGCTGCGACAGCTAGTTATCTTTGCTCTCAGCTCCTTCTGCGCTGCGGGCTGTATCTGAGTCTCCAAGCACAGGTTCAATCAATCAACGGATCAAACACGCATTTATTAAGCACCAAGTGTGTACTGTGCTAGGTGCTGGGAATACAACCACAAAGAATAGAACTGTCCCTGCCCTCAAGGAGTTTACATTCTATCGGGAGAAAAACATGTACAGATATAAGGAGATACAAGATATACACCAAGTAAACACAAATTGGAAGGAGGCACTAACAGCTAAGGGGCCTTGTATAGGAAACTGACTTGAACTGCAGCCTGAACCAACTTAAAATAGAATTGGGAAATTTTTTTAAAAATACAATGAAACATAGATAATACTGATATGTGGTGTTCTGAAATTGAAGTTGAAATGTGTTGAGACAAAAATGTGTATAAGACAAAAATGAGTTGAAATGTGGCCCATAGAGATCCTTCTCTAAGGTTTAGTGGCTCCTGTTTCGATCTGAGTCTAACATGACTATTTTAAAGAAAATCTGGAACTTGAGGAGAGGTGGATGTGAGGGAGGGCAGTGCATGTGTGGGAGGCAGTTTGTGCAAATGCATGGAGGTGAGAGATGGAATGTTGTGCCTGAGAAACAAGACCACTGGTTCAGTTGGGCCATAGAGTGTGTTGTGGGGTGTCTGATGATAAAGCATAATGAGCTTGGGAAGGCAGGGTGGGATGAGGCTATGAAGGGTCTTAAATGTCAAAGGAATTTTTATTTGATCCTAGAGATATCCCAGGGATGAGCAGCTAGGTGGTGCCATAGTGCTCAAAGCACCAGGACTTTCATCTTCTGAGTTCAAATCTGACCTCAGACACTTACTAGCTGTGTGACCCTGGGCAAGTCACTTCGTCCTGTTTGCCTCAGTTTCCTCATCTGTAAAATGAGTTGGAGAAGGAAAAAGCGAACGAACCACTCCAATATCTCTGCCAAGGTAACCCCAAATGGAGACATGACTGAAATGAGTCAACAACAAAGGTACCTGGGAGGCGTTGGAGTTTCTTGAGCAGGAGAGTGCCATGATCAGACATGTGCTTTATGAATTTCCATTTGGCAGCTGATTGGAAGATTGTCTAAAGAGGGGAGAAACTTGAAACCAAGGAGAGGGTCCAGGTGAAAGGGCATGAGGGTCTGAACTAAGGGGGTGAGTGCAGAGAAGCGGAGACACTTGGGAGAGAGGCTGAAGCAGAATTCACAAGATCTGGCAGCTGTTTGGATCAGGGTAAGGAGAAAGTGAAGAAAGGATGACTTTATAGGTTGTGAGCCTGTGGTGACTGGAAGAAACAAAACCAGGGAAGCTTGAGAGAGGAGTGGGTTTGGGGGATGGAGCATAGGTTCATAGATCTAGAACTGAGGGACCTCAAAAGCCATCTGGTCCCCCTCGCTCATTTTACAGATGAGGAAACTGAGGCCTCGGGCAGTTAACACAGTAATCCTGAAGTAGGAATCAGAGGCAGGTTTTGAACCCAAATCCTTAGATTACACCGTATCTCACTGACTCTGAGGATAAGTTCTGTTCTGGATATGAGCTTGGAATGCCTATGGGACATCCAGATCGAAATGTCCTACAGGCAGCTGGAGCTTGAGAGGGAGCTTAGGGCCGGGACTGTAGATCTGAGAGCCATGGGTGTAGAGATGAAAACTGAAGCCATGGAAGTTGAAGACAGAGATTCAGAAGCAGAGAGACAGAGTCAGAGTCGGAGAGAATCAAAGAGACAAACAGAGACACACAGAGATGGGAGGAGAGAGAAAGCAGAGACAGAGACATAGGGGGGAGGGAGAGAGACAAAGAGACAGAGATTCAGAGACAGAGAGAGAGACAAAGAGATGGGGAGATAGAGAGGG
Organism: Pseudochirops cupreus; assembly: GCA_028627135.1. Lineage (NCBI taxonomy): Eukaryota > Metazoa > Chordata > Mammalia > Diprotodontia > Pseudocheiridae > Pseudochirops > Pseudochirops cupreus. The sequence continues at coordinate 119,980,395 of CM053582.1, forward strand.
AAAGGAGGGAGGGAGGGAGAGAGAGTCAGAGAGAGGCAGGTGTGGAGGATGGAGAGAGGCCAAGAGCATGGACCTGGGCCTAGGAGTTAACAGGAACTTCTGGAAAGCAGAGCAGCCAGCAGGACTGAGCCAGGGGCGTGAGCAGCAGGAGGGAGCCCAGGAAGGAGGGGAGCTAAGGGGCAGTTCCTTCACACTGGAGAGTGTCAGGGATGTCTCTGTCCAGGTCCTCATTGGACTAAATGGCCTTTTCTGAGATCCTTTGACTTCTGGGGACATCCAAGGGGCAAGGCTGTGGCAGTGTGTTCCTTTCTCCTGCCTGGGGGAGCTTGGGGAACTCCTGCTCTGCACATGAGTTGCTTATGTTTACTGAATGGAACTGAGTTGCAGTCTGACCCATCTTCTGTAAGGCGGTTGGGTTTTGTGGGTCTTCCCCACTTCCTATGCTTACCCTGCCCATACACACATCCCGGGCAGAGAACTCAAGCCCAAGGGCCTTCAGGCAACAGGCAGAAAGGGCCAGCTGGGCTCTGTCTAGCACAGGAGGCAGCTTGCTGTGTGTGAACCAGGTTTATTTACAGTCAGTAATAAGCAAAATAAATATTCTCAAAGACTGAAAGTACAGGAAAGAGAAAGGGAAAGTAGTGTGAGCCTGGGCAGTGGGGTGGGGAGGAATCACAGGCCCGAAGCCCAGCTCATCTCCTGCTGGGGGGAGGCCAGCATGGGGTCCATCAGTGCTCAGGGGGGACCCCAGATGCACCTAACTGGGCTTTCCCTGGCTCAGCAGGCCCTGTGCCATGGAGAAAGGAGAGAGGAGACAGGCTGGTGGCAGGGGTGAGGGGACCTGAGAGAAGAGGCTGAGGGGTCAGGGGCCTGCAGCCTCTTCTTTATATTCCTGGGAAAGAGGAAGTGGGAGGGGGTCCTGGAGGCTCTGAGAACCCCTCCTGTCCCCCTCTGACTTCCTTACCCCATGCTCCCATTCTCCTGGGACTGCAACATCAGCAGGCAGGGATTAGGGGCAGCTCACGCTTCGCTGAGGTTGAAAGGCAGGATTTGGGGAGGAGGGCAGGGGGTAGAGGGCCCTCAAGGGAATTGCTGGTTCAGCAGCCTGGATCCCCCTCCCTTTGGCCAGGGAAGGGGCAGGGATCGGGAGCTCTGCTGTCTGTGGGATCTGAACCCCAGCCCAAGCAAACTTCTTAGCACCACTAGGCTGTGGCTCCAGATCTGGGCAGCAGGGGATGGGTGGTGGGCATTTCTTGGAGGATGCCCAAATCCTCATCCAGGAGAAGGCCCAAAGGGCTCCGCAGGCCAAAGCTGGAGGCTCAGTGGTGCGGGCTCATGTCTTCCATGCCAACCCTGCCCCACACGCCCACCACAAAGCTCTCGATATCACACTCATTGGCCCCTCGAACAATTCGGAAATATCCATTCTCTCCCCAGGTTGGGCCCCAAGAGTTAGCTGCTGTCTGTTAGAGAAAAGAGAAAAGTATGAAGAGAGTGGGGGAGAGGGATCCCTGGTCACAACCAGGCCTTAAATTCCCGGATTCCGCATTCAGACCAGTAGCTCCCTGAGTGCAGGGGCCATGACTACTCCCCTCCTCTTGGCTAGGGGCTCCCCAAGAACAGCTCTCCTCTCTCTCTTCCATACAGGGGCTGTCAGAATAGGGGCCTTGGAGCTCTAAGGGTCTCTCTCCTCCCACCTCCCATGACATGTTGGGACTTACCCAGTATTTCAGTTTCTGTCCATCAGGCTGAATTTCTTCTCCCCACCTTTAGGACAGGGGAGGGGAGTTAGAGTCAAGTTCACAGAATGTCAGAGCTAGAAAGATCCCAGACATTATCTACAGGAAAAAACTGAAGTCCAGAGACAGGCAAGGACTAGGCCAGGCTCATATAGCAAGGGCTAGGAGTAAAACCTAGGACTTGTGGTGCCCAGGCCCTGTAGGTACCCTGTAAGATACCCAGTACCCTGAGGTACACCACACACTGCCCTGGCCTTCCCAGAGACAGGGACTCCTCCCCAGCCCTCAGAGGTCTTCATCTGGGCCTCCCTAGGGCTGCCCCTCTTCCCCTCCTCAATCCCAATTGCCATGGTGACTGGGGCTGTTGACTACCAGTCTGGCTTTCCTCCTGGAATGTTTACTGCCCTGAGGATCACCCTTTCCCTCCTCCCCTTCATGCCCAGGAAGGGGGAAGAGGAATAAGCCATTCCTTCCTAGTGCCAAGTAGAAGGGGGCTGAGCCCAAGAGCCCTGAATTTGGAGTCAGAGGATCTGGGTTAGAATCTCAGCTTTGCAAGACCCTGCTCCATGAGGCTGTTTCCTTCTGTGTCCACTGAGTGGGTAAATTAGGACTGGTCAGTTTTAACTCTCAATCTGATCCTCTCTGTGTGCCCTCCAGCTGTGGATAAGGCAGAGTCTGGCAGGAGGGAGGGGGCAGGGTGGACACTGCCCCTCAGCGCCCAGGATAGCTACTTCCTCCCAGTTCTACTACTCTTATACAAACCAGGGACATCTCTAAGGCACAACGAGAAGAGTGATCAGCAACTCAAAGAATTCCAGGAGCTCTCAGACATGGTCTGGGCCAACCCACTCATTTTACAGATGGGAAGACTGAGCCTCAGAGAAGGGAAGGGTCTCGACCAACGTCCAGACAAGTTGGTAGCTGAGATGGCATTTGAATCCAATGCCAGATTCCAAATGTAGAGCTCAACCCACTTCACTTGGATGCCTTTGGTGCCCCCAGACCAGACCCTGGCACCCTTCCCAGAAGGCACTTCTCACCCCGTGATTTTGACAGAATGAGTCCCATGTCGGTGGTAATGTTCAGGTTTCCCCAGACTGGTCGGTATGTGCTTATAGATACCACTCTTGTATAAGAAGAAATCTTCATGCACTTCCATGAGGGCTGTGGGCATAGGAGTATCCGATGGGCACTGCTCAGGGCATGCCCTCAGTGCTGCCTCTCTATACCCATACACCAAGGCAGAGGGAGGCTGAAGTCCATCGGTGCCCTCTCTACCCTCTCCCCATCAAGCATGGTCTCCCTGTCAGGGCCAGAGCGGGGATGGGTTTCTGCCCTAGGCTGGGATGGATGGGTTGGTGGTCTTGGGGTGCCCACATTGATTTCTTTGTGCCACCCAAGGGTAAGCATGGCCCTGGGCTTGTATTTAATGTTAAAGGTTAAAGGGGGTCTATGAAGGGGTGTCTGCTGTGACCTCTGCCTGACAGCCTTTCACAACAGGTGGGGATGAGAGGGGAGAGTTGGTCTCAGGACAAGGTGGAATTTCCAAGGTCTCTGCCAATTCCTGAGTGTGAGAGCCAGGGCCAAGGAGGGAGGAAGGGACAGAGAGCAGAGGGAGGAAGATGGTGGGGTGCAGAGGGTTTGTAAAAGCCTTTACCTTGGACAGGCCCGTTCTCCATCAGCTCCTTCATGATATCTTTCTCCTGGGGAAGAGGGTAAGGCTGACCTGAGGGATCCCTAGAGTCCAGACCCCCATCTCCCTGTTTTTTGCCTGGATCACCCTAGCCTGTGGTGTCTGCCACCTCCCCTCTCCCCACAGGCTCCCAAGCTCCCTCCTGTCTGCCCCCAAGCCTGGGCTCTCACATGAGAGGAGAGGCGATAGGGAGGTGTGGCCTGGTAGATGTGGTTAGCATGGGCCCGGTTGTTGGGGCAGTGGGCGGTGGCCTGGCGTTTGCCCCGGCCCATGTGGCGACTGTGCATCATGCATGGGGCCGCAGGAGCTGCCCCATTCTGATCTCCCGCAGAGAATGGGTAGCAGTGGTTGGACACTAGCCTGTGAAGAGACAGTGGGGAGGGGGGGGAAAGAAGGTGAAGGAGACCCCTTGACTCTCAGTCCCCTCAGCCTGGCCTTTGAGAGTGCATGCCTTGCTGGTGCCCTCCACCCCCTCCTGCCCACTTCCTCAATGTCCCCTTGTCTGGCATCCTCTCCTCGGGTGCTTGTCCCAATTCCTCCTCTTATCCCCATGCCCCAGTATCTAGGCCCCTGGACTCCCCACATGGTCCTTTTTTGCAGCACTCAGGGATTCCCCTGTGCCCAAGTCTGCTCACCCACGGCGACGCAGGAACCACCAGGCCCCATCAAGCCGCCCACCCCGGCATCCCTGCTGATTGTGTGTGTCACAGGACAGCAGGTTCTGAGGGGACAAGGCAGGGGTCATATGACCCATGGAGTGGATGGAGATGCGGTCTGAGGCCACAGCTGGAGAGAGGAATAAGGTAGGTAGAGATGGTGATAAGGGACTCTGAGCAAGGTTCTAGCCTCTCCATGCTGGTACCAAGCCCACGCCCAACCCAAACCTCCTGGTCCCTTGTCCAAAATCCAGTCCCAGCCCCAGCTTCCAGCCTGGCCTCAGCCCAGCCCCTACCTGCTGTGGAGAATGCCCAGGAACCTGCACAGTTGCCCTGGTCCAGGGGCTCATGGATCAGGCCAGGCCATTTATCTGAGGCATTGAAGGCTGAGGGAAGAGTTTCATCTGGTAACATGACCATCTACAAGGTATAAACAAACCATTGCCCCCTGAGCTTCCCCCAGAAGTCCTGGGCCTCAGGCTAACTTGAAGACCTTGTGCTCTAGGGCTGAGGCCCAAGAACTAGTCCCAGACCAATGGAAGAAAGATGCGTAAGGGGACTGGACCCCTCCCAGGAGAGGCCTCAGTAGTACAGACTCTATCTGTGTAATGGGTGTTTGAACTTGATGATCTAAGGCAGCAGTTCTCAACCTGTAGGTTGCGACCCCTTTGGGGGTTGAACAACCCTTTCACAGGGGTCGCCTAAGACCATCGGAAGACACATATTTCTGATGATCATAGGAACTGAGACACTGCTCCTCTCTCTGTCTCCAGGCGAGTCCGCCCATATGCAGATACGCCCACATACGAGCATTAAAGGGTTTCCGTATTAGGAAGCTTGAGAACCACTGCTCTAAGGCCTTCCTCAGCTCTAAATGATCTGACCTTATGTCCCGGTCATCTGTGATTTATTTTTTCTGGTCCATTTCTATTCTTTCAAGGGGGAAGGAAAAGGAATAAGCATTAATTAAGCACCTACAGTATGCCAGGCATTGTGCTAAGCACTTTACAAGTATTATCTCATTAGCTCCTCACAACAACCTGGTATTATCCCCATTTCATAGATGAGGAAACTGAGGCTTAAGTGATGTGCCCAGGGTCCTACAGCCAGCAAGTGTCTGAAGATGGATTTGAACTCAGATATCCCGGACTCTAGGCCAGTGTGTGAGGCACCATGGCATCTCCTGGCTCTTGCTGCTTCTTTCAACAAAAATGAGAGTTTTAATACAAACCTGTTTGTGCTAGAAGCATCTCCTGGGACCCATGGGCCATTCTAACACTGGGGAGGGAGGGCAGTTGGGCGGTGGTAATTGTTCACATTGAACAGAGAGAGAAACTAAGGCCCAGAAAGAGAATTCATAGGCTCAGAGCCGGAAGGACTTCAGAAGCCCCCGAGCCCAACCCCAGAATTTTACAGCTGGGGAAACTGAGGCCAGGGCCTCCCAGCATCCCTCCTGCACCGCTCTGTCCTTCAGCCCCTCCTCAGTCCCTTCCTTGAACATCCTCCCTCTCAGGCTAAGAAGCCGTCCAAGGCCACGGGGACCTTTGGCTTGGAGGGAAGGGAACGTCACTGAGGGGGCCCCATGACCTGGCCAGCTACCAAGTGAAAACAAAGGGAGGCAGAAAATAGACAGGGGCGGGAAGCCCAGGAGACTGGGGTCACTAGAGTAGGGGCCATTCCTCTGGTCCCAGGGGGCCTCCTAGGTCATCTCCACCAAGGCCCCGTCCCAACCCCAGCCCATGAGACCAATGGAGGCGGTTTTCTATGCAAAATCTCCTCCTGACCCTTGGGGGGGGAAGGGGACGGGGGTGGGAATAGGAAAAGGGGGAAGGAGAAAGGGAGGAAGGAGGAGAGGGGAAGAGGGTGGGGAGAGGGAAGGGGGGAGCACAGGCTCATAGCTTCTAGCTCCAACCCCAAGGTCCCAGCCATGGGACCCAGCCATGAGGCCCAGCCTGTCCCTGGGAGCTGCCAAGAGCCCAAGGCAACTCTGGGGTTTCCCAGGACAGGCCAGCTTGGGAGGAGGAGGGGAAAGGCTAGAGTGGGGCCTCAGTTTCTCCATCTGCAAAACTAGGTAGCATCTGATTTAAGTGTCTAAGTCTAAGAAGGCCCCCTGGCAATACGCAAATGAAGATGCTGCCGATGCTGAGGCATCACTGAGGAAAGGGGTGCAAGGGAGGGTTTGGCAGAGGGAATAGTGTGATTAGCATGGAATCATGCATCCAGAAAGCACAAAGCTGAATCCTGATTCAGATAGTTTCTTGCAGCAAGACCTTGGGTAAGTCACCATATCTCTCTCCACTCAGTTTTCTCATCTGTAAAACTGTGATGATAATAGTGCCTACCTTGAAGGGGTGTTGTGAGGATCAAATGAGACAATGCATGTAAAGAGGTTTGAAAATGGGAAGTACTACAGAAAGTCGTGATCAGAACGCAGATATAAGAGGAAGCTTGGAACATGGAATGTCAGAGTGGGGAAGGGTCTTAGAATATGGAATGTCAGAACTGGGAAGGGTCTTAGAACATGAAATGTCAGAGCTGGGAAGGGTCTTAGAACATGGAATGTCAGAACTGGGAGAGGGACTTAGAACATGGAATGTCAGAGCTTAGAACATAGATTATATGGTAGGGGATGGTCATGGTAGAACACAGAATGTCAGAGCTGGGAGGGAACTTGGAATCTATGGATATAGAATGTTCGAAGTAGAAATGACATCATCCCAAATGGAGGACTTTACAGAGGATATACAAGTAAGGACAGATAGCAAGGCTAGAAGATCTAATTCCTGATTCAAATTCAAAGCTATGCTGGGCAAAACTGCCTGGTTTTACAGTGCCAAAGTGGTGGGCATCTTGGGCCAGTAACTGTGGAGTTGTAGAGGAGGTGGCCTCAGAACCTCCTGTATGAACCTCCACAGTGTACATGGGGACCCCCATCCCTCAAACTCACTTGTATCTCATTCATGTTCATCACAGAGGAGGTGGGTCGGACTGTGCCCAGGCGGTACCGGATCCCGTCATCCAGAGTCATCCCCCAGAAGGCACTGTGGTTCCCAGCTGTCCACCTAAGGGTACAGGAGGTTCAGGAGTCACAGGGGCTCTGGGAGAGGGCAGGAGACACATGTCACAATCCCTATGTATTCATGCCCGGAGCCCCAGAGGCTCTTCTCACCCATAGTTGCCAAGGTTGATAGTATTGATCAGGTCCGGATTCACCAGGCAGGGCTCCTGGTCACACTCCCATGTCCCATCCTCCTTGCACGTGCTGGCAAAGAGGGAATGATAGGGTTAATGCAGAAGCTGCGAGGTTGGGGAATACAGCCACACCCCCAGGAGCTCCTGTCTCCTCCTCTCCTGCTCAGAGCCTGCTTCTAGCAATCCCTGGAGGGGGAGGCAGCAGGAAGGAAACCCTCATGTCATGTCATGTCAGGAAGTTGGGGGGGAAGTGGTCACTGCTCTCGGCCGCCAGTTTGTATGTGGGGCCTTCCCAGGAATGTGCCCCCAGTGGCCCTGATTCCTGGAAAGGGTTGGGGAATAATGGGGGAGGGAAAGGACCCCTGACCCCTACTGTGAAGGAGGGAGACTCCACACTTGGAGGAAGGTAACTGAAGCTGATTTGGGGACTCTGCATTCACAGTCCTTCCCACAAGCAGGGCCTTGGCAACTAGCCCTCCCAGAGACCCTGGGGACGGGGTCAAGGTGGAGGAGCAGTAGTTCCTTGAGAAGTTGGGAAGGATGGATACTTTGAGTTTATGAATAGAGGGAGGGAATGAAGGCAACATGAAGGGACCATACTCTGCCTCCCTGGGAAAGGGAAAGGTTCTCTGGGTACTGAAGGGTTAATGTCCAGTCCTCCAACCTCTCCTCCCAACCCCACGTCTGGAATCTGGGACCTGCTCATACACACCGTTGGCTAGCTCCCATTCCATTTCTATCCTGTTCAGACTTGCTCTAGGAGGCCAGGGTTGGGGGGAGGGGGCCACACTGATAGCCCCCAACTCAAAAAGGGTCACTTTAGTCTCAGTCCATCTGTCTCCAGCACACTTGTCCCTCCCCCACTTCTCCAGCACAACCCCTCCCTCAGAACGTCTCTCCACCCCACCCCACCCCACCCCACTCCCAGCCTCCAGCTGGCTCAGCCTCAGCCAAAACTGGGCCTGAGCTTCCATCGGGCTCCTTAAAAGGTATCGATTGAGGCCCATTGGAGCCCCAGGGGGTGTGGAGACAGACACAGTGGGAGAAAGAGACTTGAGACATAGACAGCAGAGGGGCATAGGAAAATCAGGGGAGGCAGAAGAAGGGTAAGGACACATGAGGAGAAGGTATACATGGGGGGAAAGGGCCCCCAAGATCCCCTGGCTGCCCAGCTAGAGCCTCTGAAGATGTGCTGGGGTCCTGTTCCCCACTGTGCCCTTCTACTCCAGGGGCCCTCAGCCCTCCCCCCATCCCCAAAGGCCTCAATCACTCACCATCGGTTACAATTGTCTTGGTAGGTCCCAAGGGTTGGGTATACTCGTCCCTGATACATACACCCTGGGGATGGGGGAGGGGTCAGGGACTGGGGTCAAGAGAACCAAGCTGGGCCCCTCCCCCAAAACTCAGCCACAGCAGAGACCCCTCCCCTCCCTCCTCCCCAATATAATTCCACACATCCTCTTGTTTCTGGACAGATTTCTGAACATCCCTCCCAGAGTTCAACATCCTTCCCTTTTACTGTAAAGATTTCTAGATCTCTCAGTTACCAAAACACATATTTAGGCCCTTGGTGGCTTGAACTATCCTGGAGATCAGGATGAGAGGAGAGATAGAGGCTAGAGAGGACAAGCCTCTCCCTCAGAGCCACAGAACTATTAGAAGTCAAGCCCAGGAGACCCAGGGCACTGAAGGGGGATAGCCAGCTGGACTTACAATATCATCGGTCAGAATAACCTGAGGGGAGCCAGGAGCATGTAAGTGAGTTGTTAGCATCCCCAACCTCGGGATCCTCAAGGTGGGAGGGAAAGGGATTGGACAGAGACCAAGCAGTAACCCCCTTTGGCCACCCTTGACAGAGACTGGGCACCCTGCTCCTTAAAAAACTGGCAGTAGGCCATCCCTCAGTCCAGCAGTGGGCTCCCAGAAACTAGCTATGGATACCCCCAAAATAAGTCAGGGCATCCCTAAGAAAGCAGGTGGATGCCCCACGCTCCAAAAATCCACAAAGTCCCCCAGAGACCAGGCAGAAAAACTCCAGCTCGACCCCAGGAATGTGGTGTAAAATTATTTCCCTCTTCCCAGATCTGGACCCTGCTGGTGGGTGAGTCAGGGGGTGGGGCTGGGTGGGGCCATTGGGCCAGGGGTAGGGAGAAAGGGCACGAGCGGCCAGTGCCTAGCCCTGGTCTCAGAACAGGCATTAGGAGAGCATGGGAGCCTGGACTTGGGCCCTGCCTGTGCCCTTTCAGAACCTGGAGAGTCCAGATTGGATAGAGGGGTTTTCTCATGGGGAAGGAGTGGGGATGAGCCTAGGGAAGGGGTTGAAGGACTCCTTTAAGGACTCTCTTCCTCTTCCTCTTTCTCCTCCCTGATCCCAGTTGGAGAAGGCATAATCCTAGAATGTCAGAGCCAGAAGATCTACAGATAGATTTCAGGGGGCCAAGGGACTTGGATGGCAAAAAAATGTCTATGTGTCTTTATCTTCATTAACCTCTGATTGAAATTCGGCATTTCCTTCTATTTTTTTTTATTAACTTAAAAACACACATTATTCCGAGAAGGGTTCAATAGGCTTCACCAGACTGCCAAAAGGGTCTATGACCCCTCAAAAAGAGTTAACAACCCCTCCTCTGTCTGATCTCTTCATTTTACAATTGGAGAAACTGAGGCCTAGAGAAGAGACTTGCCCAAGGTCACACAGTTAGATTAGCACTTGAACTTAGATTCAAACCTGGAGACAAGTCCAGGAGGGCATGGTAGGGAGGGGTGCAAGGGCAAGCAGGACCCTACATACCTCGGATAAGAGGGAAGGGGGGTGGAACGCCCAGGCAGAAGTCCCAAAAGTCAGGGCAACAGTCAGAGATCGTCCGGTTACAGAAGAGGTCACAGTAGCAGAGGGTGCCCAGGTAGGGCATGGTACAGTCATCCTCCCGGCCTGTGCAGCAGAGGTCTCGTGCCTGGCAGTAAGAGCCACCTGCATCCCGGATGCCCCTAGAGTGTAAACCCGGCGCCAGTTCCCGGCGACTTCGGCCACTCCGAGCACAGAGGGTTCCTGGGCCTGCCAGCAGCAGGGCAGCCAAGAGAGAGTTCAGCCACATAGTGCCCAGAGCCGCTGTGTGTGGGTGGAGGAAGAGAGGAAGGCTCCTTGTTAAAAGAATAGGAGACCCAGACCCCTGTGCTCTGTTCCCATCCCTCTGGGTCTCTTCCTGTTCTTGGCTTTCAAAGCAAACAAGGGGACCCTAGAGCCCTGACTATTGGCCTGTGCAAGTGATATGGAAGTGATAGGAGGCAACACTTGGGAGGTGGGATTCCTGGGCAACGGCCTCTGGACTAGGAAACTAGAACTGGTCCTGGACTATAAACCCAGCCACAGATACAGGGAGACTGGGGAAAAGATGCCCCCAGGTGCTGGGGAGCCCCAAACCAGAGAAAGCCCCTGATCTTGCTCCTGCCTAGGGGGCAGAGTAAGGCATATGAAGGGGAAGGACGAAGGAAGAATGATCCAACCCGTGCTTCCACAACCCCCTCCCTTTTCCCAAGAAGGCTGAAGCCCACTGAGCATCCCAGAAATAGCTCTTCTTATGGATTCAGGCTGGAAGGACCTGAGATCTTCAGTCCCAGACTCTCTCATCTCCAACCCTCCATCTCTATTCTCCCCACCTCAAACCAGAAAACTTCCCTCTGTCCCTCCTTCCATCTGTCCCCAGTTCCATCATCTCAGTATGTAGTTTTTCCATCCTTTGCCCCCCATCTCTGTCATCTCCCCCTCATCTATTTGCTGTTAACCCCTCTGTCCCTATCTCAACCCCTTCCTTCCTCTTCCCCCATACTGTACTCCAGCCCTCCCTCCCAACCCATCTGTCCCCCATTTCTGTCTCTATCCGGTCTCCCTCTATCTCCCTATACTGTCCCCTGTACTGTTCCTTGTCCTCTCCCCCTTGTCTATTCCATTCCTGACTTGTGGTTTTTCTCTCCAACCCTCTGTCCCTCTGTTGACTCCTTCCTCTTTCCCTCCATCAGACCACTAGTCCTTCTTTCCCCTAATCATCTATCCCCCTTTGCTGTCCCTCTGTCCTGTCCTCAGAATCAGTGCTAAAAAGGACCTAGGTGGCCATTTCACTAAGTGCCTGAGTCTCTCTCACTCACCTGCTCCCGTACCTCTGTTGGTCTGCTCCCATCTCTTGGGTCATCTCTGCCCATTTCTCTCTGGGTCACCCCACACCATCCCTTCTCTGCCCCAGCCCCCTTGCCCCCAAACAAGCTCATTTGGACCAGCATGGGCTTGAGTGTGGTGAGCATGGGGAGGCCACCATCTATCTGCTTGTCTGCCTGTCAAGCTCCCGCCCAGATCCGGCTGGGGAGGGGCCCTACCTGGGTGAGGGGTGTTGGCTCCTGCTCTGGACTGGCTGCAGTCCTGAAGTTCCTCCTCCTCTTTTTCTTCTTCTTCTTCTTCCTCTTCCTCTTCCTCCTCTCCCTCCCCTCCCTTCCTCCTCCTCCTTTCCCCACTGCCCCAGGCAGCCTTCCAGACGCCTTCCTCCCTCTCGCCCCAGCAGTGTCCCTGGGCTGGGGCTGGGCAGCACAGTGTGGAACTGAAGAGTGGACCCTGGCTTTAGTAGTGGCCCCGCCCAGCCCTGCCCCTAGAGGGCGGGACCCAGGGAGGGGAAAGGCGGGGAGGTGAGCTCCTACCTGGATTGGCTCTTTGCTCCTAACCCAGCCAAGTGAGGGGAGGCAAGCAGGGGACTGGGAAGCAGGGGGATGGTGGAGAGGCCAGAACAAGGGAGCCAAGGCAAGGGGCACTTCATTCTCCCCATTCCAGTTCCCAGAAGGGGAGATTACTGCCATTCCCCATGTCCCCAGCCCAGCACCCATAAGCAAAAGCACCTTTGCTCCAGCAGGAGGGATTTGGGTTAGACACCAGGAGAGACTTCCATCTGGGCTTCCCCAGTTCCAGGTCATAAGCCAGAGAATGGAGTGGGGGTCCAGAGTCCAGGGAGGGGACCGCTTCTAAGCATCATTTTAGGACAACAGAAGCATGTTGGATTGGGGGAGAGGGGGGAGGAGGAACTTAACCTGTCAACCAGGAATCCCAGGCTTCCCTAACTTTCCAGCTGAAAGGGTTCTTTAAAAGCCACTTTGCCCAGTCCCCTCAGTTTGGGCTTCTAACGCCTTCTCTGCCCACCTGCTGCTTCTAGGGAAGGAGATGAGTCACATACATTGCTGCCATGGCACTTGGACTCCGTCTGAGACTCCCCCTGTGCCCGTGACTCTTTGTATGGTTCTGAGCTGGCTTCCAGCGTGAGATCATTTGGTCTGAATCTCTCATTTTACAGATGGGAAGACTGAGGCCCTAGAGGGAAAGTCACCTGCTCATGGGTTGGATTAGGAGTTCAGATCCAGAGCTCAGCCTAGGCTGGACTGGACTGGACCAGGGGAGGGGGTGGGGCCAGGGCTTGGGGCTGAAGCAGTCTCAGCTCCTGGGAATGTTTGGAATCTGAAGGGGGGGGGCAGGGGAGAGGGGGGAGGCTCAGGGCTCAGACTTGGGATCCTGGGGGATACCTTCCAGGGGAAGATTTTTCCACCCCCCCCACCCCCACCCCTGCCTACAGCTGGGACACAGAGAGAGGGGCCCAAGGCCGGAGGAGGCACTATGTACCTTGAGTACCTGAAAGCGAGGTCTGGGGGAGAAAACTTGGAGTTCAGGCCAGGCCTAAGGCCTGTGTAATCCTAGGTAAACTGCTCTATTCTCTGAACTAGGTGTACTGGCTGCCCTATCTCCTCAGGGCATCAGCGGAGGTGGGAAGAGTCTTTTCTGTATGCACCTCTCCTTGGCCCCAATCCTCGAGGGGCCAAGCTGAGACACACAGACTTTTGCTGGCTGGGTTTCTATAGGGAGAGACTGAGGGTGGGCACCTGAAGTGCCTGGGGCACTGGCATTGTGCCTGGGCATCTCTGTGCCATTTTCTAGATCTGACTGGTATCCTCCCCCCAACCTCTTGTCAGGGAGCTGGCAGAGCTGAGGAGTCCTGGGTCCTCCCGAAGCCTTGGCTTCTTGCCCGAGGTCACAGGGCCCTCACACCTGGCCACCACGTGCCAGCTTTCTCCCTTCACTTCCTGCTTTCAGCTCCAGCGTTTCCTGTGCCCGGGTGCACAGTGGGGGCAGGAGACAATGGGTGTTCTGTGCCCCCGCCCCTGCCTGCTCCAAGCCCTGTGTCCCAGAGTGGGTAGGCAGTAAGCCAGGCAGGAGGTTGGCAGCCAGACAGCAAGGTTAGGCTTAAGTCTCGGCCAGTCCTGGCATTCTCTATTCCAGTACCCCTTAGGCCTGGCCGAGAGGATAGAAGTCGGGAGGACCAAGGTTCAAAACCCAACGTGCAAGCTCGCTAGCTTTTCTGTTCAGGACAAACTGCCTGTTGGTTCAGAATTATTTAACTGTCACATCCCCCAATAGAGTGTAAGGTCTTTGAGGTAAGGAACACTATTTTGGCCTTTCTTTGCATCCTCAGGCTCAGTGCAGTACCTGGCCCACAGTAAGTAGTCACTGTCACCCTGGGCGGATTGCTTATGCTCTCACAGCTTCAATTCCCTCATTTGTGAAATGGGTATAATCATACCCTCTACCTCTCAGGGTTGCTGTGAGATTCAAATGAGATGTTTGTGAAATGCTCTGCATACCTTATGGTTCTGTACACAGTACATTATAGCCATGACTGAGTTCCGTGTTAGAAAGTCCCTCACAGCTCTGACTTTCCATGTTCCAAGGTCTCTCCCAGTTCTGACATTCTTTGTAGCCTGAAGGCCCTGTGATCTCCCTCATCAGTGGAAGGGCCTCTTGACCCTCCCTTAAGGCTCTGACAATGGGGTGTCTGTCTGGACGGCTATGTTAACCCCTAAGGGCTGGGAATTGTGAGTCACGGATCCTCTGAGGCCATGGCCGAAAGGGGAACCCTGCTCCAATTCAGGACCCTGAACTGGAAGTCCCAAGATCTACTGACCACCTTGCTGGTCTGGGCAAGGCCTCCCCTCTCCCTGAGCTGACGTTCTGTCCTCTGTCAAATGACAGCCTTGGACCGGATGATTCCAGAGACCCCTTTCTGACTCTGACATTCGATGATACCACGGTTTAATAAGAAGCAAGGTAGGATTTGAACCTGGGTTTGAGTCAAGGTTCTTCCCACTACATCATTCAGTCCCTCAAATAGAGACCAAATGATCATGGCAAGGTTTCCAGAGTTCTCATGTTTTTCATCATCATCACACACGTACACATTTAAAAATTTCAAATTGTGAATTAGAAAATCATCAAAGAATACAAGTATTTCCTATGCAAAAACGGTCAGAAAATTGGGCTTATATATGACGCCGTGAATCTGCTACATGCAGCTTGTTTTAGAGGCCTCTGTGTCAGCATAGTAGCAACAACGGGCGGGCGGGTGAGCAGAGAGAGCCCTGCGGCCCGCCTCAGACAATTTCTGGCTGTGGGACCCTGGGCAAGTCACTTCACCCTGTCTGCCTCAGCTTCTCATCTGCAAAATGAGCTGGAGAAGGACATGGCGGGAACTCCAGATGGGTTGGGGCAGAATTGAAAAATGACTCAACATGAAGACGTTGCAATGCTTGTTTGCACACATACAAACTGGAGTCAATCTGTCCTTGTGCTCATTAGACTCCTCCCATCCCTAGCAGCTGATAGTGCCTGCCTGCCTGCCTGTCTGTCTGTGTCTATCTGTCTGCTGGCCTGCCTGTCTGCCTGTCTGTCTGTCTGCTGGCCTGCCTGTCTGCCTGTCTGCCTGTTTGTCTGCCTGTCTGCCTGTCTGTCTGCCTGTTTGCCTATCTGTCTGTCTGCTGGCCTGCTTGTCTGTCTGCCTGTCTGTCTGTCTGCTAGCCTGCCTGTCTGCCTGTCTGCTGGCCTGCCTGTCTGTCTGCCTGTCTGCCTGTCTGCTGGCCTGCTTGTCTGTCTGCCTGTCTGTCTGTCTGCTGGCCTGCCCGTCTGTCTGCCTGTCTGCCTGTCTGTCTGCTGGCCTGCCTGTCTGTCTGCCTGTCTGCTGGCCTGCCTGTCTGTCTGCTGGCCTGCCTGTCTGCCTGTCTGCTGGCCTGCCTGTCTGTCTGCCTGTCTGTCTGTCTGCTGGCCTGCCTGTCTGCCTGTCTGCTGGCCTGCTTGTCTGTCTGCCTGTCTGTCTGTCTGCTGGCCTGCCTGTCTGTCTGTCTACCTGTCTGCCTGTCTGTCTGTCTGCTGGCCTGCCTGCCTATTTGTCTGTCTACCTGTCTGCCTGCCAGACTGTCTGGATACCTGTCTACCTGTTTGCCTGTCTGTTTGCTGGTCTGCCTATTTGTCTGTCTGTTTATCTACCTGTCTGTCTGCCTACTGGCCTGCCTGTCTGTCTTTCTGTCTGCTTGTCTGCTTGGCTGCCTGCCTGCATCTTCATTAGAGGTAGGACCAGAGGATCAATGTCTCTGCTGATAGAGCTTGGCCTCAAACTGGCCCCATCAGAATCTGTGGTGACTCATGTGTTACTCAGGCACTGGAGAAAAGGGAGGGGAAGACCGGAAGACCCCTCCCCCCTAAACACACACATTTCTTCCACGTGACCCCTTCCTTGCTCCAGGGTCAGAATGACTCATGCTCTGATCTCCATCCCACCTACCAGCTTCCCATACCTGGCAGGACCTCATCAGATAGCATTCCCCCAGCACCCCACCCTGACCTCTGTCCCAGTTAGTTCCCCAGCCCAAGGAGGCACTGGGGTAAATGGATATGGGGAGGGGGGAGTACAGTGAGGATGTCTGGGACCCTTGGAAGATGATGAAGAAAATGGCTGAAAAGGCTGGGCACTGCCCCTTTGTTTCCTGCCTTTGTATCCTGAGCAGGGGCATGATTAACCCTTCCTGCCCCACCCCGACTGCCCTTGACCCCAGACCCTCTCTGGAGAAGGCATGAAAGAAAGCCAAGGCAGGAGCACCCAGGGCCCAATCTAAGCCATGAAGAAAGAGAACCAAGAACTCGGAAGACCTGGGTCCTTACCCTTGCTCAGACTTTCATTGTCTTACTGTGTGACCTTGGGCAAGTCACTTCTCATTTTCCTCATCTCTAAAGTGAGGGGCTTGGACTAGCCACAGTGTAAAGGACCCATTCCTGCTGAGCAGCTTCTGTGTGTACAGCACTGTGGTAGGCATTGAGGAAGATACAGATTCCTGGGGCTCCCAGTCTAGTGAGGGTAAGACAACTCTCCAGATAATATCGGTGATATTACATGGTCTGGGCATCAGAAACATGCAGAAAACTGCATGAACCCTGAGAGGGCAAGGTAGCTACTGAGCCCAGGAGAGCAGGGATGACTTCATGGAACAGGAAGGAGCTTCCTTTGAGCCCAGCTTTTAAAAAACGGGCAGGAAAAATGAAGAAAGGAAAGGAGGATATGCCTGGCGTGTGGAGTAATGCAAGCAAAGGCCCAGAGATGGGAGAGGGAAGCCAGGGCATGCATGGGGGACAGGAGTGTAAAATGTTCTTGGAAGGAAGTGATACAAGACAAGACTGGAAAGGGAAGACAGCACCAGATTGGAGAAGGCCTTGAATGCCAGGTCAAGAATTTTGAATTTTACTGGGTAGGAGATAGGTAACCACTTAAGATTTGGGGTAGGGGAAGGACACAAATGGGGCAGCTAGGTGACCCAGTGGATAGAGCACCAGGCCTGGAGTAAGGAAGACCTGAGCTCAAATCTAGTCTCAGACACTTACTAGCTATATGACCCTGGGTTAGTCATTTATCCCTATTTGCCTGAGTTTCCTCATCTGTAAAATGAGCTGGAGAAGGAAATGGCGAACCGCTCCAGTGCCTTTGCCAAGAAAACCCCAAATGGGGTCACAATGCGTCAGATAGGACTGAAACAACTGAAAAACAACAGGCTCACAACCAGATGGTTCTCCATCTGAGAAAGATGATACTGGCCTCTCAGAGCAGGGAGTGGGTCAAGGTGGGAAGGGTCAAAGAGGGCTCGTCTTAGGTCAGGGAGACTGGAGCCTGTTTGCAAGCAGATGGGAAGGAGTCACTAGCAAGGGAGGGACAGCTCTCAGCTGAGACAAGGGATGGTTCCGGGAGGAGGGAGGAGTTAATGGGACTGTCGAAATCATATTTTCTGAGTCCAGAACTTTGACACAGGATGGAGAGTTGGAGATCGTAGGAACCTGAGGGGCCACTGAGATCAAAGGTGTCAAACACAGGCTTGCAGGCCTGCACTTCTCCTAAGTGAAACCCAAATTAGATTAAAATGTAAACGGGAAATGACAATTAACATCTTTATATCCACTGACCATGTGCCAGACACTGTGCTAAGCACTTTATAATCACTATCTCATTCAGTCTTTACAACCACCCTGGGAGGGGTGATGAGGAAACTGAGGCAAGCCTCTGAGGTTAAGTGATGTGGCCAGTCTGAGGCCAGATTTGAACTCAGATCTTCCTAACTCCAGGCCCAGGGCTCTATCCACTGCTTCTCTCACCTATATAAATATTTAAGAAAATAAATAAAAATACAG
This sequence comes from Pseudochirops cupreus, assembly GCA_028627135.1. NCBI lineage: Eukaryota > Metazoa > Chordata > Mammalia > Diprotodontia > Pseudocheiridae > Pseudochirops > Pseudochirops cupreus. The sequence goes on from CM053582.1 coordinate 119,998,200, forward strand.
TGGAACACAGATGACGTTAATGTGTGGTTTCCTAAGTCTTTCTGTGTGGTTTAATGGCCCTCTATGACACCACTGATCCAGACCAGCACCCTAAGTCGTCAAGCTAGGACTTGAATCTGAGTCTTCTGCTGTTTAATTGACCAACAGGGTACCCAAGTCCTGATTCTACCTCCAACTCGCCACATGATCAAGTTGGTCCCCTCTCTGGGCCACCATGTCCTTCTCTGTCAAACTGTACCCTCCTCCCTTACAGAGCTCCTGTGAGGAAAGTGCTTGGTAAACCTTAAAGTGCTGTAGGCACCCGTGTTGATGCCTGGAGACTTGACTTGACTTGACATGGGTGCTGCTGTTATCAAGAACATCCTTCCCATGACACCATCTTCCACTACATTCTCCTTCTCAAAGCTCCTTCTTGCCCATTCTCTCATTCCTGAGTGGCAGGTTGGGGCAGGGAGTATCTTGTCTATCTTACAGATGGTGAAACCAAGGGATGGAGAAGGGGAAATGACTCACCCAAGGTCACCCAGAAAGTAGATGACTGAGCCAGGCCTGACTTTCAACCACAGGGTGCTGCCAGTGGCCTCACTATATCCTGTACACTAGCTCAGTCAGGAAATCTCCATCCTCTCCTTTTACCCAGGGCACAGCTGCTAGGGGACATCAGAATGGACCATTCTCTTCCTAAGCCCAGAGGGGATCCTTGGGGAGACAAAGACCCCTTTGTGCCCAGACCCTGGGTGGGAGAGCAGAGCTGAACCAATTGGGACTCCCTCCTGGGGGGGTGGGGGTTGGGAGTGGGGACTCCCTCCTGGGGGATAGGGGGATGGGGGGGAGGACAGGGAGAAGGTCTCCAGGCAACAGTCCCTGGGCTCCATCTCTCTGTGACAGTGTGATCTGGGCCTCATGGTCCCTCCCCCTGACCCATCTGTCTCTGCTCCAGAAGCCAGGGTGGCCTGTGACCACACCTCTGTTCCCCCCCCCCATCCTCCAGGGTGGAAAGGAGGTTTTAACTCATGAAAAAATGCTGGGTCTGGAATCAGAGGACCTAGATTTGAATCCTGATTTGGCCGTTGATTGGCCATGTGATCTTGGACAAGTCAATTCCCATCTTTGGGCCTCGGTTTCCCTTCCATAAAATAAAGGGGTTGGACTACATCAGGGGTCCCTAACCTGGCGTATACAAACTTGGATTAAAAAAACCATTTTGATCCCTTCAATTTGACTGGTCTCCTTTTTAAGCCTTTTTAACTTGCTGAATTAAAAAACATGATTTGGGGAAGGAGTCCACAGGCTTTACCCAGCTACCAAGGGGTCCATGATACAGAAAACATTAAGAACTTCTTGGACTAGATGTCTCTAAGGTTCATTCCACTGATAAATTCAATAATTCCAAGACCTATCATGTTCAGTGAGCTCACCAAGGTGGGATGCCACTTCTTAGCAAAGCAGGTGTGGGTGTAGAGCTTACAAGCTACACCATGCTGGGCTCTGTTCCCTGGCCTCTCTCCCTGCCCCTTCCCAGGGGTCACCTGGGCTCCCCATGACCATCAGTAGTGATGGGGAAGACGTCCAAAGCTGGACAGACCCCTGCCTGCCTATCAACCATAGGGGTAGGCTGGACCCAGCAAGAGGACCAGGGGCCCGCCACTCAACCTCAGTCCAGGCACTGAGGCCCCCTTCCTGGCTGCGCTTCTGTTACCTGATCTGAGCTGGGCAGCCCCTATCCTCAACTAGGATGTGCTAAGCACTCAGCGCCCCCAGATGACCATGGACCTGAGGCTGTAGTTCCAAGGGCCGGTCTCTGCTGCCCTCCAGCGTTGGATAAGAATTAGACACCTGGCACAACCTTGGAGACCAGTCTTCATGGCCCAGCTACCCCCACCCACCCCCCACTGGATACAGCAAAGGGACCTTTGGGTATGATCTAGTTGCAGCCCCACCCCTTCACTGTGAAGATGGGGAAACTGAGGCCAAGAGGAGCAAAGGGACTTTTTAAAAAATAGGGTTGGCCATGTGAAAAGAACATTAGATCTGAAGCCAGATCTGGGTTTGAGAGCCAGCTCTTTCTAGAATAATAATACACCTTTCCACAGTGCTGCAAGGTCTGCAAAAGAACATATGTGATTACAGCTCACCATGTCTAGCTGGCTCCAGGACCCAGAGACAGAGAGACAAAGAGGAGAGACACAGAGAGAGAGAGAGAGAGAGAGACAGAGAGAGACAGAGAGAGACAGAGGATAGTGGAGAGAGATAGCAACACAGAGAGAGAGACAGACAGAGACAAAGAGACAAAGAGGAGAGACATAGAGAGAGAGAGAGACAGAGGATAGTGGAGAGAGATAGAAACAGAGAGAGACAGACAGAGACAGAGACAGAGAGACAGAGAGGAGAGACACAGAGAGAGAGAGAGACAGAGTATAGTGGAGAGAGATAGAAACAGAGAGAGACAGAGAGACAGAGACAGAGACAGAGAGGAGAGACATAGAGAGAGAGAGAGAGGACAGTGGAGAGAGATAAAAACTGAGAGACAGACAGAGAGACAGACAGAGATAGAGAAGAGAGAGAAAGAGAGAGGAGAGGAGGAGAGGAGGAGAGAGAGAGAGGGAGAGGGAAAGAGACAGAGAGAGAGGAGAGAGAGAAACAGAGAAGGGAAAGGACAGGAGAGGAGAGAAAAGGGAAGGGAAGGATAAAAACTTAGGCTGAGTAAAGAAGGTCTGGGTTCAAATCTTACCTCTGACAGAATCATATAATCTGAGTTAGAAAAGACCTCAGAGCCATCTCTTCCACCCCACACCTGTCCAAGAAGCTCCACTACAACATATGGTATCTGACAAGTGGCCTTCCAGTCTCTGCCCAAAGACCTCTAATGAGGCACCTGGAGGACTTTGGGACTGATCTAATAGTCGGGGCGGGGCAGTCTTTCCTGACATTGAGGCTAAATCTTTCTTTGCAGCTTCCACCCCTTTGCTACTATCCTGCCCTTTGGGGCCAAGCAGAACTTTATGACGTCAAACCCATCCCACTCTAGATCACCCTTCCCCCTGCCTCGCCTCTACTGGTGCAGGTGATAAACATTCTATAACAGTAACCTCTGGCAGCACCGTGTAGGGGACAGGGGCAGCCTTGGAGTCGGGAGCACCTAGGCTTCAGTCCTTCTATGTGATAACTCTTGAAATACTAGGAAATAGTGGTCACGTCTCCTCAAGTCTTCTCCCCTCCCCTTCCCTCCTCTCCTCTCCTCTTCTTTCTCCTCTCTCCTCCCCCTTTCTCCTCTCTCCTCCCCCTTTCTCCTCTCCTTCTCTCCCTTTTGCTCTTCTCTCCTCCCCCTCTCCCCTCTCCTTTCCACCCTTGTTCTCCTCTCCCCTCTCCTCCTCTCCCCTCCCTTCTCAGATTAAGTGTTCCCACATTCATTTCAAAGATCAATGCTTCCAGAAAGAACATCAAGGCTGGAAGGACCATCAGAAGACTAAGGACTGCCAGGCTAAGCAGCAATCCCTGTGAAGCCAGTGTCCCTGATGCCCCCTGGGTCCCAGCAACCCAAGCAGAAGCTGGATGGGGCTATGGGGCTGGGATGAGCAGTGTTGGGTGGGTGTGCAGGACAGCCAGGAATCCGGGATGCTTTAATGTGGAGCTGGAGGCAGGAGGAGAGCCCTTGGACAGAGACAGGGACAGAAAGCCCCCACCTATAGCTGGGTGAGCACTGAGGCATTTCCAGCGTTTCCCCAGTGATGGGTGAGGGAGGAAGGCCTTGCTGGCAGACGTCAGGACAGTGTGTAGCATGAAGCCTCCCAGGACAATAGGACAGGGTGTCATGTCAGGCCAGGACAGGCTCCTCTTGGGGTCAAGCCCTGGATAGTTCAGTCACACTGCCTTTGGGGCTGCAGGGGCTACCCAGGCCTGGTGAATGAATGGGTGCCGCAGCTTTGCTGTGGAGCTGGGGGCAGTGCTCAGATTAGAACATGAGCCTTTGAGCCTCGGGCTCATTCCCACTCCATGGTTATTCTGTGAGCACCTACTGTATACTGTCTGTGAGTCAGGAGAGCTTTAGAGGCTGCATAGCACTTATTCACTAGACCTTCAGTGTGATCATTTACATGGTAGAAATCAGCCAAGTAACACAAACCAGGGCTGGGTGGGCATTTATCATCACACTCCTGATGTGAGTGATTGAGAGGGACAATGAGAAAGAGAGACAGAGAAAGGCTATGTCCAAGAGGGGTGAGGATAGAGAGGAGGCAGGGTCTCCTTAGACTCACAGATCAAGGCTGGGAGGGCGCTTAGGACCCAGAATATCAGAGCTGGGAGGGCCCTTAGAACACAGAATGAAAGATCTAGAAGAGGACCAAAGGCTCACTTTTGCTATGGGATAAAATACCATCTCCTCACCCTTGGTTTCCCAATACTCCCCATCACAAACTCTTTATCCCAGGCCCATCATAATAAAATTTATTTCCTGAGCTTGACATTCTGTCTTCTGCCTGTATTTTTGAACAAGTATCCCCAACAAGCTCCTGCAACACACTGCAACCCATCTCTGCCTTTCAGCAGCCTTCTCTTTGTTCAAGACACACCTTGGGTACCACCTCCTCCACAAAGTCTTCCCAGATCCCTCCCCCAAGGTGGATGTGTTTTCTTCCTCCTCAACTTTTCCTAGAGCACCTGGCCTGGATCTGGTCTTTGCTCCCATCACGTCTATCTGGGATTTTACTAATGAGTGCACATGTCATGCTCTGACCCCTATTTGAGATGAGGGGGATGCTCCTTGGTGGCACAGTGAATAGAATACTGGGTCTGGAGTCAGGAAGACTCATCTTCCTGAGTTCAAATCTGGCCTCAGACACTCACTTGCTTCTTGACCCTGGGCAAGTCACTCAACCCTGCTTGCCTCAGTTTCCTCATCGGTAAAATGAGCTGGAGAAGGAAATGGTGAACCAGTCCAGTATCTCTGCCAAGAAGACTCCGAATGAGGTCACAGAGAGTTGGTCATGACTGAAAAGTGGCTGAACAGCAAACAACACATGCCCCTATTTGGGTAAATTTCTTAAGGAAAGGGATGATTTTCTTTGATTATTTTTGTGTCTTGAATCTAGTGATGTGATACAAAGTCATTCAATGTTTTCTGAGCAGTAGAACTGTGAAGGAACTCAACAAACTGAGGACCAGATGATGCGGCTGAAGTCAAGGCTTAGGGAGTGTGCTCTAATCAGAGCCTTTTGGTGATGCGCCTAGTGGATTCCCATAAGGCCAGCTCCCTAAAGATCCCCTGGAGTTACACTTAAAAGATTTGTGTCCGAGACCCTGACTGCAGCCAAGTCTTTTGCCCCCCAACTTCAGATACTTAAAAAAGACAACTCTCTTATTAGATTATCAACTCTGTTGACGGGGTGTTGGGGTGTTTACGTTTGTAACATCCGGTTGCAACTTCCGTTGTAAAGTTACACCTCCCCCAGCCATAAAATCATTAACTCTGCCTCTTCCCTGAGCAGCACTCTGCTTAGCTGCCATAAACCCTGCTTGTTACAAATAACAAGCCATACCTATGAATCCTTCACTCAACCATCTATGAGCAATTAGAGAAACATATAGCCCCCTTGTTCTAGTGGCCAGTTGTACCTATGAATCTTTCAATGCACTATCGGTAAGATAATTCCTCACCAATTAGGCCCCAGTTAGTCTAGCTTCCAACATTCATCTTGTCAAAAAGGGACTGATGGGGAACAGACTGGGCACCTCTCATTCAGAATTGACCACTAGTTGACTTAGGTGATGTTTCAAGGCAAAAACCACACCTCTTGGTAGCGCCCCCCCCCCCCCCCGTGGGCTTTTTCCCAGTGAATTATGGGCAATATGCCTGTGCAGTAGATAAGAAAAGTGCATGCCCCTTTAAGCACTGGTCACTCCTTAACTCCTCCCTAATCCCCCCTTTAGTCACCTAGTTAGCATAATTGATACCCGATTTATGTTATTATGGTTATATAACCTGCATCCCTAATTCCTGTACTTTTGCAGGCTTCCTAAGCCCTCCTGCCTGCTGAATGGTGTAACAATAAACCTTTACAATCATTAAACGGAGTTCATGGTTCCACGTCTCTGCGCACACCTGAGGCTGGCCCTTGGGTGGACCTGCTACAACCAGGGAGGAAGAGCCACTGTTCAAGGTCACACAGCATCTAGTAGCATTACATAAAAAATCAGTCTTCACCACACCCCTCCCCGCTTCTCCCCTCCATCACTGGTGCCAAACAAAAGCCTGATCTTTCTTCCATACACCAGTCCTTTGGAGATTTAGGTACAGGACACAGTAGGAAGCTTCAGAATGTAAAGGAAAGGTCAGAAGATTTCAACTCAGAAGGCCAGAAGGTTTGGATCCTGGCTTGGCCATTCACATGACCTCTGCAGACCTATTTTCCTCATCCTGGATTTTCCACTCACTGCATAAATTTTGGTAAGAATGTTTCGTGGGCCTCAGTTCCCTCATGTGTAAAATGAGGAGGGGCCAGATGATCCCTATGTCCCCCACCCCCAGTCTTCATTGTCCAAGTTAAACACCCTCCCAGTGCCTTCCCCTGCTCCCCGGAGGAGCCTGAGTACAGGACCTCTATCCCCCAATCAATGAACAGAACCAAGGCCAACCACCTTCTACTGAAAACTTTAATGAAACCAATAAGTTAATGAAGTTAACAAAGTGAGGTACTTGCATGTCCGAGAACCAGGTTGGTGGGGGAACCTCGATCGCGGTGGGGGATGGGGGAGGGGACTACTCTTGGGCTCTCATTTGGTCAGAGGGTCTCAGCCCCAGCTCCATCTCTGGGTCAAGGGAGGATCTCTGGGGGTCAGTGCACAGGAGAGCAGGGAAGGGCCAGAGGTGGGCAGGCTCTTGGTGCAAAGGTCAGCAACACATGCAGAGGGCATGGGGAGGGGGGTGCAGCAGGGGGAGGGGAGCATGCAGGGCCCCTGGGTGTGAGATGCAAAATCCTTCCCTGGCACAGGGCAGGCACCAGGCACTGCCCTCTATGGGGAAGCGGGGGGACCCTGTCTCCCTTCTCCCCCCCCAACTTTGTAGGGGCTGTGTGTGTGGCGGGGGAAATCTATGAAGTTATGTTTCAAGAAGGCTCCAGAGAATGCACACATGCCAGGGAGGCAGTAATGGCTAGAAGGTGGACCCTAGGCAGTGGAGGGGGGGCTTTCTTGCATTCAGAGTGGGAGTGTGTGTGTGCTGTGAGCTGTTCTCTAGGTGGGAGCCTGAGGCTTCTCTCTTTTTGCTGCCCACCCTCTTGCTGGGGTCCTTGGGCTAAGCTGCCCCTCTTTACTCTGGGGCTAGGGGATACTGGCAGAGACAGTTCCTTAAGAAAACAGTATCCTGGTTGGGAAAGAGGTGGCTCTTCTTCAAACCTACCAAATAGGGACCAGATGTAGGGGTATGGGGATCAGGTAGGTTCCATTCAGAGTCTGCACCCTCCCCGGCCCCCTACAGGGCTCAGTGAGGTTACTTCCCTGGGACAGCAAATACTCCACAGTTTCAGAGTTGTCTAAGGTCAGGGCTCCTGGAAGAAACTGTGGGTGGGAAGGGAGTAAATGAGTGCATTTTTGTTTTTGTTTCGGGAGGGGGCTGCCCTTCCCCTTACAACTGGGGAGCTGACTGCCCAAGAAGAGGGTCCTGGAAGGGAAGTGAAGGGCCAGGGCTCAGCCCATAAGGCCCCCCACCCATTCTTGTGCCCCAATGGGGAAGGAGAGGCCATGCTAGCAGGTACCCAAGGCCCTAGCCCAGTGAGGCTGCACAGAGACTAGTGAGGCAGCCTGAGACCAGCTTGGACTAGGAGTGGGTCATGGCCCCCAGGGGACCCCGCCCAGCCTGGAAAGTTGCATATTTAATGTGGTTTGCATATATGGTGCCCACCCACTGGGGCGGGATCACTGTGCTTTGAGGTGGGGCCTGAAGAGGACCCCAGGGGTGTAGGGAAGGGAGGGTATCAGCATTCCTGACAGTGCCAGGGCTTTCCCCAAGAGAACTCACCCCTCCAAGGAAGGGTATGAGAGAGAACCAGTCTTGCATAGCTGTTAGAAGGATCCCTGCTCTGGGACCAAGATGTCTGGGGAGCCCGTGGTGCCACATGGCTGTTAGGAGGGGAGGGGAAGGGCTCCTCCTCAGACCTCCCATCAGGCACTAGAGTCACAGGTCCTGGGATGGCCCTCCATAGTCTCAAGAGCCCCCTTGGCAAAGCTGACAGGGCCTGTCTGCCTGGCTACATGACCAGCGGTGGGCCCAGCATCTGAAATCGGAGACAGAAGGCTGGGGGAGTTGCCGAGCCTGGGGCGCTTGGATGCCCACGAGATGCCTGCTGTGGGTGCCTCCCCCATCCTGGCAGCTCAATAGTGCGTAGTAGGAGAGTCTCAGGAAGGAAGGCCTGTTCAAGTAAGATCGGATGGCTGGAGGGCAGGCAGGCAGGTGAGGCCTTGGGGCCTGTTGGGCCCGTGCCAGGCTGAGTGGCCAGTCCAGGGCCGGTCCCTGGGAGAGTGAGGAGCCTCCCTCAGTCCATATTGGCGCTGGCCGATCGAGAGATGCTGAGTGTCTGCGCGGACACAGAGATGTCCTCGGCGTCTGCGGGGCTGTGGTAGTCCGACGTGATGTCCGGATCGAAGAGGGGCACCTGCACCGTGCCCAGGCTGGCCGATGAAGCTGCTCCCGCCCGCAGGCACCGGGAGTAGAAACCCAGGAGGAGGTCCAGCTTGTGCTCAATGGACTGCACCTGCCGGGGAAGGTCTCAGCGGGAACCGGGGCTTACCTGGGATTGGAGCCTACCTGGGGGCGGGGCCTGGCAGGACCGGATCTTCATTGGCTCGAATGGGGGGCGGGACAGTGAAGTTTAACCGGGGGATGAGGATGGCCACTTTGAGATAGAACCTGGTTGGAGGCGGGGCTTAGCTGAGGGTGGGGCTTAATTGGGTGGGATTTAGCTGAGGGCGGGACCCTGAGCCGGGAGGTTTAGCCGAGGATTAGAGGTTTCGTGGCTTTAGGGTGACGAGTTTAGGGTTCATCCAAGAGAAGAACATTGAGTTCCGAAGAGACTGATCGGCTTGCCCGGCTTACCTTGCCAGGTTACCAAACCTAGGCCAGTGCTCTTGGATTTAGGGTGCCTGGGACCCTGACTCCGTGAGCTCCGAGGTCCTGAGCTTTTTCCTCCACCGTCAATCCCTTCTCCCCAAGCCTCAGATTGGTCCCCACCTTGGGGATAGGGCCCCGTGACCCAGACGTGCCCTGTCCCTCCTCACCTGCTTCTCCACCTTGACCACTCGGCCCAGCATGCTGACCTCATCCCCGGCTTCTCCAGAATCCGAAGGAGCCTTTTCTACCTTCTCGCGGGACTTTCGGTCTCCACGATCCCCGCTTCCCCGGCCCACGATCTGGTCCACACTACCGGATGAGAGAAAGAGAAGCCCGTTAAAAGCGAGAAAAACAAGGCGCATCTGGAGATTCCTTTCCCAGAGCATCCCTTCTCCCAGACCCAGCCCTAAACTGGGGGGAGCTCCCAGTGTGAAGACAAAATCTGGGTCAGAGCTGAGTGGGTTTGGGCTCGGAAGAATAGCAGATTACAGCTCCTTAAAGTCTACGAAGCACTTTACATACATTATCTCATTTAAGCCACACTACAATCCAGTGAAGCATATTATCCCTCTTTCATAGATGAGGAAACTAAGGCCTGAAGAGGTGAAATGACTTGTCCAGGGTCACACAGAATTCAGATTTGTCTGGCTCCAAGCTAAGCACTCTGTCACTCTGAGAAGGCTTCTTGGGCGCTTCAGGTGGGACAAGTAAAGCTGAGCCAGGGACTCCTGGGGGTGTGGGTATGATGGGGAGGGGCTTCCAGCAAGCCAGGTACAGTAGGAAGATTCTCCAAAAGGGTATGGGGCACCCACCGGGCCTGCAGACTCTTGATCCTGCCCAGCATGTCCAGGTGGCCAGCTGAGTACTGTTCAATGACATCTTTCACATCATAGGGCCTGAGAGTCTCCTTGAACTTCCTCTTGGCTACCAGGAATTTCAGGATCCTGTGGAGGTGGTCAAGAACAAGGCCCTAGAGTCAGTGCTCCCTCAACCTCCAGGAATCCTAGATTCAGGGGTTCGAGCGAGCAGACGAGCCAAGCCACAGAGCAAGGGTACAGAAGCAACCTCCTCAGCTGGCCCTCCTCTTCAACCCCATTGTCCTATCCCTCATGGTGGCCCTCAACACCTCTTGCCTGGACTTTGGTAACAGGGCGAGCCTGGGATGTCCTTCCCACTCCTTTCTGCTTGTCTCAGGCCTTCTCATCCTCCCAGACCTAACTCACAGCTAATCTTCTCCAGGAAGCCTGCTGTGATTACTCCCAATCCACAGTGACTTTCCTACCTCTATGCTCTCCTAGCCCAAATGGCATTCCTAGCTGTCTTTGGACTCTGAGCACAGAGTCATAGGATTTAGAGCTGGCAAGCATCTTAGAGACCATACAGATAAGGAAAATGAGGAGGCAGGGGAAGTGACTTGACCAGGGTCACAAAGGACTTGTAAGTGGTTTTCTTTATGTTCATATCCTGTCTGTTTTGCTAAACTGTGAGCCCCCTCAGAGTAGAGACTAGGTTTTTTTTCATGCCAACCACCTTATAGGATCTTAGGATTTAGAGATGGACGGGACCTTTGAGATCATCTAGAGCTCTCCTTTTACAGATGGGAAAACTGAGGCAAAGAGAAAGTACATGAGTGAAGGGCATATGGTAAGTAAAGTATAAAGCCAGGACTTAAACCCAGATCTTCTATCTCCAAATACAGAACTCTTTCCACTATAATCTATCTGCCTCTCCTCTCCCTGTTTCTCCTCCCTCACCTCATTCCACTTTTCCCACAGTAGCTTAGCACAAAGTCCCACATACAGAAGATGTCTATAGTGTGTAATGTTATCTGTGGGTAGGTACAATCATATCGCATGTCTCATATACTAATGATGGGCCCAGGGCCCATTTGGATGAGTAGCTCCAGCTTTGGTTCCCTCCCTGGAATTCTCTCTGTCCATTGAGGACGTGGCCAATTCTGGGGCTCCAGATAACCGTAGGTGGGGTGGGGCTTGGGATCAGGCAACAAAACGAACAAAGAGGCTCAGATGTTTAGGGAAAGATGGAAGTGAGAAAAGAGAAGGAAGCTGAGTCTTGGGAGCAGAGGGAGTTTGTGTGGGCCTGCTGACAGAGAGGAGACACGGAGGCTTTTCTGGGAGCTGAGGCAGCCCCCCTTCAGCAGGAGATCTTCTACTAACCCTAATGGTAGCAGGGAGATCCAGGAAAGCCAGAGGCACAAAGACAGAAAGGGAGAGAGAGGAACAGAGAAACAGACAGACAATCAGACACATTGAGACAGGCAGACAGACAGACAGAAAAGAGTGACAACGACTGACAGCAAAGACAGAAAGAAAAACTGGACAAGACAGCCAGAAACAGAAACAAGAAACAGACAGTTACATACAGAAATAGAGAGAACAAAAATATCAAAGAGAAAAGGGAGGAGGAGGAGGAAGAAGAGGAAGAAGAAGAAGAAGGAGAAAAAGAAAAGGAAGAAGGAGGAGAAGGAGGAAGAAGAGGAAAAGGAGAAGAAGAAGAAGAGAAAGAAGAAGGAGAAGAAGAAGAAGGAAGAGGAAAAAGGAGAAGAAGAAGAGGAAGAAGGAGAAGAGGAAGAGGAAGAAGGAGAAGATGAAGAAGGAAGAAGAGGAAGAAGAGGAAAAGGAGAAGAAGAAGAAGAGAAAGAAGAAGGAGAAGATGAAGAAGAGGAAGAAGGAGGAGGAAGAGAAGGAGGAAGAAGAGGAAGAAGAAAAAGAAGAAGAGGAAAAAAGATGAGAAGAAGAGGAAGAAGGAGAAGATGAAGAAGAAGAAGAGGAGGAGGAGGAGGAGGAAGGAGGAGAAGAAGAAGAGAGACAAACATGGCTGGGGAGGGGAAAAGAAGACAGACAGACAGACAGAGAAGCAGAATGACCTGTCTCGGGGCAAAGGTGAGGCTGGGATGTACCATGTTGTACCCAGTACAACCATGATACACAGAAAGAAAGCCTTTGGGTCCCTGATTCACAATAATTTGGAGCCTCCTGTTTCAAGAGTAAGGTGGTAACACTCCCTTCCACTGTCCAGAAGTTCCTGCTGGTCAACAGACCTGCTAGAATCTGAATCAGAAGGCTGCCATGAGGCCAGATGCTGCCTCACCCCCCTGGCCAGGACTCCTAGGTGGGGTCAGCGGATCACCTCCAGGGCTGCCAGGCAGGCGGGATTGGAGATGGCCATGTACTGGGCTGGCAGAGTCTGGACCAGTTGGAGCAGGCGAGGCTGGGGTGGGGGGAGAGTGACACTCACCGGACAGAACGGATCACCGTCTTGATGGCAGGTATGACATCATCCACAGTGAGCTCACACTGGTAACCCTTCTCCTCTGTCACATCTTCTGAAGGGCCCTCTATTGAGACAGCAGCAGCCTGTTAGTCCTCCTCTCCTGGAGGCTTCCAGAGTCACATGGGGGGGGGGGGGGCCTGATCTCTCCAGGAAACAACAGCTTGGCAGAGCTTGAAGGAGTCAGAGCAATCAACTCATTTCCCTGTCTCCACCCCCCATCTCATTTTAGGGAGATGGAAAAAGGGATTGAGCTTGACATTCAATGCCACTGTTCTATGGGATTACCACAATTTAGTGAAGCCTCCAGAAAGAAAGGAGCTTCCCCTTGTAGATGTGGGTTATTAGAACTGTGTAAATCTGCAGACTTTTGGTGGATATGTTGGTTAGTTTTGCTAAACTTTTTCCCCCTCTTTTTATTATTATAAGAGATGACTATCTGGGAGGGAAGAGCGATTTATTGGGGAAAACAGGTGATAAAAACAAAAGCTATTAATAAAAAATTTTTAAGAAGGGTAATGCTTCCATCTTCCACCCTTAGGTTCTATTATCAGGAAAAGCCTTAAAAAAAAACCTCAAACATTTCTTTCTGGTTCCTTATGGAAAGTTTGAAACAGATAGCAGGCAACCTGGTGGAGAGGAAACTGAGCAAGGAATGAGGAACGAGTTCATTATACCAGGACAGGACAGATAAATATCAGGATGCCCACTTACTATACATCTCCTCTCACTTCAGTAAAGAGCACTCAGGCCACAAAACGTGAGTTTAGAATGAGGAAGTTCACAAACCAGGACAAAAATACTTTCTAGGGCTTAAAAAATTTTTTTTATAATTAACTGCTGTTCTCTACCAAGCATGCACATAAAGTAGAATTAAGTAGATCTATCAAAGAATCATAGATAATCTGAACTGGAAATTACCTTAGAGATGATCTAGTCCAACCCCCCTCCTTTTTCAGAAACAGCAACTGAGACTCAGAGAGGCTGTAACCTGCCCAAGGCCACACAGCCACATATTGCTAGAGGACTCCTCCCAAATTCTTTGTTGTTCTTTTGTTCTGAGAAGATTTGGGTACCAGGAGACACAGCTTGGAAGGCTTGTCAAATCATTCTACTTGGGAACTCTCTGAGCCACCTAAGACCTCCACAGTTCCAGGAGCCAGTGAGGGCACTGGCTGGCCATTTGAACTCACCTTCTGCTGATGACCGGGTCTTGAGCCTCAGTGATGCCCGGAAACGGGTCCGGTCATTGAAGCTCCAGCTCTTCTGGACCTTAGTGGGACTGGTGAGCTCTCCAACACTCACATTCTCACTCTCACTTCCTGGGGAGGTTCGGGGTGGTGGGGCCAGGTGCTGCTTAGTCCTTCCACATGGACGCTGGGCACTGTTCATTCGAATACGGTCCTTGATGCCCATCTTAGTGCTGGGGCACAGGGGCCAAGAAAGGAAGGAGGAAGAAAAAAAGATTAGGAAGAGAGAAAAGAGCAGGTCCCCTCCCTAGCCTGTCACAGAGACCTGATGGGAATGTGAAGCTTTAGTTAGGGCATGGAGGTAGCCTCTTAAGGCCAGGGGTGAGTAAGACTCTGATCCATGCCCTGTGAAGGTTGGAAATAGGAACAAGAGGAGATTGGTGGGAAGATGGGAATGGGGGAGACTGGATAAGGAATTGGAAGAGCCAGGTAGTGGGAATTAGGAAGATTTAAGGTGGGAGCAGGAGAAATCATAGGCCAGAACCAGAGACTGGAGGTAGAAAGACTAGAAGAGTTTGGAAATATGAATTAGGGAGACTGAAGGTGACTAGACACAGAAAATGGAAACTGGAGGTGGGGAATGTGAGGAACTAATTAGAAGTTAAAACTGGGGAGACCAGAAATGGGATCTGAGTCAGGGCCTGGGGAAAGTGGAAAAGAGAATAAGGGGGATTGAAACTGGGAATGAGGGAGGTCAGAAGTGAGAACTGAGAGTACTCAAGGTGGGCAATGGGGATTAGAAGCAGGAATTGGGGCATATTAGAAGCAGGGATGAAACATATGCGGGGGGCACCTGGAAGAAACTAAGTCAGGGCTCCATCTGACTGGATTACCCTCCCCCACCTTTGCCCAGACAGATAAGAGTGGAAAATGTGGAAAGAGATAAGTGGGCACAGTAGAAATAAGGTTGGTGGAGACCTAGGCAAGAAAGACAGAGAGGCAGATATACTTCAAAGACAGAATTAGTAGGTCAGCAGGAATGTGCTCAGACCTCAGGAAACCTAGGGGAGGTCTAATCCCAGCCTGGCTCCACATGGAACTCCTCATTGGCCATCATGAAACTGTGAACCAGGCATCCAACCATTTTTGGTGAGAGGAAACCGGGTGAAGATCTTTGTCTTTCTTAGGAAAGGGAGGGAGAATATACACACTCAGTTGGGTATAGAAATCCATTTTACCATACAGGAGAGTAGGAAGGGAAAGAGATAAGTGGAGGGAGGAACTGATAGAAGGAAGGGCAGTTTGGGGGAGGTTAGAAACAAAACTCTTTTGAGAATGGACAAGGTAAAAGGAGAGAGAGAGAGAGAGAGAGAGAGAGAGAGAGAGAGAGAGAGAGAGAAAGAGAAAGAGAGAGAGAGTATAGGATAAATAAGGGGAAATAGGATGGAGGGAAATAACATAGTTGGTAATCATTACTGTGAAAAAATTTTTACAGTAAGTTTTTCTAATAGACTTCATTTCTCAAACACGTAGAAAATGGGAGTCAGATTTATAGACATAAGACCCATTCCTCAATTGATAGTCAAAGGATATGAACAGGCAGTTTTCAGATAATCATACTATTTCTCTTAATTTTGTTATTGATATAGTCAATTATGCTGATCATTTTCCTAATATTGAACCAGCTTTGCGTTACTAGTATAAATCCTACTTGATTATAGTGTATTATCTTTGTGATAAATTGCTGTAATCTCTTTGCTAATATTTTATTTAAAATTTTTTCATCAATATTCATTAGGGAAGTTGGTCTATAATTTTCTTTCTCTGTTTTGGCTCTTCCTGGTGTAGGTATCAGCATCATATTTGTATCATAAAAAGAATTTGTTAGGACTCCTTCTTTCCCTATTTTTTCAAATAATTTATATAGTATTGGAATTAATTGTTCTTTAAATGTTTGGTAGAATTCACTTGTAAATCCATCTGGCTCTAGCAATTTTTTCTTAGGGAATTTATTGATGATGTCTTCATCAATTTCTTTTTCTAAAATGGGGTTAAATATTTTATTTCCTTTTCTGTTAATCTGGGTGATTTGCATTTTTGTAAACAGTGATCCATTTCACTTAGATTGTCAGATTTATTGGCATACAGTTGGGCAAAATATCTCCTAATTATTGCTTTAATTTCCTCTTCATTAGTGATTAATTCACCCTTTTCATTTTTTTATACTGGTAATTTGGCTTTCTTCTTTCTTTTTTAATCAAACTAACCAAAAGTTTATCTACTTTATTGTTTTTTTTTCATAAAACCAGCTCTTAGTTTTCTTAATTTCAATTTTATTAATCTCTTCTTTGATTTTCAGAATTTCTAATTTGATATTTAATTGAGGATTTTTAACTTGTTCTTTTTCTAGCTTTTTTAGTTGCATGCCCAGTGTACTGATTTTTCTTTCTATTTTATTCATGTAGGCATTTAGAGATATAAAATATCCTCTAATAACTGCTTTGGCTGTATCCCATAAGTTTTGGTATGTTTTCTCATTTCTATCATTCTCTTTGGTGAAGTTATTAATTGTTTCTATGATTTCTTGTTTGACCCACTCATTCTTTAGGATTAGATTATTTTGTTTCCAATTAACTTTTAATCCATCTTTGCATGGCCCTTTATTACATGTAGTTTTTACTGAAAAGGAGGCATTTAACATTTCTGCCTTTCTGCATTGGATTGTGAGGCTTTTATGCCCTAGTACATGGTCAATTTTTGTGTAGGTGCCTTGTACTGCTGAGAAAAGGCATATTCCTTTCTATCTGCATTCAATTTTTTCTAAAGGTCTACCACATCTAACTTTTCTAAAAATGTATTCACCTTCTTAAATTCTTTCTTGTTTATTTTGTAGTTATATTTATCTAGTTCTGAGAGGGGGAGGTTGAGATCCCCCATTAATATAGTTTTACTGTCTATTTCTCCCTGTAACTCACTTAACTTCCCCTCTAAGAATTTGGATGCTATACCACTGGATGCACATATGTTTAGTATTGATATTATTTCATTGTCTATGGTACATTTTATCAAGATGTAGTATCCTTCATTATCTCTTTTAATAAGATCTATTTTTGCTTTTGCTTTGTCTGAGATCAAGATTGCTACTCCTGCTTCTTTTCTTTTTTAACTTCAGCTGAAGCAAAATATATTCTGCTCCAACTTTTTACCTTTACTTTGTATGTATCTCTCTGCTTCAAATGTGTTCCTTGTAAATAACATATTGCAAGATTATGGTTTTTAATCTGCTCTGTTATCCACTTTCATTTTATGCGAGAGTTCATTCCATTCACATTCACAGTTATGATTACTATGTCTTTCTCTCCATCCTATTTTCCCCTGTTTATACTTTTATTTTCTCCTTTCACTCTTTCGCTCCTCACCAGTCTTTTGTTTCTGACTACCACCTCCCTCAAACAGGCAATTTTCAGACAAAATAATCAAAGCTATCTATAGTCATAAATGCTCTTAATCACTATTGATTAGAGAAATGAAAATTAAAACAACTCTGAAGTACTACCTCACCTGTCAGATTGGCTAATATGACAGAATAGGAAAATGGAAAATGTTGGAGGGGCTGTGGGAAAATTAAAACCCTAATATACTATTGGTGAAGTTGCATACTGATTCAACCATTCTGGAAAGTAATTTGGAACTATGCCCAAAGGGCTATAAAACCCAAAGAGATTAAAAAAAAAAAAGGAAAGGGCCTATATGTACAAAAATATTTATAGCAGCTCTTTCAGTGGTGGCAAAGAATCGGAAATTGAGAGATGTCTATCAATTGGGGAATGGCTGAACAAGTTGCTGCGTACGATTATGACGGAATACTATTGTGCTTTAAGAAATTATGATGAGAAGGACACTCTCAGAAAAAAAACATGGAAAGACTTACATGAACTGACGCAAAGTGAAACGAGCAGAACCAGGAGAACATTGTACACAGTAACAACAATACTGTAAGATGACCTACTATGAATGGCTTAGCTATTCTCAGTAATACAATGATCCAAGACAATTCTGCAAGACTTATGATGGAAGGTGCGGTCCATCTCCAGAGAAAGAACTGGTAGGGCGTGAATTCAGATCAAAGACATTTTTTCTTTACTTTCTTTATTTGTCTTGGGTTTGGGTTTTTTGTTTTTGTTTTTGGTTTTTTGTTTTTTGGTCTGCGTTTTCTTTCAGAGAATGACTTATATGGGAAAGCGTTTTGCATGACTACACATGTATAATCTATGTCAAATTGCTTGCCTTCTCAGTGAGGGGAGGAGGGAAGGGATGGAGAGAATTTGGAACTCAAAATTTGAAAAAAAAGTTAAAATTGTTTTTACATGTAATTGGGAAAGATATAATATAAAATAAAGGGGAAAAAGGAATGGGAGAGAGGAGCATGAGTATGTCTGGAATTCTCCCCCTACTAAAAAAAAAAAAAAAGAACACCTACAGTGTTTCCTGTTGAGCACGGCCAAGGTCTCTTGTGTACTGCCCATCATACACATTTGTGTTCATCTGTGTGAGTGTGTATGGTGCTTATGGGTGTATACATACAAACATACATACACATAGATATATACAGATATATATGTACTTGTGTATACCTGGGTGTTCAAATATGTTTATATGTATAGGTGAGTGTTTGTGTCTAAATTATGCAAGTGTATGTGTGTGATATATAGCTTGTACTTTGAGACCTCCATTCTATCTTTTTATTAAACAACTATCTCCATAAGAGAATGGAGATTAATGGCCCCAGAGGACAGAACCAGAACTAGATGCAAATGACAGAAAGGAAAATTTAGGGAAAACTTCTTGACAGAGCTGTAGCCCTAGTAGTGTCTACCTCAGGCACCAGTGAGCCCCCCATCTCGAGGGGACCTCAAACAAAGGATAGATGACCATTTGTCAAGTACAGGTACTAGATGGTCACTGAGGTGCCTTCCAGCTCCCAGATCCTGTGATTCTGACCCTCACCTGTGAACTTTAAAGGCATCTCAACAGCCTCATTCAGGCACTGCCTAGATCTGGATGGGTGGTACCAGAGACAAACCTTGACAACAGGAGGTGGGAGACCAAGAGGAGAGCTGTCAGCCTCCCAGTCCCCTGTCCTGGAGGAAGGCCTGGTGAATGGGGCACAGACACAGAGCCACAGAGGAGGGTCACAAAGAGAAGGTTAAGGACATTGACAGACTGTGAGCTCTGGGAAGGCAGGGACCATTTAATTAGGTCATTGCATCCCCAGTGCCTAGCAATGCCTGACACAGAGAAGGCACATAATAAATGCTTGTTGACCACCTGATTGATCTGGGACCTACATGTGGACTATTCTTAAGACAGAGTTTCTAAATTTTCTTTCTTTGTTTCATCAAACAAAAAAAAATGAACTTTTAATATGTATTTGGTGGTTTAATCAAAGGTGGGCATTGGGAGGGGACCCATCTTGGGCCTCAGGCAAATTGGAGACAGCATTTTCTCTGAGGATCCCTGAATAGAGTGCTGTTCGGAGCTTTCCAAAGAAAGTATCTGTCCTGAGTCAGGCAGAATCTATTTCCAGGGCACCTAGCGCATGGGAGAGCATGAGTGCCTTCACAGACTCCTGACTTCAGAGAGATAGACCACACCCCTGCATCCCCTAAGGCTCTTTGATGTCAGAAAGAAGAAGCAAAAATACTGGGGTTTTCTATGCTCCCCAAAAATGACCAGAGGATACCAACCATCTTGTTTGGAACACCTGTAGTAACCGTAACGCCACTGCACAAAACCTATTTTCTAGGCATTTGGCTATTCCATGACTTGTTGGAATAAAAAACTCAGTGTCCAAAAAAACCAGCTGCTCTGGCTGCTACCATCTGGCTGTTTTTGTAGGCTTGGTCCACACAAGCATGTGCCAACTCCCACAACGAGCAGGTTCCTCCTTCTCTCAGAAAGCTGCCCGATAGCTTAGCAGGGAAGAACAAAGGCCTTAAGATTTAGAGCTGGAAGAAACATTCAAATTCATCTTCTAATCCAACTTTCTCATTTTACAGATGAGGAAACTGAGGCTCAGGGGAAGGGATTTGCCCAAGTTCACATTGGTAGTGAGTGGCAGAGCCCAGCGCCAAACACCCGATCCTGTGTACTTCCAATCACAGCCCCAAAGGCAACTCTTCCACACACAAATATTTCCAGGGCGCCCTGCACCAAGTGTACTGTGAGAGCTGGCCTGAGGTCACACCATGGTCAAGGTCAGTTGGAGGATTAGGAGCAAAGAGCAGGGACCCTGGGAAGTAGACCTGAGAGGAGGGGGACTGAGTAGGCTCCCCTCTGGGATGCTCCTGGGCTTGTAGGAGGGCTCCAGGAAAAGGCACTGGTTTCAGGGGAAGGGGTTAGGGGAAGAAAGGGGTTTTCCCATCTTCTAAATCCCATGCCTGAGGCCATGGTATGGAGGGCCAGATGGGGTATGAGAGGCAAAGACTGAAACCAGGGGCACCTTCGAAAAGGCAGCCGGGATGAGTGGGGTCATCCCTGGAGCCAGGGGCA
The DNA here is from genome assembly GCA_028627135.1 of Pseudochirops cupreus. Classification (NCBI taxonomy): domain Eukaryota; kingdom Metazoa; phylum Chordata; class Mammalia; order Diprotodontia; family Pseudocheiridae; genus Pseudochirops; species Pseudochirops cupreus. The sequence goes on from CM053582.1 coordinate 120,018,336, forward strand.
GGTGGGGGTGTGCCTGGACCTGTGGACCTTTTAGAAGGGACTCCAGGGGACAGGCAAAGGGAAAAAGACAAATGGACACATCTAACTCATCCAAACCAGCATGCTCAGCCAGGTGCCCCCAGGTACATTCCCTGAGCCTGGGGGAAAGTTTGGGAGCTGGTGCATGCCTCGATTAGTTCTGCTAGTCTTCTAAGGTTGGCCACATGCTGACAAGCAGCCCCCTTCCCTCCTGCCTGACCACCCCACAGTCCCTCTGTTTATTAACCAGAAGCTCTAGAGACAGAGGGGACTCACCTCTTCACTTGGGCTGGAGAGCACAGGGGATGCTGGAGCTTAGCTTCTCCCAGAGCTGGGAGATGGGGTTCTAAGTGGAGATTAGGAGAAACTAGAACCCAGATTCTCAAAATCTCAAAACCTAGAAACCCATAATGAGCCATGCTGATATTAGGAGAGCCAGAATCTCAAAGTCCCAAAGCCTAGAACCCTATAGGTAATGTTCAGATAGGGAGAACCCCAAATCCAATAAAGCAAAGTCCAAGAGCTTAGAATTTTGCAAATCATGCTGAGAGGAAGAGAATTTAGGAACCCTGAAATGCCAGAATTTAGAACCTTAGATGTCATGCTGCCATTTCTGACTGATCCCAAAGTGCCAGCCTGCCTGGCCATCAGCCTTGGAGAGGTGCAGGGTTTGGGACAGAGGCCTAATGCAGGGGGACTCTACCCTCTAAGCATTCAGTGTGGGTGCCTCTCACTTTTCAGGTCATATAAAAAAAGAGGGAAAAGAGAAATGCCCTAAGTAAAAACAAAGAGCCCACCCAACTAACTTGAGGCTGATCCCTACGTTATTTTATGTGCGCCTTTGTTATTGGAAGGCCGTGATTTCCCAGGTCATTCCCATCTCTAACTACCTGCCTCTTTCCCTCTTAGACTCTAGCTCCTTTCTCCAAAAAGCACCGTGGGACAGATGTACTTCCTTCAGTACTTCTCGTTCACTGAGATCTATTTCGCTGGGGTCGTGATTTGCTTAGAGCAAGGTCTACCTGCAAAGGGCAAGTGGTGGGGGAAAGGAGGGGGAGGGCTCAGGAGAGGAGCGGCAGCAGAAAGGAGTGCTTGCTCAGAAGTAATTCCCCTGTTATGCGGGAAGTTTGCTGCTACCTTCTTGGCGCACCACACTGTTGGGGGGACCGGTCTTGGCCACCCTTGACTGGTCCAAGATGAAGCCTTGGTCCATCAGAATCATGGAAGGCAAAGAAGGGGAGAGGATTCCCTCTTCTTTATGTGGGTCTAGGTGATTCTAGAGTAAGGTCTCAAAGGTTCTGGGTGAAGATGAGGCTCAGCTCTGGCCTCTGCTGAGCACTCTCTCCCATCACTGATGTAGCCCTGTCTACGGTGGGGCAGTGCGGACAAATCTAGGAATCCTAGGCTAGCCTCCAAGAACATCAGAGGTTCAAGGACCCTTAGAGATCAGCCCCTTCAAGCCTCAATTTGCATAGGGGAGCAATGAGTCCCAGAGAGGGGAAGGACCTCACTCAAAGCCACACAGTAGGTCAGGAGGAGAACTGGCCTTGACCCAGACCTCTGGGTTCCCCATTCAGGGTTCTTTCCCTCTACGAATAGCTTCAGATCATAGGATTTAGAACTGGAAGCCTTGGAGACCATCTACTACAACCTCTTCATGTTACAGAAGAGGAAACTGAGGCTTAGAGAGGTTAATTTGTTCAGAGTCGCACAGTGAATCAGTGGCAGTGCCAGTACTAGAAGCCAGGTCCTTTGGATCTCAGTGCCAATGCTCCTTCCACTAGGTCATTATGCCTGAGAGAAACCCTATAGAGCCAGCAGGAGGTTTTGGGGGGGGAATCTCCATGCACTCCTATTTCAGAAGCTATGGAATATCCAGCTACAGATGTGCTGTCCTGAAGCAGGGTGGAAATGTGCCCCCCGGCCTCTGCCCCTGCTCCAAGATATACCCTATGGTGCCACCAGGCATGCCAGGCCAGGGAAGGAGGGCAGGCGGCATGCACCCCATGCCCTGTTCATAGGCTCCCCAGTTCCCATGCTCCCGTCTGGGCAGGAGGCCGGGGACAGGAGGCAGGCCAGGTGCCGGTACCTCGGTCTCCAGCTGGCGTGGATCCGAAAGAAACTCCGTTTATTACTAAACATTTGGCTGGAAAGTTGAGAACGAGACACGAGTAGAGAGGTTAGTAGGGGTGGGCAAGCAAAGGTTATGTATGGGCACAGCCCCAGCCTGGATTTGGTGCTCCCTGATGGAGAAGCCTTAGCGTCTGGGGGCCTAAGTGTGTGCCACTCTGGCCAAAGAAGGGATGGACCCACAGGCTGCCAGATGCAAGCGAAGATCCACATCTGCAGCCTATGCCCAGCCACCAGGCAGGGTCTGATCAGCCCCTGAGGAGCAAAGAGCCAGGAAATTGATCCAGGCTCTCCTCCCTGGGCCAAACCTTGCCACCTCTGTTTCCCTGATCCATCCTGAAGAAGCCAGAAACTGTCCTTTGGAAGGGCCCTTCCTTCCACACCCACAATAGCATGTGGAAGGCTGGTACCCTGCAGGCAGGCACTCTTGCTTCCTGTCCCCACTGTCTGGCCTAGAGCCTGGCACACAAATGTTTGCTGGTGTATTGATCAATTAAATGTGAGGACCTCAGAGCCAGGCCAAAGTGTCAGCTTCTGTTCTGATGGCAGGGGGCGGTAGATGGATGTGTCCTTTTCCCTGGACTCTCAGACCAGTGACCACCAAATAATAATAATAATAGTTACCATTTATAAAGTACCTACTCTGTGCCAGGCACTACGCTAAGTTCCCACAGGCACTAGGCTGCCCTGGACCATTCTCACCCAGCTCCATTACAGCGCCATGCCTCCTTCTCAACTCCAGAAGGGTAGACAGACACACATACACACACAGAGACACGGACACACAGATGGCCGTAGGATCTTATGGGAGCGACATCCAAGGACCACCTCTCGGTGCTTCGAGCTAGAGGTGGGCACTGGGGCTTAATTACCCTTTCTGCCAGTAGGGGGCTGTTTCTAAGTGACTTGGGAATCCAGGTTGGGAAGCCAAGGTCCCTTGGGTTGGCCAAGAGGACTCCGGGTGCCTGCAGGCCTTGCTCCATGGCACTCCATCTGGCCAGTGCTACCTATATGGTCCCCGGCTCCCCAGGCAGAGGCCTGGCTCTGGTGTGGCCATTCTTAAGCTGTGGGAAAGACACAGTTGTGGAGATAGGAATTGGGGGAGGGGTACCTGTGGTCTCCTCTGCTGGGAGGTCCTAGAATAATTTCTCCACTCTCCCTTTGAGCCTAGCGATGTCTCCTGTGTCCTATTCTGCTTCTCCCAATCCATTCCCAGCCCTGCTCAAAGGTGTCTGGCTATGCCCAACTCAACCTGAACCAGACCTGTTTGGCTCTGGGGAGTGGAAGTGAGGCATGCCCTGATAGTTCCGCAAGGGGGCCCAAGTTTGAGAAGCCTTTCTTCCAGGGGTGAGGCTGAGGGGCTGGGGCCTGGGGAGGTAAACATCAGGCCCAATGTGCCCACATAGCAGCTATGGGGACAGATGGGAAGAAATTGCCCCAGAGACAGACGTGGGTTCTTCCCATGTCCTGATGGCAGGGGGAGGTAGATGAATGCAGCTACTGTTCCCAACCTACATGTCCCCACAGCCCTGTTCTTTCCTCTATCTAGATTGAGCAGAAATTGGAGTATGGTCAAGAGGTGGGGGATCCCCTTCATATTCCTAATTCCCAGCCATATCCTCATCTTGGGGCTCTCATGTACCCAAATCCCAGATTCCCCATAGTCTGTCCCAATAACCACACTGTAAGCCTGCCCGAGTCCCTGGTTCCTCCCAAACCCTACTCCCCACTCTCCCTCCAGGAGTACTCATAGTCTCGCTTTAGACATCGCCCACACATCCCCATCCTGGGTTCCCCTGACTCATCCTCGCTGCCATAGAAGGGAGCTTCTTAGCTATGAAGAGGGAAGGGTCAACTACTCCTGGTGATTCCCAGGGGACTAGCTGAGCTCCTGGTGCCCTACATAGGAGCAGAAAACCAAGCCTGGAACAATCCACTTTATCCATTCAATAGGGGTGATCCCCACCATTCCCTCCTTCTTTCCCCCCATTCCCTGCCCCAGCTGGTGCCTACCCAGGGAAGGCACAGCAGAGTTACCCCCTCCCTCCCTAGCACTGCCTCCAACCCCCAGCATGCCCGACCCTGCAGGGTTCTGCCATCCCCTCTGGGTGGGAAAGGCCCAGGGAGGTTAAGCAATTTTCTCAAGGACACACAGCAGCTGATGGACAGACTACCAGAGCAGTACCCAGGCCTCCTCTCCTTCCTGCCTCACACCAGTGTCCCTTCCTCCCCTATCAGGTGTAAAAACAGGAAGCTCTGGGCCTCTGAGAGGCAGATCCTGATGGACATTTGCAAGGATGCTCAGGGGGTGAGGATGAGAAGAAATGATGAGACGGAGACAAAAGAGAAATGGAAGAGAGGGTGAAGGGGATGGGAGGGAATGATACCGATTTCAGGGGGTCTGTGCCAGGAAGCCATGGAAGCAAGGTCCCACCCACAACGTGCCTGGAAATCTACCATTAATCCTCTATGGATCTGTAGCATAAGCCTTATCTCTGAAGACGCAAAAAACTCAAAAGGGCCAAGGGAAGATGAGCACCCCTCCAGCTCAGGGTCCCACAGATTCCTTGGGGGGGGGGGCCACTCCTCCTCCCACCCCAACAGGGGCCTCTGGCTCAGAAGGAAACTGGGGCTGAGGGCAGGAGTGGGGAAGGAAGAGAGGCAAGTTCAAAACCGGACCCTCCTGGGATTTCAGTGTGTCCTACACACAAAACCAGAAGAAGGGGCTTTCTTGATCTGGAAGGCAAAGGCTCATCCCACAGCCACCCAGATGCATACTCACCCCTCAAGGAGATGGCTGAGGGGGTCAAGGTTACAGGCGCTCCATGGGGAGGGGGGTGGGAGAGGGAGAGGGGCACTGCCCCAAGCTTCCAAACACCTCCATCAAAGATTAGAGAATCTGAGCCTTGGAAGCCTATCAGAGAGCACATGACCTGAGCTCCAAATGAGCTTAGTGCATAATTAGCTCAATTCTCTCATTTCACAGAAGGCTGAGGCTCAGAGGGGAGGACTGAGTGGTCTGAGGTCAGGACGGAGCAAAGCCCGGCCTCCTGACTCCCAGGCCACTCTCTCTACTGCACTGTCTGCCCTTCATTTGGCAGAAGGGGAAACTGGGATCCAGAGAAGAGAAGGGACCTTAGGGCCGTGGATCTAGAGCTGGACCGGACCTCAAAAGCCATCTAGTCCACCCCCCTCACTTTAAAGAAAAGGGAAGTGAGATCCAGGGAAGTTAAGTGACTTGTCTAAGGTAACACAGCTTTAAAAAACCACGTCCTCTGGTCCTAGCATTCAGCACCCTTTCTCCTGTACCATTTTTCTTTTCTTCCTTTCTTTCTTTTGTTGTTGAGGCAATCAAGGTTAAGTGACTCACCCAGGGTCACACAGCTAGTAAATATTTGAGGTAAAATTTGAACTCAGGTCCTCCTGACTCCAGGACCAGTCCTCTATCCACTGCACCACCTGGCTGCCCCATCCTGTACCACTTTGCAAAACTTGAACCCAGTTCTCCAGATCTGGAGAAGAAGTGCTGCTGGGAGCATGGCCAGAGAGGACCAGCTCAGTGGCTCAGCACCCCAGGTATAGCACAGCATGGTCCCTTTCCTCCCCACGCACACCCTAGAGGGCAAGGGCTTGGCGGGCATCACTGGCAGCGCCATCCCCCCCATCTGCCAGCTGAAGATTACCTGAGCCGTAAGCACTTGTGGCCAGTGGCCTCCTCCTCTCTCCAACTTCCCAGGAGGAATGGGAGGGGAGATTCAGGGAGGGAGTGAGGGAGGGGGTCGAAGGTAGAGAGAGAGAGAGAGAGAGAAACACATGACAATGGTGTGAGTGGTGAGGCAGGTGGTGGGAAAGTCATGGGGGACATGGAGACAATGTCAGGGGTTTTCTCCAGGACGTGCCCAAGTGGATCACCCTTGGCAACTGATGGATCCCTTGGTCATTAAAGCATCCCCACCTGCTATGATGTCCTGGTGTAGGAACACAGACTGGAAGGGCTCTTAGAAAGCCCCTAAGCCATACAGCTGCCTATAGAGAGAGGGAAACTGAGGCCCAGAGAGGAGGAAGTCATTTGCTTAAAGTCGCCATTCCCAAGAAGGAGCCCTGGGCACCCACGGGCTCTGTATCACTGGAGGAAACTCCTTGTTTCACAAAGAAGGAAATGAGCTATGTAGTTGAAGTGACTTGTCCAAGACCCAGCTATTACACAGCTGCACAGGATTCAGAGCCAGAGACCTTCCCTCATCCTGGTTCCAACTACGCCTGGCCCTCTTGCAGGTCCCTGGAGCTCTCCAGACCTCTTAACACTCAGTAAGTGTAAACTACTGTCGTCATTTCTGCAGGACCAGATGCTAGAGCCTAGACTAGAGGGAGAGGCTGCCTGATATTCAACAGAGGCTCAAGCTGGGGCTGGACTAGGGGACCCTCCCAGCTCTGAGACTGTGAGTCCCCTGATACCAATTCTATTGCTTTTGCCAAGCCACCTTGCCCTGGGCAGGGCCAGAAACCCATCACCCTCTTCCCTACTGACCCTGGGCACCTAGCTCTTCCTTCACCGAGGCTGGATCCTACTCCTTCATCACCAGGCACACCCAGGAGGTGCCAAGGACCTGGGTCCTGCGCCACCCCCTCCGATGCCCATCCACCTTACCTGGCAGGGAGGCTGGCACATGCCTGCTGGAGAAGAGGCGCTGCTGGGAGCATGGCCAAAGAGGACCTATGCCCAGCAAGGAGAGAGCAAGCCAGAGGAAGAGAAGGAGAATGAGGGCAGACAAGAAGGAGAGGAGAGGAGGAGGAGCTGGCCCTGTCAAGGGGCCCCTACCTTTCCCCAGGGCAATAGGAGGCGCTGCCCGGCCGGTGGCAGGTGGCGAAGGTCTGACATCGGCTAGGTGCTCCAGTGGGTGCGGGTGGCCTCCGCACCTCCACGGGCCACAGGCCCCCATTACGGGCCCGCCGCACGTGCTCAAATAATATTACCAGTTCTCTGTGGGGCAGGGTGGTGCAGATACAAAACAGGAGGAGTTACTGGAGTGGGGAGGAGGTGGAGGCAGATGGCCTTCTCTCTCTTCCAGGAGCTTGGGCCAAAAGGGCCATTTCTCCCTCCCCCTGGCTCCCTAGAGTGAGGTTGACTCAGGTGTGGGCCTGGCTACGGGCAGAGCCTCTGGGTGGCCGTCTGCCCGCTATCCCAACAAGCCCCGCAAGACACCCAAGTAAGGGAGTTCTCCGGCCCTGGCCCCCATCCCCTTTTTAAGTCCTCTCTGTTCAGCTTGTTTGGGAATTCCTCATTTTTATACTGGTTTCCCCAGAACCCAGCATAATGTATGTAGTAGGCTCTTAATAAATGCTGGTTAACAGATTGGATAATTGAATTGATTGATTAAGGTTAAATCTCTCCAGGAGCTAAGGGCAAGTCCTGAATGAACTAAGGGGTGATCACTGCAGAGGCTAAGAAGTGATCCCTCCAGGAATTAAGGGGTGATTCCTCCAGAACTAGGGAGCTGTCCTCTAGAAACTAATGGCTTATCATCACTCTGGGAGCTAATGGGTTAACTCCTCAGAGACTGAGGTGCCCAGGAGTCATCTGTTCAGGTAGGAGCTAAAGGATGATTCTATCCCTCCTGGGCCCCTCTTCCCCCCCCCCCCCACCGCCCCAGGTCCACCCCAATAAGCTAAAAGATCATCATAGCAGGAATCTAGGGTCAAGTGAAGAGGCTTGTCCAAGGTCACACAAGCTAAAGTCATAGCTTTTTCTTACCATCCTACCCTCTAGTGACCATGGACCCCAGCCCCCCCATATGCTGAGTTTCCCCTTAAGGCCTTCCCTCACTAGCCCCCAGTGAGTACCTAGCCTGGAGAAGTGTCCCTCATTGACCTCAAACCACCTGGCCCACTTTGGGGGAGTCTTCTGGGCAGCCTCTCAGGAGAGAGGGGAGGAACATGGCAGCAGATGGGGAGAAAGCCCCTCCAGCCTTTCTTCTCTCCTCTTATCTTTTCTCTTGCTTCCTTTCAGAGCAGCCCCACCAGGGAGGCTTCAGGGAAGCAGGGAAGGGAGGGGGGAACCAGGTGTAGAGGAGGCGGGGACTCAGCAGCTGGTCGTCCACCAAGGAGCTGAGGAGCTAAGTAGGCGGAAAAGCAGTGAGCAGGCTGGGGATGGGGGAAGGGGGGATTGCTGAGCTCAGCATCCTCCCCCTAATAGCTCTGCGCCCATGGGACTGAGTGATGCCCTGGGGGCACAGGCTCCATCCTGGGGCCCCTGGGATGGGCAGCTCCCCCCACCCCAGGGCACTTCCTGCCACCTTGGCTGTGCTATTAATAACCACCCCCTCCAAACCGTCCATCAGAGTGGACACAAGTTAACCCCTCAGCAGCTGGAGGCGTCCCCTCCCCCCAATGCTGCCCACCAGTGCAGACATTTGCTGGTCGCTGGGAGCAGCCCAGACAATCTCTGAGCCTGTCTCACCCAGGGTACAAACTTGGATGTGCTGGCGGGGTATCCCACCTATTTTTTGACACAGACTTCTATTTACATGCAGCCTTCTTGCTCTCCAGTCCCCTGGAACCAGTTTAGGCTCATACATGCCCCCAGTGCTTCCCCCCATGACTGAGATAGAGAGAGCCTCTGGCACTGGTCCATTGCCCCTTTCACTTGCCACAGCAGATGAGAGCTGCTTTGCTTAAGGGACAGATCCAGAATTGCTGGGCACCCCAGAGCTAGACATTAAGTATTTCTGCCTCTGCCCACTCAGGTGGGGCGGGGGAGGGGGGAGGACTCTGGATCTACCCAGCCTAGTGCCAGCATTCTCTCATTCCCTAACGGCAGTTCCCTCACTCAGGAGGCTGCCAGGTATGGTCAAGGAGACCCCTGGGAGTGGGGGATTATAGATTCCAGGAGGACCCTGCTGAATAACACTCATATTAATAATTTTATCAACAATAATAAATTGCTCTTCTAAGGCATTTTAAGGTTTACAAAACTTGGCTACTCCTGCAACAACACTGTGAAGAGAGAGTATAAAAACTATTATTTTCCCTTATTTTCACATGAGGAAACTGAGGTTCATATCTCGTGATCAATCACTTCATAGCCTGACCCCACAACCTACGGGCCAATGTGCATTTTCCTCCGCTCCCTAGTAGGTCTGGTACTGACTGCCCCTACCCCACCCCATTCTGAGATCTCTGGTCCCATCCCATTCACCCAAACCTCCTACATCCTAGACTAAGACCAAGCATCTTTTAGGCAGCTAGTGCTCAGACCCCGGTAGACTGCTATCTCCCACTGACCCAACCCCTCCCTGGCCCCCCACCAAGGTGGGCCCCAGAGGCACCTACCTGAAAGATGGTAGGATGCTGTCATAGTAGTACCAGGTGGCTGTCAGGTAGGCTCGGCTGGTGTCAGTGGAGTAGAGACGCCAGGCAGCCTGACGGAACAAGGCATTCCATCACACCTCCTCCTTACCTACCTTGTTCATTTCACTCCCTTGATTCAAGTTCAAGAATTGGATCTAGAGTCAGGAGACCTGGGTTTGAGTCCCACTTCCATCACTTAGGCAAAGGAACCTTGGGAAAATCACTTCCTTCCTCCGTTTCCTCCTTTTTAAAACTATGGGGCTTGAATAAGAGAGGTGAGATGGTGTAGTGGAAGAATGCTAGAGCTGGACCTTGACTCTGCCACTTACTTCTTGGGCAACTTTGGAGAATTCATCTAACCTCTCTTGTCTTTATGCTTCTTTATCTGAAAAATAGGGGGAGGATGGACTATGTGACCTCTAAAATCTCTTTCAACTCTAAATCTACTATCTTCTAATCTTTAAATTCTTGCTCTAAATCCAATCCAAGACTAGCCAAATCATCATATGCTTCTTGCAGTGGTCAGGCATCGCCACCAGAGGGCACTAGACCAAAAGTCCCAAATTGAAAAGAGGCCCTGAACTGGATGAAAAAAGATGGAAGGAATTAGTTAGCATCCCTTCCTTGGGTCTGCATGAAGTTGAGGAAGGGGAGGTGGGGAAGGGCAGAAGAGAGAGAGCATAAGATGTAGAAGCCGTCTAATCCAGTGTCTTTGTTTCACAGACAGGACAGTGAGGCCCCAACAGGGTAAATTGCTCAAGTCTACACAGGGGGAAAGTAGCAAAGCCAGGATTATGAACCAGATTCCCAACAGCATTCTCGTATGTAACGTACTTTGTAAGCCCCCCCCCCCCCACACACACATCAGTTAATATTACTATTTTCACTTACACCATGCTGGAGCTTAGACTAAAAGAAGGCTCTATGTGAAAACAGTGTAGGAAACCAAAGGGAGAAGGCAGGAGTGAGAAAGGAGGGACCACCCTGGAGGATGGCCATGGACTGACTGGGGGCTGGGGAATAGACCTACCCACCCCAGAAGCCTCCCCTCACAGCTGCCTTGGCTCTCACTTGTCCTTGAGAGCTCACCCACCTCGCCTGGACCTGCCTCCCAGGATGGGTATATTTCTACGGCAGGCAGAGGCCTTAGAAGCCACTCATTAATTATGGGGGAACCACAATGCCAGCTGTCTCAGCCAGAGCTTGTACCAGCAGCCTAAATCAATGTCCCCAAAGGGATGGGGACAAGGATGAGGAAGCCATTGTGTATGGGAGGAGGGGAGGGGACTCTGAAGAAGGGAGATAACAAAGTACTAAATGGAGGGGGGGGGGGTGGTCAGCCAAAGGCCTTGTCAAGGACGTCCAGGACAGGTGCTCTGGGGTGAAGGATGGCGGTAACAGGGGATCAGGTGCAGGAGGCAGTCACCCCAGTGGCTCCTTCTGGGCAGAGAGCCCAAGCTGGCAGAGGAGGGGGGTTCAGGGAAGAGAAAGCTACTGCCACAGGGGTGAGCTTAGGGCAGCCCAGCGTCCAACTCCACGGAATTCAGAGCCAAAAGGGACCTCAGGGATCATCTAGTCCGACCTCCTCCTTATACAGATGGGGAAACTGAGGTCCCAAGAGGAAAAGGAACTTGCCCAAGGACACATGAGGTGGCAAGTGGGACAGTCAGCATTCAACCCGAGATCTCTAACTCCAAGTCTGGGTCTCTCCCTACTCTGCCATGTAGCCCCCCTCCTACTTCATTCTCACAAACATATACACAATGCCCCTCCCCAGTGGCTGTCCATGCCAGGGGGCCCGGGCAACAGGACGCAGGGGGCGGGCTGACGCATGCGTTCCAGACTTCCTCTCTTCACCTAGCTCCTGGCCTTCAAGAGGCCCTTGGACTGAAATCCAGCTCCTGTTCTTTTTCCCTTTTCTTTCTTTTTTTATTCTTTATTACAAGGGACGGCTTGATTGGGAGGGGAGGGAGGAGGGATATATTTAGAAATGAAGATGATGTAAAAACAAAAGATAGCAATAAAATAACGTTTAGTGCTATTCCTCTCTCCTTATCCTCTGCTTGTGCCCTTAGGCCTGGAGCTTCTCGAACAGGCCACCTGGGGTGGGCAGCAGATGGGCACTGGATAGGGAGGTACCAACTGGACCAGACAGCCAGCACTGCTCCCTACCCCCTACCTACATTCCTAAGTCCTCAGTCTTCTGACTTCAGTATTTGATGCCGGTGACCACCCCCCTCCTCACAAACGCTCTCCACACCGGGTTTTTGTGACACTGCTGCCTCCTGGTTCTCCTGCTGCCTACCTGACCTCTCTTTATCAGCCTCCTCTGCATCTCCTACTCCCTCCATGTGGATGTTCACCAGGGCTCTGCTCTGGCCCTTTTCTCTTCTTTCTCCACATTCCATCTCTCAGTGACCCCATCTACTCCCATGAATACTGCTAGGCTCTCCATGCAGAGAAGTCCAGCCTCCGGGATGTCTCCCCTGGATATCCTTCAGGCATCTCAAACTCACCACATCTAAAGCAGAACTTAGCTTTCCTGCCATGCTCCCTAATATCTGTCCAGGGCATCATCATTTTTCCTGTTTGGTTCACAGCCTAGGAGCTACCTTTGCACCTAACCATTGCCTTACTCCATCAGCTGCCAAGACTTGTTGCTTCAACTTCTTCACCATTTCTTGCATTTCCCATTTCTCCTCTCTGCCTCCACAGCCACCACCTTAGTTCAGGAACTCGTCATCCTTCATCTGGGCTAATGCAATAGCCTCCTAATTAGTCTCCTTGATTCCAGCCTCTCCTCACTCCAATTCATTCAAATTAGCCTTCCTTAAACTCATGCTTGGCCATGTTGCTCCCTTGCTCAAGAAGCTTCCATGGCTCCCAATTACCTCTAGGATAAAATATAAAACTTTTTTGTTTGGCATTTAAAGCACTTCATAATCTGCCTCTCATCCATCTTTCCAGATTAATTAAAGTTACATACTCTATGTTCCAGTCAAATTGGCCTAATTACTGTTCCCTGAACATGACATTCCACTTCATAGGATTATAAATTTAGAACTAAAAGGGGCCTTTGAGGCCATCAAGTCTAATCCCTTCATTTTACACATGAAAAAATAGAGGTCCAGAGAGGTCAAGTGACTTGCATAAGATTACACAGCTAGTAGGTGTCCAAGGCTGACTCAGGTCTTCCTGACTCCAGGTCTAGAACTCAATCAATGATACCAACTCATTTGCTACCTGTATGCCTTTGCATGGGCTGTCCCCAGCCTGACCCATCCTCGGAATGCTCTCCCTCCTCCCCTTCCCTTTTCACAGTCCTGGCTCCCTTCAGCATTCCTTCACTCCCTTTAATTGGCCCCTCCCAGAGGAGGCTATTTCTAAGTCCCCCAGTTGTCAATGCTCCCCTCCCTAAATCACTTTGAGTTTATAGTCAACATATTTTGTATCTACCAATCTGTGTGCATGCAGCTTCCCTCAGGAAACACAAATTCTTTGAAAGCAAGGACTTTTTTTTCTTCCTTTCTTCCTTCCCTCCCTCCTTCCTTCCTTCTCTCCCTCCTTTCTTTCCTTCCTTCCCTCTTTCCTTTCTTTCTCCTTTCTTCCCTTTCTTTCCTATTTCTTTCTTTTATTCTTCCTTCCATCCCCTTCCTTCCTATTTCTTCCTTCCTTTTTTCTTTCATCTATCTTCTCTCTTCTTCCTTTCTTCTCCCTTCTTTTCCTCCATCTCTCCCTCCCTCTTTCATTCCTTCTTTCTTTCCTCTATATCCCCAGCACCTAGCAGTGTCTTCTATATACCAGGTGCTTAATCAATGCTTGCTGGTTTGGACTGAACAGACTTACCTGGATGAGGTTGGCTGCTGGCATCCTGCGCTTCTCAAAGTGCTTCTGGCGATGCTGTTCCTGAACCTTTAGAGCAAAGCCGGAGCCCAGAATGCCCTGAGGAGTGAGGGCACCATGTCAGGGTCAAGGTGGACCAGGTGAGATCAGGCTAGGTCACACTGGTTCCTAATAGCCCTGAAGGGTCTTCAGGAACCAAGCTCCAGCTGTTTTCATTCCAGAGGAGGGAACTTTCTTAGGCTGTCCCAGGAATCAGAGGGAGGTATTTGTTTCTAGTCTCTATGCAATGACAACCCCCTGTGCAGGACATCTTCGGGTCGGCCCTGTCCTCCTGATGGAGGTATCCCAGGGCTCTCGTGCCTTCCCACCCTACTCAGAGCTGGCAATGCTCAGTGACACTCACAGCAGGCAAGGCGAAGAAGGAGATGCCTAGCAAGGCGAAGCCAGCTGCCAGGACCCGGCCCAGCCATGTATGGGGGGTCTTGTCCCCATAGCCAATGGTGGTCAGTGTGATCTGTAGGGAGAGAAATCAGGAAGGCTCAGGGGTCTGGATCACTGGGGGTCTGATTGGGTGTCTATCTCCTCAGGGGTCTGGTTACTTGGAGGAATGGCTGCATGGGAGATATGGTCCCTTGGAGGCATGGAAGCATTGAGGCTATATTTGCTTAGGGGACAATCATGGAGGCCCTTGGGGGCAGGTAGCAGGAAGGGTCAGGGCAGGGATGGGAGTAGGACATACCGTGCCCCACCATAGTGAATCTGCATAGGAGGAGAAGTCAGAGTTGGCATCCTTCTCCGCCAGATAGACAAGGAAGGAGGCAAAGATGAGTACCAGGAAACCGATGTACCACGCGGTGATCAGCTCCTGGGGTAGAGGAATCAGGACAGTTAGCCTAGAGAGAAGACTGCTCCAGAAGGCAGGGAGAAAGTATGGTGTCCTCCTACCCAGAGAGGTGTCCATTCATTGGGAAGGGAAGGGAAGGGAAAGGAGAGGGAGAGGGAAAAGGAGAGGGGGAGGGGAGGGGAAGGGAGGAGAGGGAAGAGGAGGGAAGGGAAAGGTTAGCTTTAAAGCAATAAGTATCAGAGCTGAGGCTGGAATACTGGGCCCTAATTTTCCACCAAAGCTCTTTCCATTATCTCCTTGTCTTGTAGGGTTTGATCCCCTTCCCCAAGGTCCCATTGGGTGGGGCCCATCAAGCACCTTGCTGTGTGCATAGACCACAGAGCCCAGCAGCTTCCAGGTCCCTCCACGGCGGTCCATGCGCACCATACGCAGAATCTGCAGGAAGCGCATGCTCCGCAAGGCAGATGTGGCGAAGATGTTCCCTTGGGTACCAGCCGCAATGACGGCCAGTGAGGCCACAAACACGATGAAGTCTGAGGTGGAGGAAAGAAGTGAGGAATATTGGGAGTCACAAGAACATTTGCTCTTGTAGGTCCTGAGGCCTCCAGCATGGCCTCTGAACATAGACCCTGAAAGCCTTGTGCTCATGATTCCAGTCAGAGATCATTTATCACAAATTAGGACCAAGTAGGCAGGGAAAGGGAGGCAGGAGGCTTATGGTGAGAACTAGAATCCTACTAGGCGCCCCAACGCTCCTAGTCAGTGTTAGTTGGGGTGAGGATCAGGGAAAAGGTTGGGGGCCAAAGTATGGATTGTCTGACACCACAGCCAGGGATCAGAATCATGGTGAAGGTCGAGAGTCAAGATTCAGGTCAGAGGTCAGAGATCAGAGTCACCCATTACCGATGACGCAGAATGGTTTCCTGGCAAATCGGAAGCGCCCCTGCCAGCCCCTGTAGCGGCAGCAGCAGCCAGCAGACCAGACACGAATGATGTATTCCATGCCGAACACCACAATCATCACAAACTCCTGTGGGGAGAAAAGGCCTGGGTCTAGTTGGGGAGAGGAGTCCCAAGCATCTTTCTCTTGCCCAGCTCTTGACTTTTGATCTCTGCCCCACCCTGGGGGCCAAGGGCTGACCTTTTCTTAGGACTGAAAAGGGATGGTGAATTGGCCTATTTCACATCAAGAGTGGGGGGGCTTCTGTCTCCCTTGTAGACTGGGAGATCCTTGAAGGCAGGGGCTGTCTCCACCCTGACTTCTAGACAGGGTATCTCTGAGGGCAGGTCCCCATCTCCCTGCCTCACACTAAGGGGTCCCCTAATCTGTCTTATAGTCTAGAGGCTCCCTGAGGACTCTTCAGCTTAGGGGCTCCCTGAAATGCTGGTTGTTCTCCCTGACTTCCCCAGCCTGGGGGGGACCACTGGGGACAGAAGGGTTCCCCAGTGTGCCTCATAGTCTAGGAGCTCCTTGAGGGCAGGGCTGTCTCTCCAACCAGGGGCTTCTTAAAGATCCCAGCTGGGTCTCCCTTAGCCTTCCAGCCTGGAGGGATGGTGTTCCCTGAACACAGAGCTAAAGTCCCTGGAGACAGTCCGAGTGCTCTGTGTCCAGAAATCTGAGAAAGACTCAAATTATAGCATGAAAGGGATTGATTATCCCCCACCCCAGGAGACTGAATTCAGACTGGCTCTGGTGGACTCTATCAGACTCTGCCTTCTCTGGCTCCCCATCTGGATCTCTCTGTCTTTTCATTCTTGTTCAGCCCCTTCCCGGTCTCCTCCCTCACTGCTCCACAGCTCCTGCCCTGCAGGGGCCCAGCCCCCCCACCCAGATTCTACATTGTCAGACAAACCTCCCATGAATCTCCTCCATCAACCTACTCTGCTTTTGCCCCCACGTTCCTCACTATGAAATGAGGATAATGACAGCATCTGTCTCCCATGGTAGTTGGAAGGCTCAAATGAGAGATTTGTAAGGTGCTACATAAATGCTAAGTCATAATTATTGCAGAGATGAGGCAACTGAGGCCCGGAGAGGTTAAGTGACTTGTCTAAGGTTACACAGTCAGAATACGAACCCGGATCCTCTGACTTTAAATCCTTGGAGCTTTTCTTTACACTATGGTCCCACCGCCCTCTAATAGACACTTAACCTCTCTGTAGGCACAGGGGCACGTAGTGGAGAACTGTCTTGAGGGGAGGAGGGCATGATGGACCAAGGATCACTTCCCCCTTCCTATTTCCTGGAGAGACAAGTCAGGGTCTGCAGTGGGCCCTGGGACCATCAGTAAATCAGAGCAAGCCACACTCCCTTCAGAGGAGAGCTCGAAGGGTCCTTAGAGGTCACCTAGAGGACCTAGAGGTCCAACTCTCTCATTGTACAGAGGCCTGGAGGAGTTAAGCTCACATTAAAACTCAGATCTCACGAGTCTAAATTCAACCACCACACCATGTCTCCCATGTCCCCATGTGAAGGGGAAACAGAGAGGGATAGAGCAGCTCATAATAGGACCTGGCAAGCTCAGGGAGAGTGAGTGCCAGTGACAGCCACCCTACTCCAGCTCCATCTATCACAACTCACACCCCTGGCTGGAGACTTGGCCAGGATGGGAGGAATTTTCCGTGGAATCTGATGCCCAGGGAGAGAACCATCTCCCACCAGTAGCTGATGCTATTGGCTGATCTCCCCTCCTAGGTGCCCCACGAACCATGGTCCTGACCCTTACTGTTGCACTCCCCATATCCCAACCTACTCACCAAGATGAGGAGACATTCATTGGCAAGCTCCTGATGTTCCTGAATGGTGGACAGCACTGACAGTACCAGACAGCTAAAGACCAGCAAGAATCTGCAAGAAGAGCAGCAGAGTCAGTCCCCTGGATGGCCGGAGAGTGCTCAAGGGCTAAGGGTAGAGAGAAGGGGTTGGGGAGGGGAGAAGCAGCAAATGAGGCTAGCAAAGTGGGGGCAGCTCACAGAAGGCTAAGGATGGCAGCCAGACCCTGCCAGCAATGGGGAGCCTCTGAGGGATCTGCAGCAGAGGACAGTGAAGGATGCAAAGGCCTTGACTCCCCACCCCACCCAACTGCCCCCACACAGCCGGACTGGAAGCAGGAAGGCCTAGGTCAAGGTCCATGTGTTATCTGCAACTCAGTCCAATGGGATTCAGCGGCTATAAAGCACCACGCAAGACAACCAAGACAAAAGAGAAACAATCCCTGCCCTCAAGGCGCTTCTATTCTATTGGGACAGGAAAGAAAGGCCCAGTGATGAGTAAATGAGTAATACATATAAAGCTCCAGGAAGAGTAATTTCCAGAGAGGCAGGGCTCTAACAACCTGGGTAGAAGGAGGGAAGAGGAAAGACCTTCTGTAGAAGGGATCTCCTGAGCTGTGTTTCAAAGGAAGCGAGGAGGGAGAGGGGACAGGGAGCACCTTCCAGCATGGAAGTAGGAGATGGAACATCAGACATAGATAGTGGCTCATTTGACTGGCATACAAGGCAAGGGACTTGGTAAGGAAGATGAGGGCCAAGCAGTGGAGGGGCTTTAAAAGCCACATGAATTCTTTCTGGTCATCTTGTATTGTCTCAAAGAATGGACAGCAATGGTATCTCTGCTGTTATGTGGGTCTCTATAAATTGTTCTGACCTCCAAAGGGGCTCTCACACTCAGCAAGGTTGGGAACCACTGGGCCCCTCTGAGTTGGAAGTCTAAATCCTATAAACCCCACCGAAAACAAAAGGCCTTGGATAGCCGAGGCATGTGAGCACCCTCACCCTACCTACTGCCCCTGGTGTAAGGACCAGACTTCTGACTCTGGGCACATCTGGCTTGTCTGCCAAGGGCTCCCTGCTCTTATTCCCTTCTACCTAACCCTTCTTCCTGTAGCTGGGGAAAAGATGGTAGAAAGGGAAATGGGCATCGCATGATTTTCCAGCTGGAAGGGCCCTCAGAGGCCATCTAATCACTGAGGCCCAGGGAGGGGGAGGGGTCTTGCTCAAGATCTTGCCTCAGTTGAGTAGCAAAGGGGGGAAAACACCTAGAGAAGGTCTCCATCCTCACCTCCTTTCCTTCAGTCTTAGATTAAGAGGCACCTTTCCCCTTGCTAAGGCCAGTCCCACTACCTGGACCCTTGATTCCACCCCCTCCTGTATTCTCTGAAACTTATTCCACTTCAATCATTCACCTCCCTTTTTCTTTTTTTTTTCCTATAAAATATTTATTTCCTCAGAAACAAGCCTTAAAATCTCAAGGCCATAGAAAGAATGAATGAAAAATATTTAAGTGCTTACCACGTGCAAGGGAGCAGCTAAATGACGCAGTGGATAGAGTACCGTTCCTAGAGTCAGGAAGACTCATCTTCCTGAGTTCAAATCCAGCCTCAGACACTTCCTAGCTGTGTGACCCTGGGCAAGTCACTTAACCCTGTTTGCCTCAGTTTCCTCAGCTGTAAAATGAGCTGAAGAAGGAAATGGCAAGCCACTCCAGTATCTCTGCCAAGAAAACCCCAAATGGGGTCACAAAGAGTCAGACTCAAAAAGGACTTGACAGCAGCCACTACCGTGTGCCAGGCCCTGTTCTAAACTTTGGGGAAACAGTAACAAAGCGAGACGGTCCCTGTCCTAGAGAAGCTTACATCAAAATAGGGCAGTGACAACAATGACAAAAAAGAATGAGCCCCTACCTCAATTTTTTTTAACATGGTCAACCAACAAAAAGGTGCCACCATTTGGGAACAGGCCAATAAAATAATCTGGTAGGAGCATTTTATCTATATAGATAAAGTCATAGCTTATATCAGTGAATGCATATAATAATATTCCAGAATGTGAATGGTCTCCAAACTCTAAAGATAAAAGGACAAGGTAGGGCGGCTAGATGGCACAGTGAGTAGAGCACCGGCCCTGGAGTGAGGAGGACCTGAGTTCAAATCCAGCCTCAGACACTTACACAAAACTAGCCATATGACCTTGGGCAAGTCGCTTAAACCCAACGGCCCTACCTTCCCCCCCTCCAAAAAGCAAAAAAAAAAAAAAATGAAAGGACAAGGACAAAAGTGAGCCCTTGCTAGGGAAATCTGGGTAGGGAGACCCAGAGTGTCAAAGAACTCCCCACCCCCTTTATCTTTAATCCCTCCTTAGCCATCAGGTCCTTCCCTGCAACCTACTAACATGCCCAGATCTTCTCCTTCCCAGAAAAAATCCTTCACTTGGCCAGACCATTCCCTCATGCCATCATCCTTTACTGAACTTCCTGTTCTCATATCAGTCTCCAAATCTGCAAAAAAAAAAATCAATCTCCAAAAAAAAGACATCTGTATTCCCTGCTCCTGTTTTCTCACTTCCCAGTCACTTGGTCCCTTGCGCCCAATTAACTGACTACCCGCTCCTGCACACTCTCTGACCCTGTTCTCTCCTGCTTCTCCTCCTACACATCTGACACTAACCAGTTTCCTTTGCAGTTTCAGGATATCCCACGCCCCATACGTGGCTCAGCCCTGGGCCATCTTCTATTCCCTCTCTACATTTTCTTCCATGGATTCTGTAAGGAGATGGCTCAGCCTCTCTCCTGAGTTCCAGTCTCCATTCACCAAATTCTTGGTGGAAATGCCCCTCCTCCTAATGCCCCCACTTCTGTGTGGGGTCCTTTAGGTTTGCGACTTGGGCGTCATTCTCAAGTCTTTGCCCTCTGCCATGCCCCTCTGCCCAGTCAGATGCCCAGTCTTGCCGATGTGCTTCAATGGCTGGCCATGATTCCAAAGGATCAGCAATGGTACATGCCGCCCATTCCTGACGGGTGGGAGGTGATACCCTCAAAGTGCAGAGCGAAGGGGGCATCTGGGGACTTGCCTTATTCAGGGATTTGTTTTGTTTGACTGCATTTTTGCATAGTCAAATTTGTTACCAGTTGTTTTTTCTTTTTCCCCCCAATGGGAACAGGGATGGAGGAGCTGGGAGAGAGAAAAAAAATAGATTTTTATTCACTGTAAAAAAACAAACCAACCAGGGCAGCTAGGTGGCACAGTGAATAGAGCATCAGCCCTGGAGTCAGGAGGACCTGAGTTCAAATCTGGCCTCAGACACTTAACACTTACTAGCTGTGTGACCTTGGGCAAGTCACTTAACCCCAACTGCCCTGCCTTCCCCCCTCCAAAAAGCAAAACAAAACAAAACCAAAACAACAAGCCCATCTCTGGGTATCTTACCTTATAGGAAAGTAGGGGGAGGGGATAAGAGGGGGAATGACAGAAGGCAGGGAAGATTGGGGTAAAGGGTAGTTAGAAGCACACACTTTCGAAAGGGGACATGGTCACAAGAGAAATCAGAATAAATGGGGGTGGGATAAGATGGAGGGAAATATAGTTAGTCTTTCAAAACATGACTACCATGGAGATGTTTTGTGTAACTATACATGTACAACCTATATTGAATTGCTTATCTTCCCAGTGGGGGTGGGTGAGAAGGGAAGAAGGAAGAGAATCTGGAACTCAAAGTTTTAAAAACAAATGCTAAAAAATTGTTGTTACATGCAACCGGGAAATAAGATATACAGGCAATGGGGTGTAGAAATCCATCTTGTCCTACAAAAAAGTAAGGGGGAAGGGGGAAGGGGAGGAATGGGAGGGATGAAGGGCAGACTGGGCGAAGGAGTAATCAGTATTCTTGCCATCTTGGGGTGGGAGGTAGGGGAGAGATGGGGAGAAAATTTGGAGCTCAAAATCTTGTGGAAATGAATGTTGAAAACTAAAAATAAATAAACAAATTCTGGGGGGAAAACCCCCCAACATCTCTCACATTTGCTTTCTCTTATTCACTCACATGGCAGCCACCTAGACTGAACCCTGATCACCTCTTAACTAGGCTCTGGCAGTTAGCCCCCTAATATGTCTCCCTGGATTCAGTCTCTCCCCTTCTCTGAGCCACTGTCCACACAGCTGCCAAACTGGTATTTCTAAAGCACTTATCTGACCATGACACTCTTCTGCTCAAGAGACTGCTTAGGCTCCCTATTGCCTCTAGGATCAAACACAGATTCCTTTCTTTGCTGT
Source organism: Pseudochirops cupreus (assembly GCA_028627135.1). Lineage (NCBI taxonomy): Eukaryota > Metazoa > Chordata > Mammalia > Diprotodontia > Pseudocheiridae > Pseudochirops > Pseudochirops cupreus. The sequence goes on from CM053582.1 coordinate 120,039,564, forward strand.
TTAAAGTCCTTCACTCTCTGGATCCTTCCTTCCTAGACTGATTTCACATTATGCCCCCTCACAAAGCTCTTTGTTCCAGCTCAACCAGACTCCTTGCTTTTCCTCTGGACGTGACATTCCATCTCCTCTGTCGTCCACACCTCGGAATGTTCTACCCCCTGGCTTCTACCCCTTTGAGTTCCCAGCTCCCTTCGAGCCTCACTTTAAATGTCACTGCCTATACAAGGTCTTTAGTACAGCTGGCCATTCCATCTGCCATGAAGATGAACTCTCCACTATGTATTGTCTCCCCTACTTAGAACGGGAGCTCCCAGAAAGTAGAGACTGTGATATGTAAAAAGCTTAAGAGACATAATTTCTAAGTAATTAATCATTTTATTAATTATGGCTAGTGAGTAATTAATAAAAGGATGGTCCTGGCATCTCCCCTGAACCAAACATAGATCATGGTGGTCTACTAATGCTTCTACGCCCTCGGAAGAGTGGGTGTTCCCGACAGATGCCAGTCACCTCTGACTGGTTAACCATTAATGAGAATCATAATGAATCAAAGGATTAATTACTCAGAAATTATGTCTCTTGAACTTTTCCTACATTACGGGGCCGTCTGTCTGCTTTTGGATTGTAGTCCCAGTGCTCTGCCCATTGTTGGGGCTGCTAGGTGGCGTGGTGGGTAGAGCGCCCGGCCTGGCACGCAGAGACTGCCTGCTTTTGTATTAATAATTGTAGCCTTTACTTATCTGTGTACATGATGTGCCCCTCCCCACTCCCCAGCAGAATGGAAGCCCCTGGGGGGGGGGGCGCAGGAGCCATTTCATTTCTGTCTTTGTATCCCCAATGCCTAATACAGTCAAGTCCACAGCCCTTGTTAGGAACAGGCACCGTGTGAGTCCCTTGGGATACAAAGAAAGGCAAAAATCAGTCCCTGCCCTCAGGGAGCTCACTGTCTGAAGTAGGAGAAGCACAATGCCCTAGCACACAGTAGGTTCTTAATAAATGCTTGCTGAATAGCGAAAGGCAGGTCAAGGTCAAATCCTATCCCTCTGAGTCACCTAGAGCTGTTCTCCTCCAAGAGAAAAGAAACTTTCCACATAATCTAAGGTTTGCAGGCTCGTGGACCCAGTGGTGGAAGGGACCCCAGCAGCCATCGAGGCCAACCCCTCCATTTTGCAGATGAAGACATTGAGGCCCAGGGAAGGGAAGTGACTTGCCTAAGGGCACATAGGCAGTATCACAAGTGGGATCTGAACCCAAGTCCTCTGAACTAGAACCAGTTCGCTGCCCATTGTACCATGTTGTCTCCCCTCGGAAGAGAGCAAGACTCCACGAAGGACATCCCAGGGTGTGTGAAGGATGAGTTTAGCCCTGAGGATCACCAAAGGTGGTTGTTATTTTGGGAAACTTTTTGTGTCCTGAAAGCACCCTATACATTGGATATTTCCTATCCCCCTGCTTTCTGAGTAAAGCCTTCCAAGACTGGGTTCAAACACCACCTCTTCCAGAAAGTCTATCCTGATCATCCCTCCTCTGACGTTCGAGAACTTTGTCTATTCATAGGATTCAGACCTGAAAGTGATGCAGAATCATTAACTTACAGCTGGCAGAGATCCCCAGGCTGCTTTGTTCTACCTGTACCTGAACCAGAATTTCCTCAATGATATCCCCTCAAAGTGGGCATCCAAAGAGAGGAGAAGCCCACTCCTCCAGAGGCAGTTTATCCCACTTTGAGATAATTCTCGCTGTCAGGAAGCTTCTCTTTACATCAAATTGGTATCTGTCACAGAACAAAGGATGTCAGAGCTAAGAGCACCTTTGGAACATAGAATTCAGAGGTAGAAAGGACCTTAGAACATAGAATGTCAAAAGATGAGAGCGGTTTTAGAATGCAGAATTTGGGATCCAAAAGGAACCTTAGAATATTGGATGTCAGAACTTAGATCACAGACTATCAGAGCTAGGAAGGACCTTAGAACAGAGAACGTCAGACCTGGAGGGACCTAGAACAGAGAACGTCAGAGTAACAGGGCCCTTAGAACACAGAATGCCAGAGCTGAAAGAATAGTAATGACTGGCATTTCTAGGTGGAAACATAGGTCCAGTGAGAAGTGAATTGCCTAAGGTCACACAGCTAATAAGTTAGGGGGATGAGGAGGGTAGGATACGAGGTCTTTGCCCAGGTCTTATTTCCCCCCTGAGCCCACAGGTCTGGAAAGGATCCTGGTGGTCATTCAGTCATCTTACAAGTAGGCTTGCTATGAATGAATAAGTGAATACATGAGGCTGGGTCCCCTCCCCCCCACCCAGAGCTCTTCCTAGCCTGCCCTCACCAGTGCTGACACAGAGAAAACTGGAGCAGGAGCAGGAGCCGGCTCAGCTAAGCTGCTCCTTCAATAATTAACCAGCTGTCCTGCGGCTCCGCTCAGCTCAGCTCTGCTCAGCTCATTCCCAGGACAGGAAGGGAAGAGACTGGGCACATGTGGGAATACAGGATCGTTGAGCTGTAAGGAGCCCCCCTCCCCTGGGATCCAGAGAGCCAACCCTAAACGCAAAGCTGCCTCCAGATGCACTCCTGGAAGTGCTGGAATAAAGAGAGTTGGCAGGGACCTTAGATGTGATCCATCTGACAAAGAAGGAAACTGAGGCCCAGAGAGGGGTAGAGCTTTAGATAAGGTCACACAGTGAGTCGGTGGAAGAACTGGGACCCAGACCCAGGTCTCTTGCCTCTTATTCCCAGGGTCTTCCTATTGCCTCACACCACCTCCTTTCACCCATGGGGAGACCCCAGGCCCCCAGATTCCCAGCCCAGAATTGACCCCGTCCCCTGACCCTTCTACCACCTCATATCTTCGTCTGGTCACTTTTGAATTCCAGGTGAGGGATTTCCACACATCCTCCAAGTCCCCCAGACTCCAGCTAGATCCCCATTCTTCCACAACCTGAACTGTAATCTCCTTTGGACATGTAAGTGTATGCCCCCTTAGCTTCATCCCAGAGTGGGAAGAAGGGCAACGGGAGAAATTCCATTTCCTTTTCTGGAAGAAAGCCTAGGCTCTGGAATTGGAGGACCTGAATTCAAATTCTGATAACCCCCTCTCTGTGAGCTTAGGCAAATCCCTTGACCACTTAGGATTTTAGTGTCCTCACCTGGTAAAGGAAGAGGTTAGAAAAGGCCTCTGAGGGCCCTTGCAATTACAGGCTGTGCTCCTAGGGTTTTATGGCAAAACACCAGTCTAAGAAGAGGGCTGGATTTGGAGTAGAGGGTGTACAATGAAATCTGGACTCTGCCTCTTACTACCTGTGCGAACTAGGGCAAGACACATCCCCTAATCAGGCCTTAATTTCCTCATCCGTAAAATAAGAGATTTGGTTTTGGTGATGAAATGGATAGGACACTGGGTCTGGAATCACGAAGACTCGTCTTCCTGAGTTCAAATCCTACCTCAGAAATGTACTAACTGTGTGACCCTGGGCAAGTCACTTAGCCCTGTTTGCCTCAGTTTCTTCATCTGTAAAATGAGCTGAAGAAGGAAATGGCCAAACCACTGCAGTATCTTTGTCAAGAAAACCCTAAATAGGGCCACGAAGAGTTGGACGGGACCAAAAAAATGGCTCAACAACCACCAGTTCTAAGCCTGTGACTCTATGACCCTAAGAGTATGTCCGTCAGTAGCCTCTACAGACATCGCAAAGTGAATAAGTAAAGGTAGTGATGATGAGGATGGGACCTGGTATTTGAGTTAGATTGGGGGGCCCCAAAATCCTGGGCCACATTCACCTTCACTGAGACTTTTGGGATACTTTGCACAGCAGTTTGCAAAATGTCCTACACACATTCTCCCACTTGAGCCCCGTTTATTGAAGAGCCGGTTGTTAAATTTTCAGCGTTCATATCTGTACCTTGAAGATGGAGCAGATGCTACAAATGGATTTTTTTCTTATTGTTGATTTGTAGACTTAAGAGAGTAATCGGGAAAATGTTAATAATAATAACGCAGCTTAAACTTGAAAGTATGTCCTGCAGCTGGTTGTTAAACATTTATTAGCATACCCCTGCATTTCACAGAGGAGGAAGTAGAAGCAGGCACAAAGACAGTAAGGGTCAGAGGTGGGACTTAAAACCATTTCTCTATCCACTATAGCACATAGTAGTTTCCTTAGTCGTAACTGGTTGTACAGAGACACAAGTCATGACCATCTGTTCTAGCCTCTATTTCCTTCATAGGCTGCTGACTCTGATCATGTGATCTTGGTTAAATGCTTCAATTCTATTTATGTATTTATTTATTTTTTTGCTTTTTGGAGGGGGAAAGGCAGGGCAATTGGGTTAAGTGACTTGCCCAAGGTCACATGGCTAGTAAGTGTTAAGTGTCTGAGGCTGGATTTGAACTCAGGTCCTCCTGACTCCAGGGCTGGTGCTCTTCTCACTATGCAACTTAGCCACCCCAATGCCTCCATTTTTTTAAAAAATTATTTTATTTTTCTCCAATTAAAATGACTTCATTTTTATGGGCCTCAGTTTCCCCATCTGTAAAATAAGGGTCTTTATGTTGGTCCAAGGTCCCTTCCAATTTCCATGTTCTATTTTCTAATATAATTTTCAATGGTTCTAATTCTAGCTCTGCTCCTTTAGTATTTATTTGACCTTAGGGAGTCATTAACTCCCTCTCTAGGCCTCAGGTTCTTATCCATAAAATGAATAGTCTCTAAAGTCCCTTCAACCAGATTCCCAACCAGCCAGGCCTCTGACTCCTCCTGCCACCCCACAGTGGGTACCATGCATATAGGATGCTTGCTCCCTACAGCTACTTGGTGGTTGCCGGGAGTGACTGTACCCCTGTGCCTTTGGAGCTGGCCAGCAGCAGAAACTGACTGGAGGACAGGTCAGGGCTATGGGAGGGAGCAGGGATAGTCCTCTGGAGGAGCTGGGTCTGCCCCATCTGGATATGCTTGGGGTCCTGGAGTTAGGACCAAGGTATCTCCTCTGTCCAACAAAGGACGGCGAAAAGGCTGAGACCAAGTGCCCATCGGGAGGCATCATCCATCCCTAGGAGGGTGGCAGAAGGCCTTTCCTCTCCCCTCCCAGCTGCTCAGGCAAGGAGCGGGAATCTGAAACAGAATCCGAGAATTTCATGACCTCAGGGGTCAGACAGTCTAACTCACATAGGAGGCCTGGGTAGGTGGGGTGGTTGGGAAACAACCCAAGCCTGACGGACTAGGATAACCCATGCCTTCCATTCTACAGACATCACAGGACCTGGGTTCAAATCTTGCCTCAGATGCTCACTCCTTTGTGGGACCACATCTCCTCTCAGTCTCCCCTTCTAAGCTGTTGCCAGTTTCTGCCGAATTTGTCCCCTTCTCCTCTGACGCTGCACTGCCCTGGTCCAGGCCCTCATCACCTCCCACCTGGACTGCTGCTCCAGCTGCAGGTGGGCCTCTGCCACAAGGCCCTGCCCACTCTTGGGCCATCCCCCACTCAACTTCCAAAGGGATCTTCCTGAAGCACAGGCTTGAACACAGCACCCTCTAACTCAATAAATTCCAGTGATGGCTTCCAGGATCAAATACAAAATCCTCCATTTGGCATTCAAGGCTCTTCCTGACCTATCCCTGCCTCCCACCTGTGCAGTCTTCTAATATCTTACTCCCCCTCCCCTTATTCTGTGATCTGGTCTCCTGGCTGCTTCTTGAACCAGACCCTCCATCTCCTGCCTCCGGGCATTTGCTCTGGCTGTGCCCCATGCCTGGAATGCTTTCCCTCCTCGGCTGGTGTGGTAGCTGCCCTGGATTCCTGGAAATCCCAGCTCAAATCCCACCCCCACCTCCACAATGCTGGTGCCTCCCCTCTATTGATCACCTCCCATTTATCCCGTCTATATCTTGTTTGTACATAACTGTTTGCATGTTGTCCCCCCATTAGACTGTAAGCTCCTTGAGGGCAGGGCCTTTTTTTTGGTATCTCCAGTGCTTAGCCCAGTGCCTGGCACTTAACAGATGTTCATTGACTGACTGACCTTGGGCAAATAATTCAATCTTCCTGGGTCTTGGTTTCCTCTCCTGTAAAATGACAGAGATGGACCAGACAGCCTGTGATCTCTTCCACTCCAGAATGGTGGTTCTACGACCGTTCATACCACAGGCTGGTTTAACTTATTTGGCTCTATTTATTGGGCCAGATGACAATAGTTAAAATAACAATTCTTGTTTCTGTGGTACTTTTGGGTTCACAAAGCAGTTTCTTTTCCATAGTCCTGGGAGTCAGGGTGAGCAAGCAGTGCCATCACTCCCATTATACAGATGGGTAAAGTGATCTAGAGAGGGCTTCATGTCTGCTCCCATCTCAGTGGGCTCTTGGGTCCCTCCTCTATCTGGACTGGGACCTCTGAGTGTGTGCAGGCTCTGGCCGCCCACTTTGGTCTCTGTGTCTGTACAAGCAGCTTGCCATGCCATTGACTGGGGGTCTGTCACAGAAGGTGGAGCTCAGCTCGGACATGCAGCTGGGCTGGGGGGTGACCCAGGCCCCAGGAGGCACTGTCTCTCCCTCGGGGCATCTCTTCCTGTCTCTGTCTCTCTGTCTTCTGCTCCCCCCTGACCGTATGTGTCTGTGTGTGTCTCTCTCTCCAAGAATCCTGGCTGCTGGGGCCGGGAGGAGACGTTTCCCCTGATCCAGCGATTCTAAATATGGCAAACGGGGCTGCAGCACGTGACCAACCCTCTCCCTTCCCCCCTGGCGGGGCATCTATCAGCGTCACTGACGGGCACTGCAGAGCCTGGCCCCTGGGGGGCTCTTTCCTGAGAGAGGGAAAGAGGAGGAGCCCTGAGGGCATCACTGGGTCAGTGTAACCCCCTCCCTCCCCCCCCGCCCCGCAACACACACACACACACACACCCCTCCCCTCCCCTGACTCCTTTCCCCACCCTCAAGAGAAGAGAGCCTAGCTGGATCTACCCACAGGACCCAGCCTCTGAGTCCTCTGTTATCCCTGCCCTGCCCCAACCTCCAGTCCTAACATATCCATCCCTCTTCCTGACCTGGTTCAGGCCCTCATGGTCTCCCCACTGGACTCCTTTATCCACCTCTTAACAGGCCCCCTAAGGCCCAGCTCTGGACACTCCCTGCTCAGACACCTTCCATGGCTCCCTATTACCCACAAGTCAAAATCCAATCTCCTTACCCTGGCATCTGAGGCTTCCTCAGTCCTGCCCTTAACCTCCCCCTCCTCCCCTAAACACATTCCCTGACTGCAAGACCCTCCCATAGGACGCATGTTGCTGCTTCTCTGTGCCTTCACCCAAGCTGGGAGACGCTCAGTGAGAGAAAGTATCCGTCCCTGCCTCCTCCCCTCTCCCCCCACCCATGGTGCATTAACAGCCAGAGGATGATGGTTCCACGTGGAGAAGATTCAGGGGGAGCATAGCTACTGTCTTCTACCATCTGATGAGTCATCCCAGCAGAGGACATCAGCCTGGCTCAGCTTTGGGCAAATCCCTTCCCCTCTCTTGTCCTCATCTTTTCTCCTCCGCAAGATGAGGAGCTGGGATTTAATTCAACCCCACAAACATGTTTTTAGCACCTAGTGCATCCCAGGCTGTGTCATGCTCGGAGCTGGGGATCCAAAGACAGAAACCTCATAGTCCGTGCCCCCAGGGAGCTCACCTTTTATTGAAGGGAACACAACCAAAGAGAGCTAGTGGAGGCCAAGTCACTGCAAGAGGAAGAGTGGGAGGCAGGGGCTGAGAAGCCTAGTGGTTGGGAGGGCACCCCGAAGCCATACTTTGAAAGGAGCCAGAGGGGAGGAGGGTGTCTATTCTAGCTCTAACATTCTAAGAACCAATGATCCTATGAACCAAGACCAACGGGAGGTGGAGGAGATTATGGAATGTCAGATTTCAGCTCCATATAACAAAAAACTTCCCAATAATTAGAGCTATCTTACATTGGAATGGGCTACCTCCAGAGGTAGTGAGCTCCCCATTGGGAGAAGTATTTAATCAGAGGAGAAAGGGAGGCTATGGAGGAAATTTCCCCACTTAGTAGAAGGATAGACTAGATGCCCTCTGAGGTCCCTCCCAGCTCTGAAACTATGATTATAAAAGCCCTATGACTTTAGTACTTTCTAGGAGGTGTCTGGTACAATAAGGAGTATTCTAGACAAGTGGTCAGTGCTTTTAGTCTGGTGCAAAGGGTGTGGACAAGGAAAGAGTGGTGGCCACTCACTGGGTCAGGGACGGTCAGTAAGCTCTCTATGACACATCCGGGCAGGGACCAAGAACCACACTGGGCTAGGCATAGCCTAGAGGCAATGGAGGAAGGAGCCTAGCTTTCTTTGGAGAGGAGCTAGGTGGGCCTCAGGGAAGCAAGAGCCCAAAAATGGCCTTACAAGAAGACTGTAGAGGGACCGCTAGGTGTACAGTGAATAGAGCACCAGCCCTGGAGTCAGGAGGACCAGAGTTCAAATCTGACCACAGACATTTGACACACTAGCTGTGTGACCTTGGGCAAGTCACTCACCCCCAATTGCCCAGCCTTCCCTCCTCAAAAAAAAAAAAGATTGTAGCTTTGTGTCAGAGAGTGAGGCTGACAACTTTGCACAGTTCAGTCTCGCTTAAATTCAATTTACTCGAAAGTCAAAAGGCCACCCTCGTGATGTCGAGGTCCAGGCAGAACAACCACACACAGTTCATAGGACCAAAAGAACAAAGGTTTAGAGTTAAAATGGACCTCAGAAGCCATCAATTACACCCCCCCCCCTTTTATTTTATTTTATTTTGCTTTTTGGAGGGAGAAAGGCAGGGCAATTCCAGTCACGTCCAACTCCTCATTTGAGGCTTTCCTGGCAAAGGTGCACGAGTAGTTTGCCATTTCCTTCTCCAGCTCATTTTCCAGATGAGGCAACTGAGGCAAGCAGAGTTAAGTGACTTGCCCAGGGTCACACAGCTAGTGAGTGTCTGAGGCCAGGTCTGAATTCAGGAAGATGAGTCTTCTTGCCTTCAGGCCAGGGACCTGCCTAATAAGAAGGGCTATGCACGAGTGAAATGGACTGCCTTGGGAAGCAGTGAGTTTTCCATCACTTCAGGTCTTCACATGAAGATGACCACCCTAGGGATGCTGCTGAAGGACTTCCTGCTGGGCTGGTGCCCACAGAAGTCCCTTCCACCTCTGGGATTGATGTCCTGGGGTCCAGAGGCAGAAAAGCCCCCTAGACAAGACAAAGGCAGGGACCAGCAGGGGGTGGTTGAAGCCACAGGTAAAGCCTTCTTGGGGCTTGGAGGGAAAAGCACCTTCTCATTGTCATCATGGACTCCAAGAATATAGTGTGGGCTGGTACAACCTGGATGCAAAAAACATGCTCTATGGCATGCACATGAAACGATGCAGGCTACTGTTGTTAGAGTGAGTCTGGGAGTACAGAGTGAACAGAGGTTTGGGGTCTGGGTCTTCCTGGGAACCAAGGACAGCCTATTCTGAGTTAGAAACCTAGACACCAACCGAGGAGGGTGATGAGGAAACAACACCACTTCGGAATCCCAGAGAGATCTCCCACAAACGACCAGAACCAAACCTCAGCAAACATCTAGAACCCACACCCAGTCAAGTCCTAGTGACAATCTGGAACCAAAACCCAACAAAAGTCTACAATCAAGACCGAATAACAAACCAAAACTTGATCCCCCAAAGCAAGGAAAGACTTAGAACTTAAAATCAACTAAAGACCTAGATCCTAAAATGCTGGCATAATCCCAGAATCCAAGAGCAGCAAAATTTCTAAAACCTTCAAAAACCTAGAATTAAAATTGAAACTCCAACAAAGGACATAAATTCATGCATAGACTTATTAGAGGTATAGACTATTCACGCAAAGATTTTGTTAGAAGCCCAACCAAGACCTAGAACCCAAGCCCAGCACAGACACAGAACTCCCCCAAAAATCTAGAAATAGATCCAGCAAAGACCCAGAATCCAAACTCAACAAAGACCCAGAATCCAACCCCAGGAAAGACCTAGAACCCAAACCTAGCAAAGACCTAGAATCCAAACCTAGAATCTTACTGCTAACATCATAAAGAGAATTAATGCTACAAATGGAACCAGAGTTAAGAGCTCTAGATAGCACCAGGAATGCAGATAAACAAAACTCAGTCTATATTCTAAGCCTCAAGATTGCCTGTGTCATACCTGGGACTCTGTTCTCTGCACTTTCTGCTCTCTTGTATGGGGGGATCTTGGTCAATTTTTATCCCACAAGATTGCTTGAAGGACTCGGGAACTTCTATTTAGACTCTGCCTTGGAGAAACTGAAGGTCACAGTGTTATATGTAGACTCCCAGGTCAGGCGACTGCAGAGGAGAAGAGAAAGGGGGCATTTTCACTGTCTTCAAGGATTTGAAAGGCTGTCATGGGGAAGCCAGATAGGTGGCTGGACCAGGCATTTTCCTTCTGTTCTCTCCATATCTAATTCCTCCTCATTCCAGGTCCTAGTTCAAATGCTGCCTCCTATGGGAAGTCTTCCCAGGTTTACCCCACGCTCTCTTTACCCATTTGCTTTCTGTATCACACACTTGGCTGTGAGGGCTCCCTGGCAACCATCAGCTTTGGGCTAATCACCTCCTCCATGTTAGGAGTATGGATGGCCCTTTGCCATCTCTCAAATCACGATGATCATGATCACATTAACTCCAAATCATGCGATCCTTACAGTCATCTTGTGACAGAAGTAGTAAAGGAATCATTATCCCCATTTCACATCTAAGGAAACTGAGTCTCAGAGAGGGGAAGTGACTTCTCCAAGGTCCCACAGCATGCCAGAGCTAGAACTCAAACTCAGACCTCCTAATTTCCTTTCTACTGCACCACCCTTCCCCTCCAAATAACTTTAGCCAATGTCAATGCTGATGGTTCCCCTGCCCTCCATCCACTCACCGATAAAATCAGCTTGCTCCTGGTACTCTTGTTACTCCAACCTGCCTTTTTTTTTCTCCCACTCCTATTCTGACCTTGGCACTGCCTGGAGACTGCTGGGAAATTCAGTTCCCCCTACTTTGATTCCCACAGTGGTTTTGACAGAAGAACTCCAAACTGGCCCAGAGAAAAGCAGAAACTCCCCAGAGCTCATACAGCACATAGAACAGTCCAAGTTGGAAGGGACCTTAAAGGTAACCCAATCTAACCCTGTCATTGTAGAGAGCAGGAAACTGAGACCCACAGAGGAGAGCAACTTATCCAAGGCCACATAGTTAAGAGAATTGCGTCTCTTGTCTCCTGGCCCGAGACTTTACTCATTTCCCCATCCTACCTGCCCTCACTCGCTCGTGGATTCTCAGAATCTGCCCCGCTACTTGCCCCTCCTGCCTCCCTGTATCTGAGAGTGTGGTCTGTTTTCTGTCACCCTCAGGTTCTGGGTGAGAGATCTCCCTCCCTCCTACCCCACTTCTCCCACCTTCCACTTTGAGGACCAACAGAAGTTGAGGTCACCTCCAAGGAGCTCAGATCCTGCCTGTCAGCAGAACTTGAGCCCACGGAGTCTGAGACTGGAGAAGGGGAACCTGGAGGGGGACAGATTGTGAAACCACCCCAAATATGGGATATTTCAGCCCTGTTCTGTCTCCCATGGGGCTCAGATAGGATAGCAGCTAGTGCTGACAGGCAGGAAAGTGATCAGGGGTGCTGAGGCCGAGGAGGAGCCGATGCTGGACAGGGAGATTGTGTGTGTGTGTGTGTGTGTGTGTGTGTGTGTGTCTGTGTCTGTGTCTGTGCCTGTGTGTGTGCGCGCGCGCATACGCACACGCGCGCACGTGCTGAGGAACAGCAGAGGACAGGGACAGGAATAGGAAGCAGGGAGCAAGGCTCCTGGGAAGTTAGATCATTTCAGAGAGGGCAGGGGAAGTGACGGAAAGGACATCATCCTGGCAATCAGGAGACATGGGCTCAGAAACTTACTGCATGACCTTGTACAAGGCACTTCCTCTCTGGGGACCTGTTTTCTTCTATGTAAAATGTTGACAATAATATCTAAAACACCTACTACTCGGTCCTGTCGGGAGACAGGCAATTTTTTAAAACCTTAAAGCTTAGTGGAAATGGAAGCTATTGTCATTTGGCATTAATATGTAGATCTGCATGAATGTGGCATGCAAAACCTTTTGGAAGAGAGATGGGGAGTATTCCCTGTTGGGGGTGGGAATGATGGGCTTCGAGATGGGGATCTGGGCCCCTGGCCCCTGGGGAGTCTGGCAATGGAGCGTCTTCATGCTTGTTCTGTGGATGGCATGCTGTGTGACTGGGAAGGATACTACTGCTACTACTACTACTACTGCTACTACTACTACTACTACTATTAGTACTACTACAACTACTACTACTACTACCACCACCACTACTACTACTACTACTATTAGTACTACTACCACTACTACTACTACCACTACTACTATTATTACTACTACCACTACTACTACTACTACTACTATTAGTACTACTACAACTACTACTACC
>CM053582.1:120052556-120132905 GCA_028627135.1 Pseudochirops cupreus
ACTACTACTATTACTACTACCACTACTACTACTACTATTAGTACTACTACTACTACTACTACTACCACCACTACTACTATTACTACTACCACTACTACTACTACCACTACCACAACTACTACTACTACTACTACAACTATAACTACTACAACTACTACTACTATTACTACTACTACTACTACTATTACCAATACTGGTAATAATAGCATCATTTATGTAGCAACTATCACATGCCAGACACTATGCTAAGCACTTTACAAGTATTATCTCATTTGATCCTCACAACAACCTATGAGATGGGTTCTGTTATTATCCTCATTTTACAACTGAAGAAACTGAGGCAGGCAGGGTTAAGTGACTTACCCAGGGTCATACAGCTAGTAAGTATCTGAGGCTGGATTTGAACTCACGTCTTCCTGACTCTAAGTCCGGGGCTCTATCCGCCGAACCACTTAGTACCTCAATCCTTCTGTGCCTGACCCACTCCATCTGTGTTGGGAAAGGGTCACCATTTTGGAGAATTATCCCCATTGTTCAGGAAAGGAAGATTGAGTCAGTGGCATAGCCAGTTCCAGAACCCAAATCTTCAAAGGTCCAAGGCTCATTCCCTGAGACCAATTGCCTTGGAAAGAGAAGCTTAGTGAGGAGATCCCAGCTCCCATTACATCTGATGCAGACCCCAGGCCCTGGCCACCTGGGGGGTATAGGGCTGGGGCTGGCCCAGCTGCCCTGGAAGGGGTTAATGGACTAAGTGTTGATCAGGGAAGGCTTGGGGCTCAATTAATAATTCATGCAGAAGAGAGTCTTTGCAACAGCAGTGTTTGGGGGCAAGACAGAGGTTGAACAGGGGATGCTGGGAGCCTCTGGGGGCTGGGCAAGGAAACAGGAGGCAGCTCCAAGCAGGGGAAGGAGCCGAGGCTGGGAAGAAAACCTGGTTTCTCGTCCTGTGTCAGTCACTAACTTGCCATGTGACTTCGGGCAAGTCACTTTTCCTCTCTGGGGTTCAGTTTCCCTGTTATAAAATGAGGGGATTGGACTCAATGGTCTATTCTAGCTCTGAAATCTTTACTACGGTCCTTTCTGTTCTGACAGTCTGTGCTCTAGGGTTCCTTCCAACTCTGACATTCTATGTTCTAAGGAGCTTTCCAGCTCTGACACTCTCTATTCTAAGGTCTGTTCCATCTCTGATAGTCTATATTCTAAGGTCCCTTCCAGATCTGATATTCTCTATTCTAAGACCCCTTCCAACTCTGACATTCTCCATCCCAAAGTCCCTTCCAGATCTGACAGTCTATATATTCTAAGATCCTTTCCAGATCTGATATTCTCTGTTCTAAGACCCTTTCCAAATCTGACACTGTCTGTCCTAAGGTCCTTTCCAGCTCTGACATTCTATGCTATGAGGAATTTTCCAGCTCTGACACTGTTCTAAGGGCCCTCCCAGCTCTGACATTCTTTGCTCTAAGGGCCCTCCCAGCTCTGACATTCTCTGTTCTAAGATTCCTTCTTGCTCTAACAGTCTATGAGCATATGGTGTATCTACAGTCTGCGTTGGCTTCTTCTTGCTTCTAGAGACCTGTGCCAAAAGGTCCAGCTGGACCCCTAGAGTACATGGAATCAGGCTTCTTCAAGTTGTCCACAGACTGGACAGTGGCCTGGCACTTAGTTCTTAGAGGCACCAGGGTGGGGAAGGGCGAGGTTACACATAAGGCTGGCACAGAGCAGGGGGAGCCCTGCCAGCTCCTGAGCCCCTAGATACCTGGTCTCCAGCCTAGGGTCTAAGAAGGGTCTGAAGACCTCACGTGGCTTATCTCATGAGGACTCCTCTCTGAAGCAGGGGCAGAGGTTTGGGGGAGGAGGTCAACCCTCCTAGGAGAGAACCACCTGGGTCTCTGCCTAGCAATTCTCTCGCAAAAGCACTGGGAGGAAATTGAGGTAAGTTAGGGAAAACGTTGTGAAAGGAAGGAAGGGGACCAGAGGCAGGAGGAGAGACAAGGGGACATCCCAGGCCCTGCTTGGCCTCCAGGAGCCCTGAATTATGAGGCAAGGGGCTAGGTCTGCCGCTGAATCAGCCTGACTTTGATAAGTCTCCTTTCTCTTTCTGACCCTTGAGGTCTTCGTTTAGAAGATAGGAACAGGAGGCCCAGGCTTGTGTGACTGAGGATTCAGAAGCTGCTGCAGTCACCTGAGGACAGGTTCTGCTACGACCCCCTTAAGAGGCAGGGGCAAGATGGAGTGACTTCTGGGGACCTTGGCCCGAGTCTATGGCTGGCCGGAGGGCAAAGGGAAAGCATAAGACCATGGAATGATAGGATTTAGATCTGGAAAGGATATTAGAGCTAATCCAACACCCTCATTTTACAGATGGGGGAACTGAGGTCCAGGGAAGGTATTGACTCGTGAGTCACTTAAGTGTACACTGAGTTAGTGGTAGAGTTTTGAACCCAGGTCCCCTGCCTCCAAAATCCATGCTTTAGATAGGGGGGAGGGGGAAGGACCCTCCTTGCGTCCAATCCTGTAGGAGATGGGTCCCATATCTAGATCTAGGAGACAGGAATATCCAACAAAACTGAGTTAAAATGTGGCTGGGGTCAGGGAAACTATCCTTCCTTGCCCATTTTCCCTCCTCCTCTGCCAGCTCTATCACCCACTCTCCCTTCTGGTTCTGGCCCTTGAGACACCATCTCCTTAATGGACAGACAACTCACCTGCTCATACTCCGTACCCAACACCCCCCTCCACTCCCTTGCATTCCCAGGGCCAGAGAGGGGCTAATCCAATTAAGGGGAGTCTGCTGGCTCCTGGAAGGCAGATGGGGGCAGGAGGCAGGGAGAGTTGGCAGGGAGAGTTAGCGGGTCATCAGGGAGACCTACATCAGGACCATGGCACCCTCTCCCTCAGCTGTCCACCCCACAGTGGACTCTTCTCTCATTGAGGGTGTTCCAGTAAAGACAAAGGAAGCAACAGGGGGCAGAGGGAAGGCCACAGGATCTGGAATCAGAAGACTTGGGTTTGAATCCCAGCTCTGCTCCTGCCTGTGTGACTTTGGACATGTGTGCTTCCCCTCTCTGGGCCTCAGTTTCTCGTGCTGTAAAACGAAGAAGCCAGATTTAATGATCTCTTTGGTCCCTTCCCACTTTCCATCTATGGCCCACCCACCCCAGCGCTGGGCCGTGTCCTTGATGATGGGAGTGGGGCTGGCAGAGACACCCAGTTCCCCTGGCAGGGGTAGGGGGTAGGGCACAGGGGCTCCAGTTACTTCCCCTCGGGCTCTTTTTCCGTTTCCAAATTAACAATTGAAAAAGGCCTAATGTGGGGCCAGGTGGAAAGTGTGAAGATCAGGGATCAAGTCTCTGAGCTGGAGGGACTGAGCTTGGGGTTGGCAGGGCCCCCTACACAGCTGCTCCCCTGCTGCATCTCCCTCCAGGTTAGGGCGGAGGAATCCAGCCTGCGAGTGCTACTAGATGTCTATGAACCCCAGCTCACTCATCTTCACTTTATAAGCTGTGTGACCTTGGGCAAGTCACTTCCCTCTATGGCCCTGTTTCCTCATCTGTAAAATGTAAGAGTTAGACTAGGTAACTTCTAATGTCCTCCTTTGGGTTCTAAATTTTCTGATCCCAGGTCATCTATTGGCCCCCAAGGAGAAGGAGGAGGGTCATCAAGGGCTTGGCTTACTTTACCCAGACCCTCCAAGTTCATCCAGCATGGGGATAATAACAGCACTTGCCTCCCAGGGCCGTTAGGAGATTAAATGAGATAATTGTAAAGTGCTCAGCACGGTATCTGGCACCCAGTAGGTGCTTTAGGAAGGTTAGTGATATCATAAATTAGTTATAAGTCGGACCTGGGTTTAAGTCTCTGATCTGATACACTGACTGCATTAACCCTGACTGACTTAATTCTCCCTTCAGAGGCTTAATTCCCTCACCTGTAAAATGGGGACAGTGACATTTGAACCCTTCACTTGACAAAGTAGCTCTGAAAACCTTAAAGTGTTACAGAAAACAGTTATTAATATCACAACCCCATCTCCCACCTGTGCATCTTTGCACTGGCTGTGTCCTGTGCCTGGAAAGCAGTTCTTCCTCACTCGGCCTCTTAGAATCCCTCCCAAGTTTTCTCCAGAATCTCACTCAGAGGCTTCCTCCAGAAGAAACCTTTCCTGAGGAACCAGCTACTAAGTACCTACTTGCAGCCTCTGGTTACTTTGTATTCTTGAGAATACAGTTTCCTTTACTTCTTGGTGGAATGGCTGTATTTCCACAGCAGCCTGGCCCCCAACTTTCTAGATTAAAAGCTCGCTGAAGGGCAGGTGCCGTTTGCCTGCCATCCTCAGCACTTGAGGAGAGTGCCTGACACTTAGCTAGACAAGTGTTGGGTTGACTTGCTTTGAGAAAGTGCCCAGGTCTCTCCAGCCCCAGTACCTGGAGGCCCCTGTCTGGCAGGGAGGGAAACGCTTAGCTTCACTACGGTGGGATGGAGCACCCCATACTCAGAGGGAGTCCCAGGCTTTGTAGGGCAGAGGCTAGGGGTAGAGGAATCCCAGGTTGGTGGCCTCGGCTGTTGGCACCCAAGGGTCAGGGATGTCCATTCTGTGAGCCACCTCTAGGACCCACAGCAGAGGACAGGAACATGCCCACAGGGCTAGGGTGAAGGCTGGCACTTGGGGCTAATGAGCCCACTGTTCTCAGGCCCCTTATGCCCAGGCCCTTGTGTCAAGAGAGTGGACACAACACAAGGAAGAACTTTGGACCCCCCAGAGCTAATAAGCAGCTTCATGAGCTGCCTTGTGAGATAGAGTGTGAGCTCTCTCTTGCTGGGTCTACCCAAGGAGAGGCTGGAGCATCAACTGTCAGGGATGATATACAAGGAATTCCTGCACGGTTAGAGGCTGAGCTACAGACTTCCCACGTCCCTCAGCTTTGAGACTTGATGAAGGGAGGGGAGGGGAGGAGAGCAAAGGTGAGCTGAGGTGAGGGTCGGGAGGACGAGACAGAAGACAAGGAGGAGGAGGAGGAGGGGAGGGAGGGGGAGGAGGAGAAGGCAGGGGCTGCGGTATAAATAACCAGGAGGAGCAGCAGGCCCTGTTTGGGCCAGTCTCCATGGTGAGGGCCTTGTGTACCGCCAAGCGGCCAAGCACAGGGGAGGTCACCAGTACATTTGCCTGCCTGACTTGTAGCCAAATTTTTCCAGGAAGGGAGGCCTTAGGCCCAGCCCCTGTTACCCCCAAACACATTTCAAATATTTTTGTCTTGTCACCCCAATTCCTAATAATACCCCAAATGTCCCGAGCATGGCCCTTCATCAAAACACTATAAACCCACTGCAGACTAGGGCCTTTTACTCCCTCTCTCAAACATCCAGGGCCTAATCCCTCCCAAATGCCCACATACATCCCAAACATACCCCGGCCTTCAGCACTCCTAAACACATTTTGGGCCTAGTCCCCCCTCTTTGCCCCCAAATATCTCCTGGATACATCATGGGCACAGCCTCCATCAGCCCTCATATACACACCAAACATGGCCCAAGCCCAACATCTGGGGCCCCCAGACCCAACTTAGATACACCATTAGCCTGGGAAAACAGGCATGATGGACGTGGGCACGGGGCCAGAGCCAAGGCCATGTGAGACTGGGGGCCTCTGGATTCTAGCCCTGGGCCCCAACTGGAGCTGGGAAGAAGGAAAGGAGGGAGGCCCTTCTCTAAAGGATTAGAAGGAAGCAAATCCCTATTCCAGCCTAGCCCCATCATGTGGCCTGAATTAGGGTCAGAGAACATTAGTGTCTCCTATCAGTGAGAAGGTCAGAGAACATGAATGTCTCCCATGGGTGAGAACATCAGAGGAGGCAGAGAAGAGTCCAAATGTAATAGGGGTTTCCCCCCCTGCACTTATCACCTCAGGGCCTCCCGATGGATGGCCAAGATTCCATACCCTGAATTGAGCCCCTTCCCAGGGAACCTCTGGCCCATCACCGAGCTCTGTCCCACTCCTGAGCTCCTATCTGCCACGCTAAGCCCCCCCTGAGCCAGCATCCCCCTCACTGGGCCCCACATCTCCATCACAGAGCTCTTGGTTCCTTCCCTGACTCCCCCATCCTCTTCAGTAAGCCTCTCCTTCATCGAGAAATCTTCCTCTGAGCTGAGTCCCACCCTCCCTCCCTAAGGGACTCTGACCTGTGAGGACTTTGCTTATAGGGAAAGTGGCTATGCAAATCCAGGAGATAAGCAGCTGAGCATCTTGGGATGGGGGTGGCGAGGGAGCCCTGGACTCAGGTCTGCCCCTCTTCTCTCTGCAAAGCAGACCAGGAGAAGGAGGCACCCAAGCCACACACCTGAGTATTGACTAGGGGGGTCAGTGAAGAGAAAGGACCTGGGGAGCCTCCAAGTCCAACCTCCTCATTTTACAGATAAAGAAACTGAGGCACAGAGAGGTCATACAGCTGGTGTCTGGGGTGGGATCTGAAACCAGGCCTCCCTGACTCCAATCCCATCAGACCCTCTGTCCAAGTGTTCTATCCTAGTTGTGATCTCAAAGGAGAACACACACACACACACACACACACACACACACACACCCCTTCATCCCAGGCCCTCAGACCCACACACAGATCACAGCATTGAACAACTGCTCCCAATTCTACAGTTTTTTATAGTTTATAAAGCGCTTTCCTCTCCTCCTTTCTGGGGAGAAAGCATCATTCTTCTCATTTGTCAGAGGAAGGTGAAGTTCAGAGGGGAAACACTGTGCATGGGCTCTCACAGTTGAAGCAGCCAAGCTTGGGTTCTGGACAGTAGAGAGCGTCCAAGGCTCTTTCTGCTGCCCCATACTGCTCACCCCTACACACGGAGCAGGAGGGCAGAGTAAGGATGTTCTCTCTACCAATGTAAATTAGGATCTTCTCTGCAATTCATGGCCTTAGAGAATTAATTTCCAGGGAGACTGCCCAAGGTCAGGAAGAACTTCTTAAATGGGGAGAAAGAAGGGAAGGAGATAGTAGAACAGTTGGCCCATATTCTGCCTGCCTCAAGGTTGGACCTGATTACTTCAGGGCCCATTTTTCTAATTTCTAACATCCTTTTATGACAATTTCAGGGGTTAGGGGTAGAATTTGGGTCAGCCTTCTCCACCACATGAGATTCTGAGGCAGGAACAAGGAAACTCCTTCGGTCTGGAGACATTTGGAGGTTCCTTTTCTCCATTCCCCCTTCTAGAGATAAGACTGAACCCTTCGCATGGAAGTAGGGAGAGAAAAATGGAAATGACATGGCCCTGCTGCTGGGGAACCCTTAGAGGCGTAGAAACCAGCTACAAATAGATCCTGGACAAAAACAGTGGTATCTATGAGAGGATGTCATACAATGCAATGGAAAAGCATCCCAGCCAGGGAGGCGGATGACTGTGGTCAGAAGCCTGACTTTGCCACCATCTGGCTATGTGTCTCTAAGTCCCTTCTCTCAGTTTCTTCTTCCATAAAATGAAATGGCTAGGGAAAGGACCTTTAAGGCCATAATCCCAAGTCCTACCCCTAGTACATGCCACAGTTTCCTTATCTGTAAAATCATAAAACCTCAGAGTTAGAAGGTACTTCAAATGTTATCTGGAAAAAGACTGTGGTAAAAACAACAACAACAACAACAAAACCACTGGACACTAAGCTGCCCAGACCCTTTGACCCAGCAATCCTACTACTGGGCATATACCCCAAAGAAGGTCAAAGTCAGAGAGAAGAGATTGATATACACCAATATGCACAGCATCACTTTTTATGGCAGCACAAGATTGAAAACAAAGCATGTGGGCACCTACCAGGCACCCACCGGGGAATGGGCAGGCACCCACCAGTGAATGGGCAGGCATCCACCAGTGAATGGGCAGGAACCCACTGGGGAATGGGCAGGTACCCACCAGTGAATGGGCAGGCACCCACTGGAGAATGGGCAGGCACCCACTGGGGAATGGGCAGGCACCCACTGGGGAATGGGCAGGCACCCACCAGTGAATAGGCAGGCACCCACTGGGGAATGGATGAACAAATTTTGGTACACGAATGTAATGCCATATTGTTGCACTTTAAGGAATAACAAATTTGAGAAATTCCAAGAAACATGGGAACTGTACAATGCAGTGTGAAGGAAGAGGAATCAGGAGAAACTCAAGCAGACTGACTCCTCTGATGGAAGAGGAGAGAAAACTAAAAAGAAACAAACAGATTAAATGCAAGGAGAAAGCTCAGTCCCAGAAAACAGACATTGTGGGGTGTTTCCCTTCTCTCAATAGGGGGTGGGGAGTATATTACAGTTTTGGAATGTTGCATTTGCTATAAGACACAATTACTTTTGTATAAAATTTTTTTTGTTACAAAAAAATGTTCAATTGTCTGAGAGATGGGGAAAAAGCAAATATTGGGGAAAGATTTAGGTATGAAAAACAGGAGTCATGAGACTTTGCAAAAGACATACCAGGTTTGGACCCAGCTTTGAAACTGTCCTCTGTAACTTATCAGCTGTGTGGCCTTCCCCAAGTAACTTCATCTCCCCAGGTCTTGATTACTTGATTTTCTTTCTCTGTCTCTGTCTCTGTCTCTCCTCTCTCTCTCTCTCTCTCTCTCTCTCTCTCTCTCTCTCTCTCTCTCTCTCTCTCTCTGTCTCTCTCTCTGTCTCTCCTCTCTCTCTCTCTCTCTGTCTCTCTCCCCTCTCTCTCTCTTTCTCTCTTCTCTCTTTCTCTCTCTCTCTTCCTTCCTTTCTTTCCATCCTTCCTTCTTCCCTCTCTTTCTTTTTTCCTTCCTCCTTTTGTTTTTCTTTCATTTCTTCCTTCTTTCCTTTCTTTCTATTTTTTCTCTCTGTTTTCTCATCTGAAAAATGAGGGGATATTCAAGCTCTAGGTCCAGGATCCCATGGCTTAGTTATAATAACAACAGCTTTCTCAAAGCTGCCTCATGTGGTGGAGAACGCAGGTACCATCTTCATCACAAAAGCATGATCATTCTCTTAATATGTCAGTGGCATTGACTTAGGCTCCTGCCAAAGTTCTAGACCATATTATCAAAGAGATGGTTAATGAATGCCTAGAAAAGGAAGCAGTGGTCATAATCACCAAGAACAGGTCACCTTATTTCCTTTTTTGAGAGGGTTACTGGACTAAGGCGTCAAGGGAATGCTATGAATATAGTTTACTTACATTTTAGTAAGGCATTTGTCAAAGTCTCTTACACTTTCCTTGTGAAAACAATGGAGAGAGACGGAGGAAGGGCAATTAGCTGGATTCAAAACTGGTTGAATGATTAGATCTGAAAAATAGTCATTTATGGCTGGATACCAAATTAGAGGAGGCATCTCCTAGATAGCTCCAAAGATCGATACTGTTTAATATTTTTATTAATGACTTGGATAAAGTAACAGATGGCATAAATATCCAGTTTGTGGCTAACACATTACTAGGAGGAATGGCTAACATGGATGTCTGAGTCAGGATCCAAAAAGATCTTCACAGACTAGAAGTTGGGATGAATCTAAGAACCTGGAATTCAATAGGGATAAATGCAAAGTCTTATGCTTGGGTTCAAAAATTAGCTTCCTAACTGATGTTGAGTGAGAAGAGCAGAACCTTGTACAGACACAATTTATGACACAGACACAATTACAATTACAGACATAACATATGTGTAAAAACTAGCTTTGATAGACTGGGCTCCTCTCAGCAATGCAAGGTTATAAGACAACTCCAGAAGACTCAGGATGGAAAGAGATGTCCACATCCAGAGAAAGAGCTACAGAGTCTGGATGCGGATTGAAGCAAGCCACCTGCTCTCTTTCTTTTTCTTGTTTTGTTTTGTTTTCTCTTTCCCATCATTCATTCCATTGATTATAATCCTTCTTTACAACCTGACTAATGTTTAATGTGAAGACATTTGTAGATGCTATATCTGATTGCATGCCACCATGGTTGAGGAGAGGGGAGAGTGAGGGAGAGAAAATTTTAAACTCAAGGGATTGTGGAACTGAATTTTGTAAACTAAAAGTAAATAATTATTTTTAAAAGAGAGAGACCTTAAAAAGTTAGCTTCCTAAGTATAAGGTGGAGAAGGCATAGTTGTACAATAGCCCATCTGAAAAAGATGTCTGATCAGACTGCAAGTTTAGTGAATCAATGGTATGATATGGCAGTCAACACTGAGATCTTTGCAGGAATAAAGAATTGATGGACCTACCAAATTCTGTGATTCTAGGCACTGCCTTTTGGGAAGGGCATTGTTGAGTGTCTAAAGGAGGACAACCAGGATACAGCAGCAACCGAACACTTGAAGTACCATGTATTGTAGTGATTTGCATCCATATATTATTCTCCTGCCTCTAGGACATTGACTGAACTCTTTGGAGATTTATGGGAGGGCACGGATGTTCCACCGAAACTGACTGACTTGCTGTTCCTCATACTTGACCCTCCATCTTGCAGCTCTCCATGCCTTTATGAAAGCTAGAATGAACTCTTGCCTCTTGGAATCCTTAGCCCAATTCAAAGCTCAGCTCAAATGCTTCCTCCTATTCAAATTCATTTCCAGTTCACCCAGTTGGTACTTTTTCCATGCCTCCCCCTGCCAATATTTTTGCATTTACTTACTGGGGAATATATTGCTTTTCCCCCACCCCTGATGGAACATAAGCTCCCCGAGGCCAGGGACAGTTTGTTTCTTCTCTGTCTCCCCAACACCCATCAGTGCCTGGCACAGAGTAAGAACCTCAATTTTGTCCTCTCTAACATGTGGAAGTAGGATTAGATAATTGCTTATTACACCACTTTTCACTCTAAATCTCTGACCTATGATCTATTATTGCAAGCTCAATGAGTCAACAGTGTGACACTGTAGCCAAAATAGCTAATGTGATTGTAGTCTGCATTAAGAGAAATAAGATGTACAGGCACTAGTGCGGCTGCTCCTTCCCCTGATCGGACATCTGGAGGATGTCATTCAGTTCTGAGCATCACATTTTAGGAAAGATATTGACAAGCTGGAGTGGAGGAGATTGACCAAGAAGATTGATCAGGGGACTGGAGAGTAGGCCATCTGAGAATTACTTGAAGGAACTGGAAGAACAGAAGCTGTAGTGGGGACATGATAGCTCTCTCTAGATATTTAAAGGGCTGTCACTGAGAAGAGGGATTGGGCTTCTGCTTGGCCCTAGAGAACAAAAATTAAAATAATGGAAAGGAGTTACAGAGAGGTAGGTGGCATGAGGAAAGAATTCCTAACAGTTAAAGCTGTTCAGTGGGTACACTGAAGGTTGGTACATTGGATAGCTGGGAAGGTGGAGCCAAGATGGTGGAGAAATGGCAGCAACTTGCTTGAGCTCTCCCCCAAATCCTTCCAAACACCTTTAAATACTGCTACAAGACATTTCCTGGAACAACAGAACCCACAAAAGGACAGGATGAAATGATTTTCCAGCCAAAGACAAGTTAGGTCAGCAGGAAAGATCTGTCACACCTGAGTGAGAGTGGAGCGCAGTTCACAGAAGCTGCACCAGTACAGCCCCGGCCTCAGGAAACCAGGAACAGGCCCTGGGAGTGACCGAATCAGTAGCAGTGGCAGCTGCTTCCAGAGCTCTCGGCCCTCAGATTGTAATGGGGTTCAAACAAGAGATCACAGGGGTCTTTGCTAGCACTGGGATAGGACTCTGTTGCTTTGCCCATACTTGGATCCAGGTCCCACTCCTGGGTGGTGGTCCCAGGGTGAGGAGGAACACTAGCATAGAAGAGGTTGCAGCTGAAGTGGAGCAGGGACCCTTGTCACAGTTCCAGAAAAGAGTGCTTGTAATCACTCACAGACCAGAACACAGGCTGGGAGAGTAGCAAACACACCTCTCCTTAGCTCATACCACTTTGGGAGAACTAAAAACTTACAGGTTCCTAGAAGTATCTCTGAAAATAGCTGCACAAAATCCCTGAAGCTTGGGACAGTATGCCCTCCACCTTGAAAGTGGAGCCTCACTTTAACAAAGAGTTAAAAGTCAAGAAATAGACTGGAAAAATGAGCAAACAACAGAAAAAATTCTGACCATACATAAAAAGTTACTATGGTGATAAGGAAGATCAAAACACAACACTCAGAAGAAGGTTAAAAAAATCAAAGCTCCAAGAAACATGAATTAATCTCAGGCAATAGAAGAGTTCAAAAAGGATTTTGAAAATCATGTAAGAGAGGTAGAGGGAAAATTGGGAAGAGAAATGAGAGTCATGCAAGAAAATCATGAAGAGTCAATGGTTAACGCTGTAAAAAACAGACTAGGCAGGGCGGCTAGGTGGCACAGTGAATACAGCACCGGCCCTGGAGTCAGGAGGACCTGAGTTCAAATCTGGCCTCAGACACAACACAAAAACTAGCCATGTGACCTTGGGCAAGTCATTTAACCCCAACTGCCCTACTTTCCCACCTCCAAAAAAAAATAAAATAAAGAAAAAACAGACTAGGCCAAATGGTAAAAGAGGTACAAAAAGTCAATGAGGAAAAGAATGCTCTGAGAAGCAGAATTGGCCAAATGGAAAAACATATGCAAAAGTTCACTGAGAAAACAACTCCTTAAAAAGTAAAATTGGCCAAATGGAAAAAGAGGTTCAAAACCTTACAAGAAAATAATTCTTTAAAAATTAGAACTGAGCAAAGGGAAGCTAATGACTTTATGAGAAATAAAAAAACAATAACACAAAACAAAAGGAATGAAAAAGATAATGTAAAATATCTCATTGGAAAAACAATTGACCTAGAAAAAAGATCCAGGAGAGATAATTTAAATTATTGGATTACCTGAAAGTCATGATTAAGACATCTTCTTTCAAGAAATTATCAAGGGAAACTGTCCTGATATTCTAGAGCCATAGAGGAAAATAGAAATTGAAAGAATTCACTAATCACCTCCTGAAAGAGATACCAAAATGAAAATTCCCAGGAATATCATAGCCAAATTCTATAGCTCCCAGGTCAAGGAGAAAATACTGCAAGCAGCCAGAAAAAAAACAATTCAAGCATCATGGAGCTGCAATCAGGATAACAAAAGATTTAGCAGTTTTTACATTAAAGGTTCAGTGGGCTTAGAAGATGATATTCCAGAGGGCAAAGAAGCTAGGATTACAGCCAAGAATCCCCTACCCAGAAAAAGTGAGTATAATCCTTCAGGGATAAAAATGGATATTCAATGAGATAGAGGACTTTCAAGCATTCTTGATGAAAAGACCAGAGCTGAATAGAAAATTTTACTTTCAAATGCAAGACTCAAGAGAAGCACAAAAAGGTAAACAGGAAAGGGAAATCATAAGGTTAAAGTGTTTAAATTCCTATATGGGAAGATAATACTTGTAACTCATAAGAATTTTCTCATTATTAGGGTAGTAAAAAGGAGTACACAGAGAGAGGGCACAGGCATAGTTGAATATGGAGGGATGATACAAAAAAATAAAATTAAAGGGTGAGAAAGAGGAAATCTTCAAGTAGAGGGTGCATGAGCCCTGGTCAAAGAGGTGGTAGAGGGGATTCTGGTTCGGAAGGCTATGAGACCAGATGCCTTCGGAGCATCCCTTAGAGTTCTGAGATTCTTGGATTTTTAAGTGACCTACATTTAAAGGTCAGAGCTAGAAGGGACCTCAGAGGTCATCAAGTTCAATCCAATTACTGTACAGATGAGGAGACTGAGGCCCAGAAATGGGAAAACATTTGTGTCAAAGGCCAGAGCTGACATTTGAACCTTAGGCTGAAGGGCTATGGTATACTGTTTTGTAGGTGATACGATAAATCATCCTTGTGAGTGGTAGTTCGCTCCATTCCCTCTGCCATGTTTGATGGAGGGATCTAGTCAGCTAAAGTTTACCTAGTCCTTTGGAGGACAAAGTCCTACAGAGGACTTAGTCTCAGGAAGACTCAGGTTCCATCCTCTCCTCTGACATCTACTAGCTGAGGAAGCCTAGGTAAGACACTGAACCTCTCTTTGCTTCTGGCAGCAATATGGTTTGGGTGGAGTGAGCTCTCACTCCCATAGTATAGGAGTATGTGGGAAGCACTAAAACCCTCCAGATTATCTGAAATCCTGGGATACTACTACTACTACTACCACAACCACCACTATTATTACTACTACTATCACCATCACCACTATTACCACCACCACCTCTACTACTACTACCACCACCACCACCACCACCACTATTACTACTTCTATTTCTTCTACAACTGTTCTACTTCTACTACTACTGCTATGACTACTGTTTCTTCTTCTACTACTATTCCACTCCAAATGTTCACATGGACTATTTGTGCCCAACCTGTAGTAGAGCCTTCTAAGCTCACATTGGGCTGATCAGCCTCAGTCAGACACACTGTACCTTGATTCTAGTATGTTGATGTCCTTTTGGTCCCCTTTGAGAACAGAGGACAACCACCACAACCACTATAACTACTACGACTACTAAACAGCATTTCTATGGTGCTTTAAGGTTTGCAAAGTGCTTTATAAATCCTGTCTCATTTTGTACTCACAACAGCCCTGGGAGGTGTTATTATTATTCCCATTTTCCAGATAAGAAAACCGAGGCAGACAGAGGTTAAGTGACTGACCCAGGATCACACAGCTAGTGTATTTCTGGGGTCACACGTGAACTCAGGTCCTCCTGATGCCAGGTCCAGTGCTCTCTCTCCATCATCACCTAGCTACCAACCTAGACAAATCCCTTATCCTCTGTGGGCCTTGGTTTCCTCCTCTGTAAAATGGGGATGATGATACCTGTGGCACCACAGAATCATAGATTTAGATCTGGAAAGGATGTCAGGGATCATCTTCTCTGGCCCCTCATGTAACAGATGAGGAAAGTGAAGCCCAGAGAGTTTAAGTAACTTGCCCAAGGTTACACGGACAACAGCTGAAATTGATGCCTTGCTCCTCTGACTCCAAAGCCAATGCACTTTCCACTGTACCACACTGCCTAGAGCTTCTGCAAGGGCCAATGATGTGTGTAAAGCAGTTGGCAAACCTGCATCTACCAGACAGATGATACTGCTTGCTATGATGACGCTCAGTAACAAGGCCATGAGGGGCTGAGCCCAGGGAGCCCAGCTCAGGGGCCAGGAAGAATCGGGGAAGTCATGAAGAGGAACCTCATGAGGTCAGCACTGCAGGCATTATCACCCCCACTTTATGGGGCCACCTGCCAGGTCTCACAGTCAGTTGCTATTTGTAGCTGGGCCTCAAAGCCTCACCTTTCATCTCTACATCCAATGTCCTTTCTATCACACCAAGGGGCAGAAGGCAGAGGTCCCTGGGAAGCTCCAAGGACAAGCTGGAGTCCAGGAAGCTGAGAAGACTGAGGACTAAGGCCTTTCACACTGGGCCATGGTGTTATTAGTAAACTGGGGCTCTGGCCTAGGCCTCTTGGCTCCCAGTACAGTCCAGGCCTTTTCCTCTACCCCGAGGCAGCTGAAAGAGTCTCAGAGAGACCCTGGGGCAGATGGGGAGAGCACAAGATCACACTTCAGAGAAGCCAGAATGTATAGTGGCACTGCTCGTACCTGCTCAGTGCCAGGCTGAGGGCAGCTACACCTGGCTGGAGCCTGTATCCTCTGTCCTGGGCCTGCTCTAGGCTCTCACAGGGCCAGGGTACAGTCTCAGGCCAGCAGGAGCAGAAGGAGGAGGGCCCATTGCGCTGACTTAGCAGTTTGGGTTTGCCTTCCCTGGGGGAGCCTAGCAAGAGCTGAAACCAGAGACTGAAAATGGGCTGTGTTACCAGAGACTGGAAATGGGCTGTTGTGTAGCCATTGAAGGGGGTGGGAGAGAAAGAGAGAGGATGAGACACATTCCTCCCACTGCCCTTCTTCACCACTTCTCAATCCCAACATCCCTTAGATGTAGCCATGGATAGGTGAGGAGAACAAAGAAGAATTCTTCCAGGGTCCAAAGTGGCAACGTTAACAGAGGTCATCTCATCCACTCCCCTGCCTCCCAGCTTCACAAGGCTCTCCCTCATTCTGACAGATTTTCCCAGGGCAATAGCATTACCTGCCCCTTCCACTCCTCTTCCCCAAAGGCCTGTCAGGAGTTCCTTCCTTATGACTGGCCTCAGCCCCTCTCAATGTAGTTAGAACATGCCGGATCATGGCATTTAAATGTGGAAAGGCCCTAGGAAATCATCCTGTCCAACCCTTTCATTTCAGATGAGAAAACTGGAGCTGAGATCTGAGAAAGGAAAAGTGACTTGTCCAAGGTCACCCAGACAGTATGCAGAAGAGCTAGGATTCAAAGTCAGGTCTTCTTGGATTGAAAATGCAGCATTCTTTCTACCTCATTCTGCATTCTCCGCTCCCGCTCCCTGCCCCTGCGGCCTCCACGGAAGTCAGCAGGCATTGACCCACTCCCAATTCCACTTGAAGTCCCTGGGTCTGGAAGTAAGGGAGTCTCTACCCTTCAGACCATCCATCACTGAGGCAGGAAAAGGTCAGACCTAGAGCCAAAATGCCCCACGCTTGCTATGCCCAGTTTTCCCTTAAGAAGCTGAGTTTTTCTTCCTCTTTCTCTCCTGGAGTTTCCACCCACGGATTTCCAGCCCAATTAATACAATGCCTGGGGCCAGTTTTCCTCCTCACCAAGGGCCCTAGGCCAGCCCCCCCAGGGCAGGGGGCAGCCCAGGGGGCCCCACCTGGTCAAGTAGGACTCTGAGGGGATGCCCCCACAGGAGAGAAGGAGAGGTCTCAGCTAGGCTCTTTCTCACCCATTAGATGGCTCCTTTCCTTCTGGCTGAAAATTTGGGCTCTTGGACTCCATTCTGGCATTTTTTATTTCTATCTCTATCCATCTCTGTCTCTCTCCCTCTCTCTGTCTCTCTATCTCTGTCTCACTCTATCGCCTTGGCCAGAGAAATTTAAACGTAGACACTGAAACTCTGGGGTTAACACATACATAGTACCCTCTACCTGCCCCCCCCCCAATTCTACCTCTCCCAGTCCTAGGGCTGGGAAAGTCTGAATTGATGTGAGATCCATCCCCAGATCTCCAGGCCCCGTGTGGGCTCCCCAGGCTTAGGGGAGCTGGGTCACACTCATGCTACAGAGGGAGAAACCAAAACCCCAGGAGATAAGTGCCCCTCCATCTCCTGACACCCCAAAGCACTTGCAAAGACTTACCCACATGAACACACACATATACATACACACGCACACACACATGTGTGTACACACACCTACAGACAGGTCTCCAGAATGAGCTAAAAATGTAGTTGAATCTTTGATCTGCTCCAACTTTTCTTTCTATCTCCAAGCCTGAATCCATTACTCTCCCCCCCCCCAATTAGACTCCTGACAACCTTATCATCCATTTTAGACAACAAGACATATGTTCTGGGACAGCTAGATGGTGCAGTGAATAGAGCACAGGTCCTGGAGTCAGGAGACATGAGTTCAAATCCAGCCTCAGACACTTAACACTTACTAGCTGTGTGACCTTGAGCAAGTCACTTAACCCCAATTGCCTTGTCTTCCTCCCAAGCCCCCCCAAACCCCAAGATGTATGTTCTATCATAGGTGCAAACACACACACACACACACACACACACACACACACACACACACACACAGAATTCCAGAGCTGGAGGTGCCACTAGGGTCTTCTGACAAAAGCCCCCCCCCCCACTTCCCCAGCCTCTATTTGATGAGGATCACTCTTTCAGGGACGGGAACCCACTACCTCTGGAGACAACCACCCCAACTTTTGGACAGCTCAGATTGTTAGGAAGTTTTCCCCAAAGCTGCTCCTTTGCAGCCCGCAGAGGCATTCTCTCACAGCATGACTCTTTAGATTCTAGAAGTGGGAGAACGTACTGAAAGTTCCCAGGCCTCCCAGCAGAGCTAACACCCATCTAACAGACCTGAAGAAGGACTGGAAGAGCCCAGAAGTCTAGCCTCCTCCACCCCCCACCTCCTGCTGGAGGGGACAGTGCTGAGCCAGCTTTTTCCCTCCTTTCCTACCCCACCCCACCCCCCCTCTCAACATTTCATAATGAGTCAGGCTCCGCTCCCTCCCCCTCTCCAGGGATGCAGCACCACAGCAGGGATATTGGACAGGAGCTGGTAGGGAAGCTCTGTGGTCAGGAGGGATAGAGGAGGCAGAGTGCAGCCTGTCAGCTCCCCGACCTACCCCCTTCCATCCTGGGGCTACAGGCATGGGGCTGCTCCAAAATCTGAACTAGAAAAGGCCCTTTCTCTAACCCTTCAGACTTCCTCTGCCTCCAAACTCTAGGCACCAATCCTAGGTCAGGTGCCTGGTTGTGCGAGGCCCAGGGCCACACAACTAGCCCACAAGAATCTATCCAAAATAAAAATTAAAAAAAAAAGAAGAAACTGTCCAGACTCTCCCCTAGCAGGACAGGGTAGAGCTGACTTCCAGGGAGCCTTGACAGTAACACTGAGGTAGGAGAATCCAAGAGCACCCCAAAACAGAAATGGGTAGCAAGGGATGCCCTGTTCAGGCCAAGGGCAGTTGGACTTCCGGCCCAAAATTAGTTTCTAAGGGACAACAGCTGGTCACTTTGCAACACTATTGCCCATGTTGCAACATCATTGTGAATCACAGCTCTGTTCATTTTTCAGGGTCAAGGTCTTCAGCACCAGCAACGGGTGTCAATGATCCTGTTGTAGTGACTAGTCCAGAGCTCAGGCAGTAGAGTAGCAGGAAGAAGGCTGGCCATTGAGGCAGCAGAGACCCAGGTTCAAATCCAGCCTCTGACTGTCTCTTAGCTTCCTTACACCGGGCAAGTAACTGAACTCCCTGGGTTTCATTTCCCTTAGCTACAAAATGGGAATTATAATAAGGTAGAAATGAAGAAATGAGATAATGATGTAAAGTGTTTCACAGAGAGCAGAGTAAGCAGAATTAGGAGAACAATTGACACCATGACTATAACAATGTAAATGGAAAGAATAACCAGCAGAAAAGTACTGGAATGAACTGAACACACAAAGCAGGATTGGCCCCCAGGAGCGCACATAGGCGGATGCCCGGCCCTCTCCTCTGCAGAGGCGGGGGTCCACAGGAGGGGAACGCTGCATGTGCCAGCAGGTGTTGCCAGCGTCTTAGTAAGCTTGGTTGATTTTCCTCTTCTTCTTTTCAAAGACATCACTTGGTATATGGGGTGAAAGGGATTCAGTGGAAATCTTGGTGGCATAAAAGCAAAAGATATTAATTGCATTTTTAAAAGTTTTTTTTGCATGCCTTAACATGCTACATCAGCGTTACCTCTTGTGATTGCCACTGAGACAGAATTCCTACAGATCTAGAACCTCAAAGGCCATCTAGTCCAATTTGCTCACTTGAAGATGGAGAAACTAAGGCCAACCCAGGGGGAGGGATTTGATCTAATATAGCCCAGTGGACAAGACAGAGAGATATGGGCCAGGTGATCATACAGTACAAGTAGATGAACCAGCTAATTGATTCCACCTGGAAGGAGGATGCTGGTGGAACACACCAGCTTGGTGCTGGGCTTTTCATCATTTTTATCAATGACTTGAAGACATAGATGGCCTGATTATCTACTGATGGTGACAAGAAGCTGGCCAGGATAGCTAATGTACAGGACAGCAGGAAAAAAAAAAAAACCAGGCTGAAACGACGGGCATAATCTAAGAAGATCCATCTAATGCAGGCAAGTGTGAATTCATGGAAGCATAAAATCTCAAGAATCAGAAGGCTTCCTCATACTTGGGCTCAGAAGATTAAATATACAAGTACATGATAGGGGAGGTTCACATGAAGACCTGGCGTCTAAGGCAACCCAAAAAGCTAATGTGATCTTAGCCAGCATTAACAGAAGCAGGGTCCAGATCAAGAGAGGTCACAATTCCATTGTTCTCTGTCCTGGTCAGCCCACATTTAGGAGCACTGGGGGCACCATGATTAGGGAAGGATATTGATGAACTAGAGCAGTATGAGGTGGGCATATTAGGCAGGCAGCTAAGTGGCTCAGTGGGTAGTGTGCCAGGCCTGGAGTCCAGAAGACCCATCTTCATGAATTCAAATCCAGCCTCAGACTCCTATTAGCTGTGTGACCCTGGGCAAGTCATTTAATCCTGTTTACCTTAGTTTCCCCATCTGTAAAACGAGCTGGAGAAGGAAATGGCAAACCACTCCAACATCTTTGCCAAGAAAACCTTAAATGGGGTCATGAGGAATCAGACAGAACTGAAAACAACTGAACAACAACAGAGCAGTAGTGCAGAAGGCAACCAGGTTAGAGAGGAAGCTGGAGACCAAAGCACATGAAGAACCATTAAAGGAACTGGGGATAGCCATGTGAAAAGATGACGACTTGGGAAAGCATGGCCATGCCTTCACACATCAGGAGGAAGAGAAATTGGGCTTGTGCTGCTTGGCCCTAAAAAGGCAGAACTAGAAGCAACAGGGGGAAGGGGGTAGAAAAGTCCCAGGAAGGGGGATTTGCTCTCTATAGAAGGAAAAACTCCCTATCAGAGCTGCAAAAAGATAATTGGAGAGAGAGCCTCTGGAGGTCTGCCTGGACACTCACCAAGGACCATCAAATGAGGGATTCCTGAATACGTACCCTAACCTAGATGTCATCTGAAGTCCTCTCCAGCCCTCAGAGTTGACCCCACAGCAAGCCCACTGTAGTCAGGACTCAAGACCACGACAACCCTGTGAGGCAGGCAGGGTAGCTATTAGTACCCCTCCCCCCATTTCACAGATGGGGAAATAGGCCCACAGAGAGGAAATGACGTGCCCAAGGTCACACAGCACACCAATGGCAGAGTTGGGACTAGAAGCTGGGGTTGGTGACTCCTAAGCCCGGCCTCTTTTTGCCATGCCGTACTGCCTTCCACTAGCTCACAAGGATGTCAGGCCAGGTTCAGGTCATATTACAGCGAGGAGGAGTATATTGGGAGGGGTGGGTAGGTGGTCTATGCATAACTGGGAGACTGAAAGAAGCTCTTATTCCACTCCAATGGGGTGGGGGTGGGCTGGGGATGGAAGGGGTGATTGGACTGATGAGATAAAGCTGGCTTAGAGATAAAAGGTAAAAGGCCTTCTTAGCATAAGGCAAGATGGAAGTGGAGGGGAAGGTAAGAAGAATTGGGAGGGGGTAGAACTTTCTACTACTTTCTCTGGGGTTGCCTGCCCTCTCCAGAGGGAGAAGGGCTTGGCCCAATGCTTCCTCTTGCTCTAGGTTTCTAGATAAATGCTGCATCCCCAGCCTCAGCCTCCCAGCTCCCAGGGGGAGTCTTAAATACATCACCAGCTCAATACACCAGAGAGCAGGGCAAGAATAATCAAGTCTGGGCGTTCTCAACAGCCAGCCAGCCTGAGTAAGTGGCTGACTTCCACAGCAGCAGGAAGGATGGAGATTAGATGCCCAGAAGCAGCACAACATTGTTTAAAAAAAAGGGTAGGGGGTTGAAAGTCCTGAATTCAAATCACAGCTCAATCACTTAATATCTGAGTGACTATGTCATGAAAACTGTCTGGGCCTCAGTTTCCTCATCTATAGAATGACGAGGTTGATGACCACTAAGGTCCCTTCTGGGTCTAAATCTTGGGAATTAAGGACTTTCCTCAAAAAGAGGTGGGTATCCACATATACTCTTCTGTGGTGGTGACCTGTGGGGACATCTAACCTTAGAAACCTCCAAGTATTTCACTACATCTAGAGGAGACTAAAAGGGGAAATAGGATCTATAAGCAGGGGCCCAGAGAAATTGCCCTGCAATGGTCCATCCCCTACTTGGCTGGGAAGGCTGGAGAATGGTCCCCTGGTTCCGCCCCATATGATACCTGACCTGGCTTGAGGGAAGTTCTACCAGATCTCCCCAAGCATGGCCCATAGAAGTCACAGAGGTGACCCAAGACAGCCCAGATTCAATTCTGGAAGGTGACCAGAGCCAGAAGAGAGGCATGAGGGTCAAGTAAAGGTGCCAGGAAAGGCTTAGAGAAGCCTGAAAGTATTGGGTAACAGAATCAAGGGCTATGGGATTTACTGCTCCCCCCAGGACAGGGATTAAAAGGGAGGTTAAAGAATTTAGATTGGACTCCAAGATCTTTCCCATGGCAAAGAGGTAGAAAGGGTTGAGTTTGGGGAAGACACCCAATTTCCTTGTCCCAAGCTGCCAGGAAGACCTAAGCTAGCTATGCCTCTGACTGCCAACGAATCTGCTGAAGGCAGACACAAATGTACCACACAGACCCATCCCAGCATCCCTGTGGCTTCACATGCATCTCCAAAGAGAAGCCACCAGCCGCCAGGGTATCCCATGGATTAAAACCAGCCCCAGTGCCCTTTGCCTGCGTATGTTTGATTCTGAGAGCTGGTGGGAGTTCAAGGCTGGGGAGAGGGGAGGGAGGAAGGGAGAGGGCTGTGGATCGGGACCATTAAATATGTCTTGGAAAATGGGTGCATGTCTATAATTGTGCAGTTTGTGTGAGCATGGGTGTGCAATAGGGGGACAGCGGGAGAGGTGCTTTTGGCCATTCATATATTTGTCTTTCTCAGCTTGTGTGATCATACAGAAGTTCTCATGAGGCCAAAATACAGGGTCTAAGGAAGGCTGAGAGAGGTAGGTGATATGGGGAAAATAGGGAGCGGCAAATAACCTGTACTTGGCATAAATCCGAAGAAAAACCAAGAAACTTCACAGGAAGATCTAGCTTTAGAGGCAAAAAGAGCTCCACCTTCACCTGGGAATCAGGAGTCTAGTTATATCACTGATTTGCTGTGTAACCTGGGGAAAATCCTTTCCCTAGGTCTCTCTAGGCCTTCTTCCTTTGTACAATGAAGGAGATAGGTCTGAGTGATCTCAAAGACCCCTCCCAGCCCTGACACCCATGTTCTAAGGGCCCTCCCAAGCTCTGACATTCTGTGTTCTAAGGGCCCTCCCAGCTCTGACATCCTGGGTTCTAAAGGCCCTCCCAGTTCTGACATTCTGGGTTCTGAGGGCCCTCCCAGCTCTGACATCCTGGGTTCTAAGGGCTCTCCCAGCTCTGACGTTCTGTGTTCTAAGGGTCCTCCCGCTCTGACATTCTGGGTTCTAAAGGCCCTCCCAGCTCTGACATTCTGTGTTCTAAGGGCCCTCCCAGCTCTGACATTCTATGTTCTAAGGGCCCTCCCAGCTCTGACATTCTGTGTTTTAAGGGCCCTCCCAGCTCTGACATTCTGTGTTCTATGCTCTAAGATCTTGCAGTGGATGATTCTGGAAGATTCCATCTGTCTCTGTAAAAACCCGCTGTGGTACTAGAAGTTCTTGGGTAAGATCTTAGGCACTTTATAGGCCTGCTCTGTAGGTGGCCTGGATTGGCCTCTCTATGGCCCTGTTAGGCCCTGTTAGGTCCCATTGCCTCCTCTCTGGCCCTACTTCCTGCTGTCCTGGCTGTCAGCAAAGATGAAGATAGACTCTACGAGGGTCTCCTGAGGGGCAGGAGGGGAGGGAGGAGGAAGCAGCTTGAACCTTCACACAGAGCAAATTCTTTGTGGGAACAGGGAGGTTGTCTTGAAACAGAGAGAGGAAGAGGGAGGACTTAAAGGCCCAGTGGCTTGGAAAAGGAATGGTCCATAGGTCTCTGCAGTGGATGTGGTCAGTATGGTGGCAGGGTGTGTCAGTGGCATGGGGGCTCCAGACTATAGTGCCCTGGAAATGTGTCCAAATGCCAACTAACTTAGGGTGGGGGGCTCAGAAATCCTTTGGTCAGAACCAGAGCACAGCAGAAGACATGAGCTAAGTAGGAAGAAGAGGGGGGACTTCACTGTGCAGCATTACTCTGACCCCCACAGTGCCATAGAAATAGTTATGAACTTCCCCAAATCCTGAGAGGCTTCAGACACACTCTAGTCTCTGAGCATGGCCGGATGGTGCTGCCCATGGCTGGGATAGTGCCGAGAACTGGAGAGCAGGAGGATGGAGTGCGGGAGATATTTGGCTCTGGGGAGGGAAGGGGATGATGGGCTGCTTGAGAGGAGACCCCCAGGTATGAACGGGGTTCATGTCTCCAATTGGGGTTGACTGCATCTTTCCTGACTGCCTCTTGTCCACATCTCTACTCTCTCTACCTAGGATTGAGAAAAAAAAAAAGTTGAGAAGGCAAGACCCCAGCAGACTGAGGACAGGAGGCTCTCCCTCTCTGGGCAATTCCTTCACAGGACATTCAAAAGGTCAGAGAAATACAGAGGATTAGAACAAGATTGCAAATGGGATGGACCAAGGTCAGTTGTCAGGAAGAGGTGTGAGACACTAAGAGACAGCTAAAGGAAATGTCTCAAGACCCCTCCTTCCATCTAGATTGGATAAAAGGCAGGGTGACAGGCAGAGTCAGCCCAGTTTCCAGAGCAGCCCTGTGGCCTCAGAGGGTAGAGGGGATTTCCCAAGGCCAGGCACCTGTTCATCTTTCCAAGACATGCCTGGCATCTCCTGGAAGAGCGGATGTGGAGCAAAGTTATCTGATGAGCTAGCCCTGGAAAGAGGTGGGGGAGGCCTTTCCAGAGATGGAGTTAGGGTCAGGAAGGATAAGGGTCCTTCACCTGCAGTGACCACAAGTAGAGAAAGAGGTCTCAGAGACCCTCCTGCCCCTCCTAGAGAAGCCATAGCTCAGCAGCAAAGGAACGTAGCACCCCAGAACCCTGAAACCAAAAGGAACCTTCCAGTCATACTCCCTTTATCATGTAGAAGAGGAAACAGGCCCAGAGAAGGTTAAGAAGTAGCTTCTTCAAGGTCACACAGACACCAAGTAGCAGAAACGGGGTTTGATTCTCCTGTGTCCACCTCTGAGGCTCCTTCCAGTACCTGATACAACTCTCAAAAGGCCCACCAGCCAAGATGGAGTGTTAGTGGGTCCTCCTAAGAACCAAGACCAGCAGTGTAAGCATCAGCTGGGAGGAAGGAATAGGAGGAACTTCAGCTTCTCAAGCTGGTCCTCATCAGTGGGCTGTCATGGCCCCTGCACCCAGGCTTTCCCCACACCCTTTCCTAAGTGCCTATGCTAGGGGAGCACTCAGAGCCAAAGTTTTCTGTATAAACACAACCCTTGGGCCCCCAGTTCAACTAAGGATCCAGACAATCAGCCCTACCCTTGTCTAGCCCTAGATCACCTGCCCTGACCCCTCACCTTGATTCTTTGACTTAAGCCTTTGCAAAAGCTCCCTTGATCCCCCTAAAGGCCTTCTGACTTGGTCAGATCCACAGAACAGATTGGAGCATGGGAAGGCCCTTTGCCCACTGTCCACCCCTCCCTAAGCGCTAAGATGCCTGCCTCCTCAGGCGGCAGGACCCCACAGGGCCCCTCCATATTCAGGTCCTTCTCCTCTCTTTGCCACCAGGATTCAGCCAGGCCAAGTTAGACAGGACAATGGAAGGAAGGCCCACCTCCAAGGCTATGAGCTCTCAAGCCTAGGGGCTGAGCCTAGACAGCTCTCTGCGGGGGAGGGGGAAGTATTAATAGATGCACATTTTCCAGGGAGACGAGGCCGAGCGGGCACCTCCAGCCGCCCCAGTGCCAGGCCGAACCCTTCAACTGATACCCGCGGGGCCTCTCAGGTTCCTTCCTGGGCCTGTTCCATCCCCTCAGACTCCATGCTCACAAGGTTGCGAGCTGCCAAAATTCATTCTTTACCTCGAAGAAGCCAGTTTGTTGTTTTTGAAAGTTGTAGAAGCCAGAGAGGGGGGCCGAGGGAGGGGGAGGGCATAGCGTCAGTGTTTCCAAATGAGTGCCTCTCCTCTTTCTCTTTTTCCCTCTGCTGGGAGCCAGGCCTGGCCAGGGCCAGGGAAGGAGAGAGGGCCCGGCCCTAGAGCCTGCAGTAAACTGTCCCACACAGGGCATGGGCCACAGCAAGACGGTGACCAGGCCCGGGGAGCCAGCCCGGGGAGCCAGCCCAGGCATTAAAGGAGAAAGATTCTTGGGTGGGGGAGGGGAGCAGAGAGAAGTAGAGAAGAAGAGAGTCGAGGTCAATGGGGCCGTGATGGGGATCTCCACGGAGGGTAGGGAAGGCAGGAGGAGAGAGATCTATGGAGAGCGGTGTCTCAATTGGGGGAGGGGGCAGGGTGGAGCCTCCAGGGAAGGGTCTCAAGCTGTAGGAAAGTTAAAATGTATGAGAATCTATAATAAGCTCTAAGGGAGAGAAAAGTGTATGTGTATGTGACAGGGACAGAGGAGAGGAGAGGAGAGGAGAGAAGAGAAGAGAAAGACTCACAAGTGGGGATGGGCTGGGGCTGAGGTGGAAAGAGGGTACAGGAACGGGACCGATGATGAAGGGGGGGGTGTACATGTGTGTTGGGGGGCCGACATCCTGAGGGTGAGGCTCTTGGGGGACTGAGCACAGAAAGGGCTGGAGAAGATCTGGGGATGAAGGAGAGGGATGGGCTGGGGGTGGGGACACAGGTGTACTCCCTACGAGGGTGACGACGGGGCGGGGTGTGGGGGGGGGGGGTGAGAGGACAAGGAGACAAGGACACAGAGGCCAGCAGCTGAAGGGGGAATAAGAACAGCGCCGGAGTTTGGCCTGAGAACCCAGAAAGGGGAACTGAGTCTGGACAGAGCTAGGAAAGAGGGCAGGCAGTAAGGGAGTGAGGCTGAGCCCCAAAGAAGGACCAGAGGTAAGGCTGAGTCGGGAAAGGAAGAGCTAGGGGGCCAGGGTTCGCTGAGAGATCAGAGAGGAAGTGGGAAAGGGAGGCAGTTCAGGCTGAGCACGGTGCCCCGAAGCGGGATAGGGGCTAGGCTGAGCCCCGAAGCAGGGTGGAGCGGGAGACGGGACAGAACAAGCTAGGAGCGGGGAAGAAGTGA
Source organism: Pseudochirops cupreus (assembly GCA_028627135.1). Taxonomy (NCBI): domain Eukaryota; kingdom Metazoa; phylum Chordata; class Mammalia; order Diprotodontia; family Pseudocheiridae; genus Pseudochirops; species Pseudochirops cupreus. The sequence continues at coordinate 120,079,365 of CM053582.1, forward strand.
GGAGACCGGGAGGACCCACAGGCAGGGGGCGTGGAAGAAAGATCCGAGGCGGGGCGCCCAAAGCCGGGGGTCCCGGGGGCGTGACTCACATGAAGACGTGGTAGGTGAAGGCCCAGCCACGGGGTCGCTCGAGCACGTTGTAGACCCAGTTCTGCAGACGGCGATAGCGCTTCTGGGCAGCGGTGGAGCGCTGGCCGCAGCCCGAGGCGGAGCCGGAGCCCGAGCCGGGCCCCAGCTGCGGAGGCAGGGGGCTGCCTAGGAGCCCCAGGCGGCGCGGGGATCCCGCCCCCGCCTCGCCCTGCTCGCTCTGCACTGCCGTGAGTGCCACCAGCTCAGGCTGGGAGGCATCCCCCGGCCCGGGGCCGGGCGGCGGGGCCAGGCTCAGGCGAAGCGGGGGGGCCTCGCCCCGGGCCATGGGCGGGGGCCAGCCCGGGTCGGGCTCCCGGGCGGATGGCAGGCGCGCTCAGCCCGGTTCAGCTGGGCATGGCACCGGCCCCCGCCCCGCCCCGCCGGGCTGCCCCGGCCGGGCTCGGGCTCGGCTCCGGCTCCCGCTCCGGCTCCTCTCCGGCTCCTGGGAGCGCCGGCCCGGCAGGGACTGGCTGACAGCGGATAGAGAGGCGCGGACCGAGCAGGGACGGCTGGCCAGAGGGAGGACGGGTGGGCGCCCTGGGGGCAGGCGCCGAGGGAGAGCGGAGCCGAGCCGAGGAGGGGGCGCTAAGGGCCAGGCTGGGGCCGGGGCCGGGACCGGGGCCGGGGCCGGGGCCGGGGGCGGGCAGGCTGGGGGCCGCCGGAGCCCGCTCGCTGACCGGCCGCTTCGCCCGCTACTGGGGCAGCACTTTCCGACTCCAACTCTCTTATTACTAGCTCCATGGCGCTCGGCTTTCCACCTGCCTGCGCTCCCGCTCACATGTCACCCCGGCCCCCCTCCCCACCCGCCCCGCCCCTCCCCCTCCGCCTCCGCCTCCTCCCCTTCCCCTCCTCTCCCTTCCCCCCGCCCCCGCCTCCTCCCCCGCCTGCCCAAATCCGGAGCGAGCCCGAGCCGAAGCCCCGGGAGGAGACGGAGTGAGAGCTGGGGAGGGACGGAGGGGTGTGCGTGTGTGTGTGTGTATGTGAGAATGGCCGTGTCTGCGGGGTGTGCGGGTGCGCGAGAACACGTGTAAAGTTGTGGGCGCCTCTGCCCGGACCGCTGGCTCAGCCTGTCGGCGTTGTGTATCCCTGTGTGATTGTCAAAGGCTGCATGCTGTAGTTGTGTGTCTGAGGATGGTTGCGGTGTTGAAATTGTGTGTCCGTATGTGGTTGTGCCTAAAAGTGCGTGTTGCAGTTGTGTGTCTGAGTGTGGTTGTGTCTAAAGTTGTATTACAGTTGTGTGTCCGAGTGTGGTTGTGTCCAAAGTTGTATTATAGTTGTGTGTCCTAGTGTGGTTGTGTCTAACGCAGTGTTATAATTGTGTGTTTAAATGTAGTTGTATTTAAGGCAATGCTATAGTTGTGTGTCTGTGTGGTTGGGTCTAAAATTGTGTGGTAGTTGTGTGTCTGAGTGTTTGTGTCTAAGGCCTGGTGTCCCTGTCTGTCTGGTTGTTTCTGTGCATCATAAAAACACTGTGCAACACTGACCTTGACACACACTGCCCATTTCCCATATTATAAATTAAAGATTTTTGTGTCTGTGCCTTTTCCTCCTCCACCATGGTGAACTCCACAAGTGCAGGGACCCTGTCTTATCCATACTTGGTGTCTTTTCCAGCACCTAACCCTGGCTCTGAACACAACAGACACCTAATAGATGTGGAGTAGGAAAGCTGGGTCCAGCATTGGATAAGGTGGTGCCTAATGTGTGCCCGTGTGACTGCATTCCCAGAGGTATAGGAAGCCCCAGTGCTATGGGGAGTGGTGTTATGGCTGTATGCCTCCAGGAATGGCTGGGGATGGGGGGAAGAAGTTTGTCCCAAGTCCCTTCACCCCCCTGAATTCTCCATCTGTACCCTTCAGGCCCCTAGACTGAGGTGAGAAAGGTAAGGGATGAACTCCAGAGCCCAGACAGATGTGCTTTTGTGCACATCTACCCCCTAGATCCTGGGCAGATTCATGTGTTTCCTTGGAAAGAGATTTGCCCATCTCTACCCCCATCCATTCCTACCAGAACCCCACCTGCCAGTTTCTGAACTTTCTAACCTCCTCAGATTGTGTGAGGGAAGTGGAAAGTTTGAGGGAGAAAGAGAAGTCCTGGGAATCAAGAGAGAGGATGAGAAGGATATGCCGGAGCACTGGAGAAACAGTGCTTCCCCATTCCTCCCACCATCTTATATAGGACAACAGGGGATGAAGGGGTATAATTTTCATTTTTTAGGAGTCACCTGGGTGATACAGTGGATAGAGTGATGGGATGAGAATCAGGAAGACTTAATCTTCCTGAGTTCAAATCTGGCCTCAGACACTTATTAGCTGTGATCTTGGACAAGTCACTTAACCCTGTTTGCCTCAGTTTCCTCATCTGTAAAATAAGTGGAGAAGGAAATGACAAACATTCCAATATCTCTGCCAAGAAAATCCCAAATGGAGTCAGGAAAAGCTGTAAACAACTGAAGAAAATTTTCATTTTACAGAAGAAACAGGCCCAGCCACCATTCCTTTCAGAATCCAGCCCTTACTTTCAGAGATGATTTCCCAAGTTACCTGTGCATCCCCTCAGTATACACACCCAGAAGTGCATCTGACCAGTATACCTCTCATTGAGGCTGGTAGGGAAAGAGATCCAGCTCTCCACCCTGCATAATTAGGAAATTCAGCACCCATACCCCTAGTCACCACCATTCAACCAGCATTTTTTTAATTGCTTATGGCATTCAGGGCCCATTCCTTAGCCAGGGCTAGGAGGGAGGGGGAAATGTGGGAATGGATGATCCAGGAGAGATCCTGTTTTCCAGTTCTTTACAATTAAATAAAAGGGTAGGAGTCCTAAAGAAAAGGTAGATCAGAACAATGAAGAGGTGAAATCTGAGGAGGGAGAGATGGCTTTCACTTTAGGGGCAGGATGGGTGTGGCATCTAAGAAGGCTTCCTGGGAGAGGTGGCTTCCTTGAAGAGAGATGAAGGGCCCCAGGGACAGGGATGGGGGATAGAGCAAGGCCAGAGAGAGGCTGGAGGGATGGACAGGACTAGGGAAGTCAGTGTGTGCAGTGCCAAGTTGGATGGTAGGTCAGAACTAGATTGAGGAAGGTCTATCATGCCTGGACCAGCAATTTAGACTGAACTCAGTATACAAGGGGTGCTGCTAAAGGCTGCATCTCTGGTTCCTGTATGGAACACCAGTCTTCCCTTCTAGCCTCGTCAGGGCTTAAAGCTGGCTTTGTGTGAGCAGATTGAGGAGAGAGCAAGATGAGGAGGGCAAAGGGGCACCCAGGTGGCACAGTTAATAGAGCACCGACCCTGGAGTCTCGGTGTCCAGTCTCAGACACTTAACACTTACTAGCTGTGTTACCTTGGGCAAGTCACTTAACCCCAACTGCCCTGCCTTCCCCCTTCAAAATGAGGCAGCAAGCTAAACCTTGAAAGAGAACATGTAATCATAGGGATTAGCACTGGGAGAGTTCTTAGAGATCCTCCAGTCCAGGTGCTTCTTGATCTGGGGTCTACAGAGTTCCAAGGGGGGCTGTGCATAAGTCTGAACCTATTGACTGGAGAAAAGTCTATTTTCGCTAACGTGTAATTGAAATTTAGTATTTCCTTCAATTATCAATGAGGGTAGCATTATTGTAAAGGTCCATTAACACAAAAAGGGGTTCAGAACCCCTGTTATGGCCTAACCTCCTTGTTTTAGTGGAGGAGAATAAGACCCAGGGAAGGGGAAATGACTTGCCCAAGGTAGCAGCTGGGAGCACTGGGACCTGAAGTCCAGCCCTCTGCCATTTGTGTGCTGCCCTCCAGGCTTGCTTGCTCTGTGACCTCGGACAAGAACTTTCTTTTCTCTGAGCCTCAGTTTCCTCATCTGTGAAATGAGGCAGTGGGTCTTACAGCTCTGATAGTCTCCAGTCTGACACTCCTCTCCACCAGCCTGGCCTTCTCTCCAGTGTTTATTGCCCGTGCCTATCCCCTCCCACCCCAACACACTCTGAGGTTCCTCCCACCTAAAACAGTTAAACCATGGTCATAGCAGCCGCTCCCTCTGCACACTCCGGTGGGAGTGAGGCCGAGGGATGCCCAGGAGCAACTGCAGCCGGCTCAGGGCCTGAATGGATCCTTCAGGAGGCCCTCCCTGGGGAGGCGAGGTGGGGGGGGGGGGCGCGTTTCTTCGAGTCAGCAGGCCTAGCATTGATCTGCTGAGTCTACAGACCCAGGAAGGGGCTGGGGGTTGGGCCCTCGGGCTGGAGGAGGTCATCTCATTCATTCCAGCCTCCTCCCTGCTTCTGGGGCCCTTCAAATGGGAAGTGATTTGCAGAGGTCTAAACTCCATCCTTACTGCTATGTGCTGGGCCTTAAACCCCTCAGAGCTGGGCTTGGACTTGTCTGAGTCCTTGCCAGAGGGCCTTTCTATAGAGACTGCCTCCCTGGGCTCCCTTGGCAGTTAGGGACACCAATTCAGGTCTCAGTGAAACCTTAGCAGGGAAGGAGTGGGATCCTGGCTGCCAGCATCCTCCAATTCCCATGCCAGCAGGGGAGGGGGAGACCTGTAACTGCCAGTTCTCTGATTGATGACTCCTCCCTCAGAAGGCCCTTTCATTCAGGAGCAGGTGGGGGGCTCCCCTCGGCACTCACTCACTCAGTCATACGGCTGGAGGCCTGTCACCCCCCTCAGACCAGGGGCTGAGGCCACAGATCTCTTCTCTGACCAGGGACTCCCCAAGGGTAAGGCTCGTGTCCAGCCCAGATCGGGGCCACTGGATGGGAATGGAATGAGAGTGTCCGGGGGGTGATGAACACGGGTGCTTTAAGGAGGCAGATTCTGAGGGAATGCTCTGATGCCTGAGGATGCTGAGGGCCCCACCATCCCTGCAGTCACCCAGCTTCACCTTGATGCCATCCTCAGTTCCCCTCTCTCCTCCATCATTCTTACATGCTGTCAGTTACCGTCTCTTGTCTATTTTTACCTCCCAGCACCTTGTGGAAGTGGCCCCTTCCTCTTCATTCCCAGGGCTGCCACCCAAAGGACAAGTCCTCATCAGCTCTCACCTGTTCTGTTGCCTTTGTCTCCCTTCCCTGGGGACCAGACTACAGGGACCAGGAAAGGGGAAAAGGGGGAAACTGACCCAAAATGGAACGGACTGCCTCCAGAGCCTCTCCCTGGCCAGAGGCCATCACTCAGAGGCTGGAGACTACCTGGGAGAAAAGAGGTAGAGGGGAGGCTTGGGCAGGTCAGGAAAGAGCCCTGAGATGCCGGCCAGCTCAGGATTCTGTCAGCATTCTCTTTCCATTCTTTTTTTATGGTTTAGACATCCCAGAAGTCTTTACTGAGCAGCTCTGTTAAGGAAGGAGGGTGTGCTCCTTAACCCTCGGAGGTCACCCACTGTCCTTTGGCTTACCTCTTATTCTCTGGACACAATGTTCTCTTACCTCCGCCCCTTTGCTCAGGCTGTGCCCTATTCATGGAATGCTTTCTCTCCTCCTCTGGCCCTCCCTCTGCCTCCGTGTCACTGGGAGCAGCTGGTGTGGCCACAGTCTAGCTGGTTTAGGTGGGAGGTTGGCAAGGGAACCTCAGAGAGTGTTGGGTGGGTGGGTGGGGTCAAAACAGGAGGGAAAGTCAAGCTGATGGTGGGGGGTGTTGCATGGGAGAAGAGAAATCCCATGGAATCACAGAACATCGGAGCTGAAACTCCAATTGACTCATTTTACAAATGAGGAAACTATGGCCCAGAGGAGGTCAGAGACTTGTCCAAGGTAACAGAGCAAGCAAGCTGGGAAGGCAACACACTCAGACGCCTTGGCCTGGAACTTCTACTTGCCTTCAGGTTTTGACTCAGCTGTCGTCACCTAAATGAAACCTTTCTGCTTCCCCGGCCACCAGTTTTAAGGGCTTCCCCATCTCACCTCATCCCTGAAATTCTCAGCACCTTATTTTGTATTGATCATCTGGGTGATGTTGGGCCAGTGATCAACCCCCCCCCCCCCAGCCTCAGTTTCCTCATCTATACAATCACAGATTTTGTAACTATATATACAGAGAGAGAGAGAGAGAAAGAGGGAGAGAGAGAAAGAGGGGGAGAGAGACAGACAGACAGAGAGAGAGAGAGAGAAAGAGGGAGAGAGAGAAAGAGGGAGAGAGAGAGAGAAAGAGAGAGAGAGAGAAAGAGGGAGAAAGAGGGAGAGAGAGAGAGAAAGAGGGAGAGAGAGAGAGAAAGAGGGAGAGAGAGAGAGAAAGAGGGAGAGAAGGAGGGAGAGAGGGAGGGGGCGGGGTTTGGACTATGCAACGCTTTCAGATCTCCATCTAGGATCTCTGCACTGTTCTCATGTACCTGCCTCTCATCTCACCTCCCCCAAGGAGACCATAAAGTCCCTGAGGGCAGGGTTAGGGTTTGTTTGTTTTTTTTGTCCTTGTATCCTTGGTGCCTAACAGAGTACATCAAATTGGGCATATAATAGGTGCCTAATAAATGCTTGTTGAGTCTAATTTAATTTAGTAGAATCATTCCATTTTGAGGTAATAGGGAAACTGTCCCAATAGTATGCTTTGTTGGTTGTGAAAGACAATGGGCAGGTAAGTGGAGAAAGGCACAAGATGAACCATGATTATGTGACCATAGCGGGTAAGTTATCTTCCTTCCCCAAATAACAAATAGCAAAGTAACCCATTGGCTTGGTCACCCTGAGGCTCCCTGGACGGCTGAGAAAGAGCCTGGGCTGGCAAAAGACCAATGAGCTTGGCCTGGAGACCCCAAAGGCAAGGAGTGGAGCACTGGAGGCTGGGAAACAGCAGGGATGGCGCCAAAGTGGATGGGGAAGTGAAGCGAGGTACCTGTAGAGTCTAAGCAAACTTCCCCAAGGCCGGTGGGGGGAGGGGAGGAGTTCTTTTATCCTTCCAATGAAGGACTTTCCTGGGTGTGCAGCTTTTCTCTTTCGAATTTGGGGTTAATCTCGTGAATCTAAGTATTTTCTTGAGAATCCACCCTAGAAGCACATTGATGGGGTGTGGAATGTTCAGGGGGCCAGGGGAGAGAAGGGACAGAGGAAGGCAGGGCAAGACTCAGGTCTCCCGTAACCAGGGCACAGAGCTTCAATCTTAGAAAGGAATCGGGAGGTCGTCCAAGCCACAACCCCCATTTTGCAGATGAGTGGCCTGAGGTCACACAGTCACAGAGGGAGGATTTGATCCCAGATTCCCTGTCTGCAAACACAACGCTCTTTCCCCTGCTTCACACTGCTGGGAAAGTAATTAATAATTGGGTTGGCAGGTCCCTGAGCGCAGGAAGCTAAGTGGACCCAGGGGCCCAAGAAGTCAGGAAGGCTGGGGATCCCCCCCTGAAGTTCGGGAACTAGGAAAGGCGAAAAGTCCAGTGACTCAAGGCAAAAGACTTGTGGATGGCTTCCAGGGACCATCTGGCACGGGGCAAGACGATTGTTTATGTAGTTCTAACATCCTTGTGCTGGGTTTAGAGTCAGGGACCTGGGTTCGAATTCTGATGCTTCCAGTTATTAGTTGTGTGCCCTTGAGCAAGTGACTTAACTTTTCTGGGCGTTGGGTTTCTCATCCATAAAATGATTTTATCATTTTATGATGAATAAAATTATTTAGATGCCTAGATTAAATTAGTCAGATTAGATGCCTAGATCTGTGATCCTCTCTTTGTACTCCCCTAACTTCTGTGTGTCTAGCCGTGGACTGTCCTGGATGATGGAGAGGCAGGAGGAGAAGACCCCAGCCTCTGAAGATTTCTGCCTCTGCCATGTGTGGAGAGCCTGTCACAGTCAGGGGAGATCAGCAGGAGCTGGAGTGACCAGGAAATGAGAGGTGATACTTGAGCAGGTAACAAATGAGACAGCCTAAGCAAAGGCAGGACGGCAAGAACATGCCTAATATGTGAGGGAGAGCTGGGGAAAGTGGGAGGGAGGGAAGACTGTACAGGGAGTTGTTCAGCCGTATCTGACTCATCATGACCCCATTTGGGGTTTTCTTGGCAGAGACACTGGAGTGGTTGACCTTTTCCTTCTCAAGCTTATTTTACAGATGAGGGAAACTGAGGCAAACAGAGTTAAGTGACTTGCCCAGGGTCACACAGCTAGTAAGTGTCGGAGGCTGGATTTGAACTTGGAAGATGAGTCTTCCTGATTCCAAGCCCGGTGCTCTATGCACTATGGCGCCACCTAGCTGCCCTTGTGTATGGGAAGCTTAGTGAACAAATTGTGGAGGACCTTGAAAGCAGTGTTGGAAGACCATGACCCAGGCTGTCTCTTATTACCCTATGTAACCTTGGCTACATGATTTCGCCTCTTTGGGTCTTGATTTCCCTCTCTGTAAAATAAAGGGACCCCAGTGTGTTGAGAGTAGAAAGAGATTTGGAGGCAGAGGGATCTGAGTTCAGATTCTGACTCTATTCCTTTTAATACTTATGGTTCCTGCTAGAGAGGTCCCTGCTCTCTCTGAGACAAAGCCCCAGTGGCCCAGGCCTAGTTACAGCTCTGCTAGAGAGATTCTAGTCTGCTCATTCTAACAAGAGAGTGATTCTGTAGGCATGGAACTCAAACTGGCCAGCAGAAGCCTGAAGGATGATGAGGAGAAGGACACCCAGGGATCAGACAATAGAACTCTTGGCCTTCAAGCAGATGAGTCCACGGTCCACCTAGACAGATGCCTTTCCCCCTCCTCCCTCTCACCTCTGCCTGTCTTACCTCCCCTCCCCCCCAAGTCCCAACCCATCCCCACCCTCCACCCCCTCCCCAAAGTCTACCAAGGGCAGACAGGGGCAGAGAGATGCCTCTGAGGAGGCAGAACTGCTGATACAGCCTTGCCTGGGGAGCATCAGTGACACCCCCAGCCCGCTGAGATCAGCAGCGCAGACTGACTGTGAAAGCAAACCCTCATTGATTCCAGAGGTTTTCGATGGGGGTGGGAGAGGGAGCTGGAGGTCGGGCTCTGGGCCAAGGCCTGGCTCCCCACCTTCAAGGAGAGGACTCACCCCCTCTCCTGGAACAGCTTCGGTGGGAGAGAAGAAGGCCTGACCTGGGATCTGGGGATTGGGGGAGGGCAGGAGGTAGGAAAGTACTAGATTATTTTTTAAAAAGTTTGGTGATGCCTTTAATATCCACGTCACAGTGGTTTCTGGGTGTAACCCGCTGCGTCCATCCTCCCCTCTCTTACAGTGATTCTTCCCCAATAGCAAAGAAAACAAGAGGGCCTAAAGCCTTGACTGGACCCAACAGCTCATTCAACATTCTGCACCTGCAGGCCCCCACCTCTCCCACAAGAGAGGGGCCAAGGTCAAGGCTGGTCCTCATCAGTGCAAGTTGCACAAGTACTCAGTTTTATTGCCCTTTCGATTACATTGTTACAGTCTTTATGTCTCTTTCCTGTATTTGCATATCGATTCTACTTTCTTTGCTCTGCATCAGTTCATACAAGAAAGTCTTTCCAGGTTTCTTGGAGTTCCACGTAGTCATCATTTCTTAATGGAAATAATATTCATGTATATGAATACGTATTGCATACACGTACAATTTGTTCAGCCATTCCCCAACTCATAGGTATCTATTTTGTTTCTAGTTCTTTGAGTTGTTAATTGTGTGACCTTGGGTAAATCCCTTTCTTTTTGTGTGTCTCAGTTACCCCACATGTCAAATGTAGGTGATGATCTGTAAGGTCCATTGTGGGAGGGAGCTGGGTTGGGTTGGGTTTAAGGAGGTCGTTCCAGGCTGGGAAACCCAATACGAAGGCAGAGGTTTGGGTAATAGAATTATGGTGTCTATTCAGAAGCCCTGGGGGTGGGGGTACTGATTTGGCTGGAGTGGAGGGTACCTGAAGGTGAAGATTCTGGGAGCCTTCCTAGAGAATGCTCTCCCCCTCCTCTATTGTCTAACCTCCATCCCTGGGATGGAACCCTCTTGGAGATGGAATGTTCAGAGGCATATCTGGTCCAGGGTCCTCCTCCTTGGCTCTCTGGCTTCCTCTGAGCAGAGCAGCAGCCAGGGCTCACTGAGTCCCAGCAGCCCCCTTGCCCCTGTCTGAGCCACTGTTAGTGTTTCTTGCCTATCCCCTGGTCAAGAGAAATGAGCTACGGGAACAAATTCAGGTGTCTCCCCAACCACATTCCACCTTCTACCTCTGCGTCCCCACCACCACCACAAAAAAAAGATGATTTCCCTGAAGTTAGAGCTATTTTAGGGAAGCAGAATTGGGTACTAAGGAAAGAGATTTGGGCCCAGGGACTGAAGGCCTGGGTCCTGGATCTGTCACAGCCCTGCCCCAGGTGATTATTTCTGAATCCTAGCTCTTGAACTGGAAGGGGACCCAGAGGCCATGCAGTCCTTCCCCGTCATTTTACCAATGATGAAACTCATGTGACTTACCCAAGATCACACAGGCATAAGAGGTGAAGTTTGAACTCAGGTCCTTTGAGGCTAAAATTACTATTCTTTCTCAGAGATGGTTTGTTCCAGCTCAAATGCCTGATACGTTTTTAGAGTAAGCATTTATGCCTCAGAATCAGCAAATGCTACAAATTGGGGCTTGGCTTACTGCTTTATTGATTGTTCAAACTTAAGAAAGTGATGGAAAAATGTGAAAAATGCAGATTAACTTTTTAAAAAAGTGTCACAGGAGCTGTTAGATCTTTGCCTGTACTGCACCATCATTATCGTTGTCATTACTCAACAGACACCTCAGGGTTCTGGGACTAGAAAGAGGCAAAGCGACCCTGCCTTTGAGGACCTTGTAACATAATGGGAGGTGGCGATATGGGATAACAGCATATAAATAAATTACAGTGTGAGGCTGGATTTGATGGGGGAAAAGGAAAGAGCCAGCCAGTGCCTTCCAGGAAAACCTGAGCAGGAAGAGGCTTTTAGCTGTGGAGGGCAATCTGGGAAGGCTTCATGAAGGAGGGGGCACCTTAGCTGAACCTGGATGGGAGAGGATGCTGAGAGGCCGAGGTAAGGAGAGAATACATCCCTCACAGTGGGAAACAGCTTTCATGACTGCACAAAGGCCGGAGACAGCAGGATGAAATTAAAGAACAATCAGGGAGTTAGCCTGGCTGGAACACAGTGTATACAGAGAAAAAGGAATGGGAAACATAGCAACAATGGCTAACACTTTATGGTGCTTTAAGGTTGATAGATATAGAGAATCCCAAAAGTCTTAAGTCCATTAAGCTATTAAAGCTTAAACTTTACTCTAAACTGATTTAAGCTACTAAAGCTTTAAAACTGCTCTAAGATTTTTTGAATTTGATCCTCACAAAAACCCGGGGAGAAAGGGTTGAGGGAATTGAGGCAGAGATGAAGTGACTTGCCCACAGTCACGCAGCCAGTAAGTGTCATAGGCTGGATTTCAACTCAGATCTTTCTGACTCCAGGTCCAGGAGCTCTTTCTACTGTGGTGCATTGTGGCCATCCCTTAAATGCCAAACTAAGAAGTATATATTTTATGCCATAGGCAACAGAGAATCACCAGAGGTCTTTGAGCAGAGGACTGTATCTTAGGGAGATGATTTTGGCAGCTTGGTGGGAGGCTGACCAATGAGCAAGTTATTGTAATAGCTTAGAAGAGATGAGGGCTGGGAGGAACTAGGGTGGTGGCTCTGGGAGCGGGAACACGTATGAGTAAAATCCACAGGAATTGGCAAGAGATTGGATAGGGGAGGGGGATATGGGAGAGTCAGTGATAACCCCATGGTCATGAGGCTGGGTGGTGTGTGCGTGTGTGCACGTGCGCATGTGTGCGATCCAGTTCTTATTTCTATAGTACTTTTGGGCTCACAAAGTACTTTTTTCCTCTGTACCTTGTTTTTGTGGGTTGTTTTTTCAGGCAAGTGGGGTTAAATGACACCCAGGATCACACAGCTAAGATCTGAGGCAGGATTTGAACTCAGGTCCTTCTGACTTCAAGGCCAGTACTCTATCCATGGCTGTTCCTTTCCCATACATTGTGAGGTAGGTAGGACGAGTATTTTTCCGATAAGGAAGTTGAACTCGGAGAGGAGTGAGCTGCCAAGGCTTGTGACTCCAAGGCCAGCAGTGCTTCCCAAGTGCCCAGTGCTCTCCTGGGCCCCTGCCTGCCCCCACCTGGCCTGGCCTGGCTTGCTCGAGCACCTTGTCCAAGCTGGCTCCCTGATGCCTCTGCCCCTCAGCTGAAAGGGACCTTTTCATACTTGAATTTTGCACAGTACTGTGCCTGGTTCTCTTTCGGCCTCAGTCACAGTTTTCTTCAAACTTATTCACGTACCTCCTCTTGGGAGGTTCCTTGAAGGCAAGGAATGTGTTGTCGCGCACTGATTCACTGTTTCCCAACTGTTCTCTGATGAAGTGAACAAAGTCTTCCACAATAACTAGAGAATTCATCATGTCAGGTGTAGCTAACGCCTTCCACTGTGGCACACTCAGACTCTTTTAGGAAAAGGTGACAACCTTTATTTTATTTCTGGCAAAAGCCTCTCCAACTCTGCTCCTTGAAGGAATTCTTTTCTCTACCCTCCCTTTTCCTAATTCTCCATTTTCTTTTTGGGTTCAGACTCTGGCTTATCTCCATAAGTGATCACACCTTAGCTTATGGTTAGTAACCAAATTACCATCTTCTATGATCAGGTAAATTACACTTATCCATAGTCATACATAAAAACAGTTCTGGTATCCATATTTCCCCAGTTATTAACCTAATAGCTCACTCTGATTCTTCAGTTCTTCATAGACAAATCACAGAGGCATACTATGTTCTCCATTCATACCAGTATTTTATGCCTGCTCAAATTCTAAATGAGTAATAGTTGTCTCAGAACTCTGAGTCAAGCTTAAATTCAGTAACTGGCTTGAAAGACAAGAACATTAATGAGATGAAACTTAATAAGGAAAAATGTAAAGTCTTATACTTGGGTTCAAAATTTCAACTTCAAAGTAGAAAGTGGGGCCCATTTGGCTAGAGAGTAATTCATCTGAAAATGATCTGTAGGTTTCAATGGACTCCTAGCTTGGTATGAGCCAACAACAGTATGAAATGGTAGCCAAAAAGCAATGGGGAAATGGAAAAAGTGAGTTTGGGGAGTCAAAAGGACCTAGATTCAAATCTTGCCTCTGCTGCTTACTCCCCTGTGTGACCTTGAGGAGATTTCTCATCTGTCAAATGAATGGGTTGGACCAGAAGACCTCAAAGGTCCCTTCCAACACTACATCCCTGATGGAAAGAGGATTAAATTTTAGGTTGCATAAAGAGAGGTTCAGGGTCCAGGAGGAGGAAGATGATGGTCCTCCTCAGACAACATCTAGATTATTTAGTTCAGTTCCAGGTCTTTTGTGTCAGGAAGGACGTGAGAATTTGGGGAATATCCAGATGAGTCATGATTAATTAACCAATCAGAAAGCATTTATCCCTCACTGGTTATGTGCCAAGCACTGTGCTACGTGGTGGGATCACAAAAGCAAAACCTACAGTAATCCCTCACCTTCAAGAACATTCTATCTGAGGAAAGAATGCACATACATGCGTAGATACAAAATGGAAGGTGTGTGCCCTGGGGACAGGTATGTCTGTGTGGGTTGTCTCAATGTAGCTCCTGGGGAGAAAGTGATGGAGATCTCGGAAATCCGGTCTACCTCTCTCCAAGGGAGATACTGATCCCTACACTAGAAGGCTGCCATGAAGCTGGCCGCTATGTTCTCCTCAGAGAGGGGGCATTGGACTAGAATTATATTTCTCACTCCCCTGTCCAGTTTAGGGGCATGAGCTTTCAAAGCTGAAGCTGTTTTCTTGGCCTCTATCCCTTCAAAGGGAAATATAACGGGATATGATGGGATGTAAAAGGGAATTAAGTTTGGGATAATCCCAGATTTATAGCTCACAGGCGTGACTCCTTCTGGCTACATGCTAGCAACACGAAAGACCGTCACGAGTAGTAAATAGGGCTTAGTAAACCCTTTTATGTAAGGGAAAGAGAAATCACTGAAATTCTTCAGAGCTGAATATGCCAGCAAATACACAGAGTGAATAAGTTCTTTCCTTGGGACAGAAATGTTTTGGTTCAACCAAGAGAAAGGCCCCAATCTCATCCAAAGGGAAATTAACCAAAGTGTCTAGGAGGAGGGCAGTTAGGTGGTACAGTGGATAGAACACTGGCTCTGGAATCAGGAGGCCTGAGTTCAAATCTGACCTCAGCTACTTACTAGCTGTGTGACCTTAGACAACTCATTTAACCCCAATTGCCTTTAAAAAACAAAGTATTCTAGGAGGCGAGGAGCTGGAAATCAGGAATATGTTGAGTAGGCAGCCTTCCCCTAGATGTCTACTTTCCAATGTGTCTCTTTCCATAGACCTCTCCCTAAAGAAAATCTGGAACTGAGGCTTCTAGATGGCAGTCTAGAAGACACGAGTTCAAATCCTGCCTCAGACATTAGCTGTATAACTCTGGGCAAGTCACTTAACCTCTCTTTGCCTCAGTTTCCTAAACTGTAAAGTGGAAATTATAATAACACCTACCTCACAGGCCTGTCCTGAGGATCAAATGAAAAGCTATCTGTTATAAAGCACAGTTCCTGGTAAACAATAGGTGATATTCCCCCGTGGAGGGAGGAAGGAAGAATGTGTCTCCAAAGCTCTTAGATCAAGCCTGCTCCTCATGTGGGCTCCATCAATGTGGAGAGCCTCATGCGAACGCTCCAGGCTTGAAGCCTGGGTTACGGAAAAGTGTGCATAGTAGGGGGTCCGAGGGAAGGGCCGGCTAAGGAGGGGGAGGGGATGGCCTCTGCAGAGGTAATAACCAGGATGATGAAAGGCCCATGGAATGGCAGAAAATCACTTGGACTGTGTGGTCTGGGGAATAGAAGATTTAGGGAGGATGGGGTATCTAGTTGTATGCAGATATTTCAAGAGTTATCCCCCGTGGAAGAATCATTAGACTCCCAACTTGGCCCTAGAAGGCACAGTTAGGACCACAGGGCTCACAGATCTCCAGCTAGAAAGGATCTTGGGGGCCCTGTAGTCACACTCCTTCATTTCACAGATGAGGAAACTGAGGCCATGGAAGAGGGAGCACCTTGATCAAAGCTACATAGTAAGTACCCAGAGGTAGGATTTGAACTCAGGTCTTGCTTCCCTCTCACTCCCTTAGGCCGTGCTGCCTCCCAGTGGGTAGAAGTAGCAAGACTGGATGAACAGCTGGAGCTGTCACAAAGCAGAATGAATTGCATCGGGAGGTGTAGTAGATCCCTCTTCAATCATACTACCTGTATGACCCTGGGCAAGTCATTTTACCTCTGTCTGCCTCGGTTTCCTCATCTGTAAAATGGGGATCCTAATATACACAGTGGCTACACTGACCACCTAGGGTTGTTGTGAGGACCAAATGGGATATTTGTGAATCACTTAGCACACATCAGGTGCTTAATAAATGCTTATTCCCTCCTCCCCACTCTCCTCAGGACTTGTGACATTTCAAGGAGGGCTCACAGAGGAGCTGGAGGGATTTAGGACCCTCCACCCACTACAGGCGATGGGATTATGCCTCCAAAGGGGGACTTGTAGGGAGTATCTCAAGGGTAGCAGGTTATATTATAGGTCTTTCAATGCACATTCTCAGTTGTCTCTTCTCTCTGGGGACCTGTGCCTGCTGCCGGGCACCTTCAGGAAGCTCCCAGGGACTCAGAAGTATAGCACAGCACAGGCTGACTGAGAGCTTCCTCCTAATGACCCTGGGAGGGAAAGAGTGAAGGTGCTCAACTTGTCCTTTTTTAACAGAACAGGAAACTGAGGCCCAAGTGACTTGTCTGCAGTCACACAACTCATGAAGGACTAGATGCAGGTCTCCTGCTTCTAGGGCCAGTGCTCTTTGAGCCCTCCAACTAAAGAAGAATAATGAACGTCTCCCGTTTCCGTAGGTCCACAGAGCACTTTCCTCATCGTGATGCCAACAGTAGGGAAGACAGGCATACAATGTTTTAAGGAATTCAGGCAGAGAGGGAAAGAACCAGGCCTGAACTCTTCAGAAGAGGAGGATTTTGGCAGGTGGAGGTGAGATGGGCTGAGGATGAAACTAGAGATAGGCTGTTAAAGCCCTGCATTTGGGAGATCTGGGCTCATTTTCTAGGAATAAGTTTCTTTTCATCTCTAGACCTATGATACTATGACCTTCTGAAGCTGTTTCCTCAACTGCAAAATGGGAGTGATAATTTTTCATACTGCCTACCCCACAGGGCTATTGTAAGGAAAGTACTTCAGAAGGCCTTTAAGGTCTTACAGAGTTAAAACTGTTCAGAGGAGGAAAATCCTCTTCCAGCTGGAGGAGGGGTGGGGTGGCAATCAGGGCTGGAGGAGGGATCATTTCAGCTGGAACTTGTTCAGCCTACAGAGGGGCTGGGCTGAGGCCATTCTGGGGATAGGAAATGGGGTGCTCACAGGTATTGTTCTAGAGGAGGAGGGTGAGCAGTCTGGTATGTACAGTGTACAACGGGGTGTATTGGGGAAGCAGATAGGAAAAGGGAGAGTGGGGCCAGTCTTGAATGACAAGCTAGGGTTTAAAGTTTACCCTGTCCTTCCCAAGCATCTCCTCACTGTGCTGCCCTTCACGTTGGCCATCACCTTAGACTCAACCCTGGATCCCCTAGTTCTGCTAAAAGAGCCTTTACATTATCTTACGAGGTCCTAGCTGTGCAACTTAGTAAGTCCTTAATAAATTCTTTCTCTTTCTTCCTCCTTCCTTCCCTCTTTTTCTTCCTTCCTTCCTTCCTTCCTCTCTCCCTTCCTCCTTCCATTAAAAAAAAAAAAGGAAAGTCATTGAAGATTCCTGCACTGGAGAGTGATATGATGCTATCTGTGCATCAGGAAGATAACTAGACAGTGTCATTACAACAATAGCTCCTATTTCTACAAAGTTTTAAGGTTTACAAAGCGTTTTTCTTCCAACTGTCTTAGAAAGGGACCATCGGGTCAATTTTACACTCGTCCAGAAGCACATAGCTCATGTCGGAGTCTAAATTTGCATTCAGCTCTTCCGGGTCCAGGTTCAGCCCCCTCTCCACTACATACGTCATGTCGCCTCTTCATGTCCCAGCCAGCTGAGACCTAACTAGAAATCCTGGTGCCTTGTGCAGACCTCAAGACATGCCCAGGGCGAACAGCAGCAAAGGCCTTCCAATGACTTAATGTTTTTGCGGCTGATTGTTTCTTCATCACTACTAGCCAATCATTCCTTGTTAACAAGGAACAAAGAAACCAGTTCAGCAAGGCCAACCAACACATCAGCTGAATGTGATGGCATGTAATGTTCCACACCCATAGTCCCCCACTTTTGCTGAGGGGGCAGTTTTCTAAACTGTTCTTGGGGCTCACTTGGCTCATTATGTCCATATCATTCAGGGCTTTAAAATTTTTTTTAAAATATTTTATTTACCTTCCTGTTGTCATTGTGCAATGTAAGCTTCCAGTTTTGCCGGGCTCCAGCCTCTCCCTCATCCCAGGACCTGTATCGTAACCACTTCTAGTCCAACCCAGCTCCCCAGCTCCTTCTGGCTGTTTCCCAACATTCTTCCTCCCCATGCCTTTCTACCTCTAGCTCTGGAAACAATAATCAAAGTAACTACCCACGGGGTGAAGGAAGGCTTGTCGTCAATCAATTGCTCCAGCCCCCCCCACCCCCTTCATTTACGTGTCTTTTCCTAAAAGAGAATTTTCTCAAGGGCAGGAACAAGAGTCTAGAAGGCACCTTCTGGATTGGAATCTCATTGTCTTAGGATTCTGCATCCTTTATCCTTTATATCCACAACCTCCTTCATTCAACGGATGAAGAAACCAAAGACCAGGGAGGGGAAATCATTTGCCTAGTCATACAGGTAGTAACAGCTGGGATTTGAACCAAGGTACAGTCACAGACGACCCTGAGGAGGATGGTGGTGCCATTAACAGACACAGGGAAGCCATGAGGAAAGGCAGATGTTGTAAGATTTTTCAAAATAATGTCCTAGAAAGAGCTAGTGTATACACACATACATGCACATATGTATATATACATATGTACACCCACATGTCATGTATGAATGTGAAGGGAAGGGAGTTGGAAAAGGTCGCCCAAACAGGGTAACAGCTGGAACCCAGGTTCTTACAATATACCATACTCAGAAACTAGCCAGGTGATGGCTAGTCAGCAGTTTCTCAGAAGCAGGGACAAGAGCTTCTCTCCCATTTCCTGCAGTCAGACATAGGACTGGGCACACAGGGAGACAATGGTGAGGTAGCTACCTCTCAGGCTGAGGAGAGATCTAGTTTGTAGGCAGAGGGAAGGAGGAAATGACCCTTTTCTATAAAGAACCCTGACCCGTCCAGGTTCCTCAGTTTTTGTTTGGGAGATGGAGGTCCAGGGTGAGCCTTGTTCAAACTGAGGCCTCCCTGGTGATCCTGGCCTCGAAGTACTTCCAAGGGAGCCCTATCCTTTCCTGGGCCGGACAGATCTCTGCTGAGTAACAGCTCTCAGCTCCTACTCCTGAGGCCTGCCTTCTCTATGCCTAGGTCCCCCACCCCCATCCCCTGGTGCCCATCTCCACCTGCTGAGGATGCCTCTCCCATAAAGCTCTGCCTGGTCTCTCCTGCTCACGGGGAGCCGTCTGTCCTCCTGGTCCCGGCCCTCCTCAAACCCCACAGCAGCTTCATTTTGTGTCTTTCCTTCATTCCACCAAAGTTCTTGAGAAGGTCTGTTGAAGTCCATTCCCTGGCCCCCAGTGCTTTGTGGTTTATGGCTTATGAAGGGAGTTTATAGGTTCACGGAGAAGGGAAAAAGGGACATAGCTCCTGGGGATTTTGATAAACCTTTTTCAAGAAACTGACTGGTTTGTGAGAGTAAAGCAAATCAGGGGGCAAGGATTATTTGGGTAAACATTTTATCATTATTACTAAATTTAGAATAAAAATTTGAAGAAAATTCTACTAAAGATAGAGTGGCTTCTGCTTTGCACAAAAACCATTCAGTCTTTAAGAGTTCTCTTCTCATTTTCCACATGAATAAACTGAGGCCCAGAGAGTGAAAGGACTTTGTTCAAGGTCACATTTTATTAAGTGGAACAGTCAGGACCATAAACCAGATATTCTAAACTCACCGCCCGTGACCAGAATCTTTACTATATTCTACCACCTCATTTCCATGAGAATTCAGCAAGGTGAGTGAGCCTGGGTTTGTCCAGGGGAGACCCTGGGTGAGGAAAGGCCCCCGCTCAGCCCAAGATGGGGCTAGCCCTCTGTCCAGAAGGTATCCCTGCAGCAGGCAGATTCTTACTGTCCTGGTTCAAACCAAGTCAGCAGCTGGACGATCCCCAAGTACCTCTCCAGGCCCTGGATGAGAGTGCTCGAATTGTTCCCCTCCCTCCCAGTGTGCTCCCCACACCCCAGATGGGTGAGGGCCTTGTCAGCTGCCCCCCTCCCCCCATCCCAGAAACCCAGACTCTGAGTTCTCTAAAAAGGAGCTTTATTCTTTGCATTTCAATTCATGCAGTTTGAAGTCCATGCAGTGGAGGAGACGAGCACAATTATTAATTTGCTTCTTGAGGGGAAAAAATGAAGGGTAGGAGGGAAGATGAGGAAAGCCTCAGTTTCCCTGGGACAGAGGGGGTCCAGAAGAAATGAGACACTGAGCCTGGAGGCAAGTTCATCTTTGAACATGAAGACTGTTTCTGCAGCTTCCAGAGGCAGATGCTTTGCTCTGGACAGGGGCAGGGGAAAATAGACCAACTGACCACCTGGGGACCTAGGGGAGTGGGCACAATCGCCTTCAGTGGCAAGTAAGGTTAAGGCAGCTGTTGTGGGAGCTTACTCCCACACCTGGAGAGCTGCTCTTGGGAAGAAGGGGCATGAGGAGGGCAGACTTTTGTAGCCACACCTCAAGAAAATGCTATAAATATGTTATTGTTGAATATTTCCCATTTCAATAGCACTGGACATATAGCTCAACATACTGAAATATTGATTCCTTTAAAAAACAAAAAAAGACAAAAAGGAAATGAAAAAATATTGCATCTTTCAATTGGCGATTTCCTAGCCCGCAGCATAGGCCGTGTGCACCAGTGTCTTTGCCCTCGGGAAGCTCTAGGGGTGTTGGGACACTCCAGCCAGGCCACAGTGGCAGAAATGGAGTCTCTATGGCCCAGTGCACTGGCTGTGCTGGGCAAGGTCCCAGCTGGGTTCAGTCACCCGTCACCTGAGGGGTCTGCCCGTCAGAGGCCTGGTTAGCTGACTGGATGAACATGGGCTGTGCGAGGTCCTGGCCTGCTGGCATGGTGACCTGCTGGATCTGGTACAGTTGCTGCAGAGAAGAGAAGGAAAGCAAAGACCCCACAGGGATATCAGTCTAGGTCAGAAGACCCACCCCCAGAACGCCACCCTCTCCCTTCCCACCTTGGAGCTTGGCACCCTGTACTCAACAGGCCACACCTGAGCCAGGTCCCGGGGCAGGCTCCTTATGGATGACTTGGAGCTTAGCCTCCCTCAGTGCCCCTGAGAACAAGGCTAAAGATTAGACTTCTTCCTTTTGCTCAGAGGAAGGTAAGGCACAGGAGCATCATGCCCCTGGGTTCTGATGATGAAGCGGCAGAGCTAGAAGCCCACACAAGTCCCCTCTGTCCATCCATGCTGCTTGTACATGGACCTTTCTTCCTCTCCCCTGCCCTCCCAAGTCCAAATACAAACCCCACCAGAAGCCCTTGGAGGAGGGGGAGGGGCAGGAGATGTGGACAATGGAAGACACTGCTTCCCAGTGCCAAGGGCCATTCTTTTGTACAAGTTCCAAAGGCTCCACCTTGAAATCCAGCCCTTGTCACATACTGGTGCATCTATATCCATACTCTGGGTACTGCCCCCATATAGCTTCCTCAGGTGACTCCTAAAAGGCAGGCCAGATGGTCAGGTATGGAGCCCAGCCCAGGTGGAAAGGTCCGACACGAAAGAGTCAAGAGACCCAGCTTCAGGTGCTAACTGTGTGACCACGTGCAAGCCATCTCAACTCCTGAGCCTCAGTTCCCTCATTCTTTTGTGGGTAAAAATCCCTGCACCCCCTCCTCTACAGAGCCTGCCATGCCAAAAACACTCTGTAGACCTCAATGCACTGGGACTGACCGGTGAGCTCCTCACTCTGAACAGCTCCTCCATAACAGAGTGCACCCACCCCTGCTGTCAGTGTGGCTTCTGCTCACCTCAGCCCTCCAAGTCACCACAAGGGAAGCCCCGAGGACAGCTGACAGGGAGTCCTCCACCTGCCTGGCCAGCTAGCCTGGCCCCATCCTCTTCCCAGAGGGGAGAAGAGAGGACGGTCCTGCAGGCAGAAGCCCAGGGGGGAAGCCATAGCTTGTGTAGGGCAGGCCACCTGACTCACTCTTGGGCACTTCTAACCCACCAGGCTCCTCAGAGACTCAGGACGCCTGTGCTTGGAGGGACCGGGCTCTGCTCTAGGGCACAAAGGCAAGGTCCTCCCTTCTCTTTTCAGGGTCTCAGTTTCTTCCTCTCAACAAGAGATAATGGGACCAGATGATTTCTTAAGTCTTGCCAGCTATTATTCTGATGTGTCCTGTTCTTAAACATCCTCAGGGAACATTCTCCTGGTTTTAGCAATTTCTGTTCACCATTTGTTTCTTACAGAGAGAAAGGCCAGCTGCTGTAATCACTCCATTCCCCAGGCAGCTCTGAAGCTGCCTGTCCAGACTGATAGCTGCCTACCAAGGAACCTCCCTCCCATGCCCCCCCAACTCCTTCCCCGCTCAGGGCCCAGGACCCTACCTGTCCATCTGTGAACTGGCTAAACTGCTGCTGTCCTTGCTGGACCTCTGTCTGTGTAATCTGTGGGAAATAAAAAGGGGGTGTGTATATGTGTGTGTCCAAGTAAGCTGCAGGCAGATACTCAGCCACGTGAGGCTCCCAATGGCCCACCCCCAACCTCAGACTCTGGGGGCTTCTCTATGAAGAACCCCCAAGGTCACATTACACAAACACCACCCTAGGTTAGGCCTTCCCATCAATCATGTCTGCATCCCCTTCCCACCCCTCTGTGGCCTAAACAAACTGATGGGATGGTGGCAGACATGACTTTCACAGGGGTGGGCTCAGTGCTGGAGAAGGTAGGAGACTACCCCTTACGGCTGTGGGCAAAGCTAAAGCAGGACTGCAGAATAAGGCAGTTGGGGAGGGGACAGCAATGCCTCCTTCCTTAGAGGATAGCTAACACAGACCCAGATGCTTTTCTCTCTGTCTGATCCCAGGGAAGGGGTCAGAAGGGGCCTGGCAGTCCAGCAGGCTAGCCTTGGCTCAGAAGAAGGCAAAGAGGATGGTATGGAGATGAGGGCATACTACTTACACAGACACACACAAGCCACCCTCACCCTCACCCATGGATTAACATTAATAAATCAGGTTGTGAGTTTAAGAAAATTTAAAAGCCAATTTATTGACCCGAGTAGCCTCCTATGCCTATGTGAGATGCTGAGATGAGGGAAGAATGGCTCCAGTCCATGAGGAGGCAGGTGGGGTCCCACATTAGCTGTAGAGGGACATGGACAAGCCACGTCTACTTTCCGGAACTCAGCATATTTGTAAATGAGAAAGTAGGACCAGAAGATGCTTAAAGGCCCTTCCATCTTTGGCACTCTAAGAAAATATAATTTGCCTTGAATTTCTACAAAGTGTTGGCACTGCCCAGGATTCCGTGGGGGACTTGAATGGATCAGTGTGGTGATGAATGGTCCCCACTCCAGCTCCTCCCAGCCTTTGCTACAGCCCAGACACACACACAGACACAGACACACACTTCCCAGAAGACAACACCAGCTCTCTCAGGGAGACTGGAGGCTCACACAGAAGCAGGACCAGAATGGAGTTTGAATTCAGGAAACTGGGAGAACATGCTATCAAGCTAAGCTTGGGCCTAGGCTGGGAGAAGGGCTCTTTAAACATCCCAGAAGCTGTTCAAAACCTGGAAGCTTCATTTTTGGCTCCTTTCTTACATTTCCCCAAATGAGATCTTTGGAGACCTGCTCTAGAAACCTAAGCCTGTCACCACTGTCAATAGATGCATCACCAAAGATGTAATTGTACCAGACAGGTCCAGTTCTTAAACGATCGCTGCTTTTTTTGGGTTCAAGGGAAAAGGATCCATTAACAATGTCCCCTTTCTCTCTCCAGCAATGGGCGCACAGCCCATGGCAGCGACCTCCCTCTATCGTCACAGGCCATGGAAGCCATGTCCTTTCACACCCTCGCTTCTCTCTTGCCCCAAGCAATAAACCCAAAGTCAGTGGATGCCACCACTCTTCATGCCCCCAATTCTCCTCCCAGTCATGACAGGGTTCCTGTACTTCATGAACAAGGGGTTTAGAAATCCCCAAACAAAGCAGAAGAGAAAAGAAGAACGGTTTCCCCAGTGGAGTGGTATCTGCCTACCATAAAGGAAAAAATCAAGTGGGAAGATTCAGTCTGAGTAGGCTTGCCGACAGCTAAAGAAGGTTCTGGGCCTGAGGTGCTAGGGCAGCCTGGCACAACTCTGCCAACCTGGGTCGTGGACTCATGTCACTGGTCTGTCTCTCAAGCATCCCAGTGATGTTTGCATTTTGTAACTCTTCAAGAACCCTTCAGACACACGTTTTGAGACTGACTCTACAGCTCCTGATGTTCCATGAGTTCTAGGCTGCCCACGCTAACAACTACTAGAGCAGGGCATATGAGCAGGCTGGGTTCTCTGGATCCTGAGCTTGAGTCATTTCAGTGGGAAGGAGGGCCTCCCCCAGGGAGCCCCTCTGGCCTCTGGTGGCATCAGTACCAACCTGCTGTGCACTAGCCGCAAGAGTCTGGATCTGTCCCTGAACAACCTGGGTGCCTGATACAGGCTGTGCTAAGCGGATATACTGCAGCTGGCCGGCGTTTAACTGCACCTAGATGCGGCAGACAGACAAACAAACAAACAAACAGAGACCTGAGTTAACCTGAAACATGTGAAGGTGATTATTTCCATAACTAGAGCCAAAGAAAACTTAGCCCAGAAACAGACAGTCTTTTCCTAGGAAGAGTTGTCAAAGTAGGCAAAAGAACAGTGACTGGGCAAGGCGGAGAGGGTTTCACTGACTTTGGAAAAAATAAAATGGCCCCAGCACAACTGCTATTCTTGTGATTTCAATGAAACTAGAGAACCTCCTAAGTTGCCAGAAACATCACGCCCTTTCCAGAGCAGAAGACCGAGCACTACCACCAGCTTGAGTCCAGTGGCTTTCTCTCCTCCTCTCCTTTCCCTTACTGCTCCAGCCCAAGGGAGGCTGCTTGCTGGGAGGAGGGGGAAGAAGGCAGGCTGAGGGTGGGGGCTGACCGATCTGATGCTGTGAAGAGCTCCAATGTCTGCCAGGGACCCAATCAAAGATGGCCATCGCCCTGCTCGGTAACCTTAGTGCTAACTAAACCCGTATCTCTCCAGACAGAAAGTGGGTGCTGTGGGCTGCCACCACCACTCCAGAGGGGCAGGGGTAACAACAGCTGGAGGAGATGGCTTTTAGAGGCCCCAGACCTTCTAGGTTTGACTAGGTAGGTCTATGTTGCAAATGTCAGCATGGGGGGTGATGAATAAAAAAAAAAAACGGACTGACTTTAACAGAACATTCATGCTGGCCTGGGCAACCAAAGCTTTGGAAAAAAGACTCAAGATTCACACATGCTCATGATTCAGTTTCAGATGATAAAACAATAACTGCGTGCAGCAAAGAGATCTTAATGCTACAGTGAACCATGGAAGCATTATTCCCTGTAGGCTGCAGATGAGAGGTCAGAGTGAGGGAACAGATCCTGAGGCCCTGATGTTAATCCTACAGCTCTAAATATTCACATACAATGAGTACACCCCAGTAAAAGAAACACAAAATAACCAGGCAACTTTAGAAAAGCAGTTGGGTTACAACTGAAACAAACACTGCTTGGTTTCTGGTTCATAATTCAGCTTGTCTGCACTCCTGGGCTCCCCACTCACCTGCACAGGGAGGTTCCTAGGGTGTTATGTAAGAGCCTTCTACATCGTGGTGCAGCTTTCCTAAATTCCCTACAGGATCAAACTTCCCTGCAGGGAATGTCACTTTTCCAAAGGTCTCCACGTAATGCTGAGTTTCAGCAGGAAAAGTGCTGATGTGACACTGTGCTCTGCCCTCCATGGGGTTAAATAAATAAGAGGCTCTCCCCCAAGAAAGGTGGGGCTGTGAGCCCCAGATGAGGGAGGGAAAGGGAAGAAGCAACGAAGTTGGGGAGGAGGGCAGTGTGAAGGGCAGCAACTTCTTGGAGACTTCGGATCTGTACAGTTATTCTAAGCTCTGCCAGAAGCCCCACTTTATTCATTTGGTGCAAAGAACAGAGAGAGCTAGACAGTGGCCACAAAGAGTCACTGTGCCCAATGGCAGGAAATCTCAGGGCTTCAGGAGAGGCTTTCTTCAGAGCAGCAGCTTGACTAGGCTAAAATTCTAGCCCTAATCTCAGCATGCTAGTATGACTAGGCACCGTTTCCTGCAGTCTTGGGGGAAGTGGGAGGAGGCCTAGCAAATCTCATCTACTGCAACACAGCTGGTTAGGGTGGTGCCCCAGGCTCTACATGAATGGCCAGAAAACAAGGGATGAAAAGCAAATTAGAAAAGACTGAGATGGTCACTGTCCGAAAGTCTTTAACATAGGGCTGGGAAGAGAGCTGGAAGGATCTTCAAAAGAGATTTTAATTCCCAAGGAGGGGAGGAAGCCTTTGAAGTAATGGGGAAGACAGCACAGAGAAACATATTAGCTGCCTTAAAAGATCTAAAGAGTACCAAGAGCAGAGGACCTCTGTGACAGAAATGAGAGTAATGACTATGAAGTGTCAGGGCCAACATGATTAGAGGAAGAATTTCCAAAACCATCTGGGATATTACAGAAGGAAATGGGCTTCTGAGGGAGGGAGACTTCCCCCTCATTGAAGGTCTCCAAGCAGACAGCATGACTCCCAGCTGGGGAATACTCTAATAAGTCAGTCAAGTCAACAGACATTTATTAAGTACCCACAATGTGCCAAGCACCATGGCAAGTGCTCCTAAAGAAGGGATCTCGCTCAAGTAGGAGACCAGATACCCTGACATCTAGATGCTCCGAGATCTTAGAAACTTCCAACCACAAACTCTGGAGGGAAGCTACAGGTTTCTCCTTGATTTCTACTTTGAAGGCTTGTGTCAGTGAAGCCACTGGCCCCAAATCACCTCATCTTCTCCACCAAAAAGCATGTTCCAGATCTTTAGGACCCTTGCCTATATCCCCTTCAGAGCAAAGTCTCCTTCCATTACTCCAAAACAAAACAATCCTCTTAGTTCTACAAGTGCGATGCCTTTCCTTCCTGCATTGGGCCTCAAATGTCTGCTGAGCATCCTTTCTGTGCCATCTCGGTGGCAGTGTTTCAGTGACCTCTACAGGTTTTCATGCAGGCAGGCTTTGGAAGGGCTCCTCCAACATTACAACCTGAGGGGCTCAAGTCACCAAGTCTCTGAAGGGCTGTCACAGGAAAGAAAAATGAGACTGGTTCTACTTCACCTAGAGCAGGACTAGCAGCAATGGGGAAAAGTGGCAGAGTTGCTTATTTCTAGAATTGTACAACAGGGGAATAGGCTGCCTTGGGAGACTTGAGTTTCCCCATTAATGAAGGTGTCTTGGTGGAGGATGGGTGACCACTGAGATTGGATGATTTCTGAGACCTGTTTCAATCCACTGCCTTATCTTCCACAGGAGACTCCCCCCCCCCTCAGGTTATGCCACTTTGGGACCAGAGTCACCGCAAAAGTTCCAGTTGCTAACACAGCCATTTGCATGGGTGTCTTTGTGTGTGCCCAGGATAGGATTGAGAGTGATGTCATATGCATGCAGAGGAGAAAGGTGGACATTCATTCAGAATCCAGAGGCTCACCATGTTCCTCTCTCCCTTCCCCCTCCCCCTCAACTGTCATCAATCTCTATACCCTCAGATGCATCACAAGGAACCAGAAAGGTCTGGATAACGCAAAGTAAATGGGTTGAAATGAGCTACATTTCCCCCTGAAGGGGGGCAAGGAATGGAAGGGCCCCTACAGGTCACTTGCTGTAATACGAGAGATGCCTTTAGTAGTAAAGTGACCAATGCAATGAACTGTTAAGTCACAGGATAACCCAAAAGATGGAAGAGAGGTAAAAGGAGAAAGGGAGAGAGAAGAGGGAGTTGGGAAGGAAAAACTGTGAAAGATGGGCAGAAGAGAGGGGAAATAAAGAAGAGAGTAACAAGAGACAGGAGAGAAAGAGAACAGGGAGAGTGAGGAGAAAGGACAGGGGGAGGGCAGGAGGAAAGGAAAAGAGCAGAGAAAGGACAAATCAAAAAGCCAATCCTCCTCAGAAATAAGATACTCATGGCACAAGGGGAAAAAAAAAATCAGTCCACATTGAAGGAATGGATCAGTTAAATGAAAGCCAAAAATACACTTTACTGCGGGCTCCACTGGGAACTGACTCATGAATATGCAACCAGTGTATTTATGGCCTTCCATAGACACCTCTCTCTAAGCCAGCTGGCTGTGCGGCCTCAGGCCATGGGCTGGATGTCTCCCCGTTTGGTGGCGAGGCGGCTGGTCCTCTCAAAGCCTCTGGGATGGATGGACAGGCTTACCGGAATTTGCTGGATTTCCCCTGTGTTGGTGATGATCTGCTGCATCACCTGCATGGTCTGTCCCGTGCTGCTCGGTGCCTGCTGTGTCTGGCCCTGGGGCTGGGCCTGGACGATCTGCACCTGCTGGCCTTCTCCAACTTGCATCGTCACTGGGGTGGTCTGGTGGCAAAGGACAGGAAAACAGCTGAATTGGGGGCGCAGCAAGATGGCCTTTAGGCTAATAACAACAGCAGGAGAGACTCTTTGCTCAACGGCATTTTTCCTGGCTGGTGCATTTGCCCGTAAGGGTGAAAAACAAAGAGCCAAATCGTCAGGAGTCAAGAGTCAAAAGAAGAAGGTTAGTCTGATTCTTGTGTCAGCCCGATGGCTCCCGAAGCCCAGAGAAAACCGACTCTCTCCAGTCACGCTGGAACCACTAGCTAGCCTGTGCTGCTCCCCTCCTCTGGCCCAAACAAGAGTCAGAAGATGCGGATTCCAGCCCATGGCTCTGCCCCCTTCAAAGCTGATAAATCACAGGAAAGGCGTTTCTCCTCTGGGGTTTAGGTGCCCCGCCTGTAAAAAGCGAAACCTGCTTGAAGGCAGAGAAGATCATCTCCTAGGTCTATTCTAGCTCTTAAACACAGGATTCTAAGAAAGTCACTTTAGTCTCTTAATGGATCTTGTCCTCCAAATGCTTGCTGCCTTTTCTGTCCCAGCTCAGTGACCACCTGGGCAAAATACAAGGGAAGTTACAGATGCTACTGGACGCATAAAGACCTGGTGAAGGTAAAGAAAGGGAGCAAAATTTAGGTTGTGAAGTGCCTTTAACCTCAAACCATCAGCCACCATTTACTGAGCAGAGAGAATGATAACGAATAGTAATTCACATAAATGTCTGCTATTACTATCACTACTATTACTATGTACAGAGCCCTGATCTCACAGGGTTTTCCTTTGGTCTTTCTTTTAATATTCAGATGGCCAAATCCAAGGAGAGGAAAACCAAATCACATCAGGGCTCACCCATGCCCAGGGATAAGGAGGAGCTGCTGAGGCTCTCACAAATACTCTTTATTCAAACACTGGACATGGGAAGAATCTACTGGGTTTGTTGAATGAACAAATGACAGTGCGGTAGAAATCAGCTGGATTTAGTTTGATGAGCTCTAATGTCCTTAAGCAAGTCCTTCCTGTCTCTGGGTTGAGGTTTCCTCCTCTATAAAACTAGGAGACTGGACTAAACACTCTCTTGGGCCCATTTAGCACTGACAATTTCAGATTCTATGAATGCATGAATAGCTTCATCCAAGAGAGAAAAGAGTTGCTTTGGCTTGGAAAAGATTCCAAATCTCACCCTCCCCTAAGTCCACATGTGCTTTCTCTACCTTGGACATGTGGTAGGAGGCGAGAAGAGACCAAATCCCTGACCCGCCCCTCCCTCTGAATCTTCATGGGAGAGCCAATGATGTAAGACATGAATAGGAAAGAGCTTAAGAAGATCCTCCTCCGTCTCCTCTGCAAAATGAGGGAGAAGTAACAATGACTTCTAAAAAGCCCCTTCCAGCTCAAAGCATCTTTGCTCTAAGTAAGCGTTCAAGAATTTCTGATTTGGATTCACTCAAACAGGGCCCTGACTTGACACAAACATAGGATGTCAGATTTAGAACTAGTAGGAACCCTAGAAACCATGATTCCCTCATTTTACAGGTCAAGAAACTACAGTGGGAGAAGTTAACTGGCTTATCCAAAGTGACCCAAGGTATGGCCCCTAGGGCACTGTCCCTTGTACCATGCTAGCTTTCATGAAGCATTAAGAATTCTCAGATGAATTCATGTGGTGTGCTGGATTGGATGTCATAACCTACTGGCCCTGTTCCTGAGAGGAGGCACAGACTCAGAAGGCAGTAAGGTGTAAGAAGAAGGATTTTGATACCATCTTAATGAAACTTAAGGTGTTGGAAGTATTATGATGTCAAAAGATAATCCAGAGTAACCACTCTAAAATAATGACGACGATAATGACAACAACGACACAATTCTTTAAGGTATCAGTGCTTTGGGAGGAAGCAGTTTAGTGCACAGAGAACAAGCTTAGGAGACAAGAAGACTGAAGTTTCAATCCTGCCTCTGAGACCCTGAGAGAGTGATTCAGTCAACAATAATTGCTCTAATTCTAGTGGCAGAGGAGGGAATCTGTCTGCATTGGTAGAGGGACTGTCCTTATCAGGAATTCCCTCCACCATTATCATCACAATCCCAAAAGGTCCTACACTCCCTCTGTAAGTCAGTGCTAACTTTCTCTCTGTAGGGTCGTTAAACCCTTTAATCACCCACTCAGAGACGGGAGGAGGACAGGAAAGTTTTAGATCTCACAACGATGGCATCAGGGGCTCTCCAGGCAGAGGGAATTCACTGTGATCATTTTCCATTAGATAAAAGTTTCCAATTTTATGGTAGGAAAACTGGATTTGTTTTATTGAAATTTCAGGGTAGTGGATGTGGTATAGTGAGAAGGCCACTGGTCTTGGAGAACCAAATTCAAACTCTGTGGTGCTGACTTGTCATGTGACTCTGGAGAAGTCATTCAGCTTCCCTGACTCAGGTTCTTTCTATATAAAATGGGTAAGAAACCCATACAACTTACATCACAAAACTGTTATAGGAAAGTACTATAAACTTTAAAGTTCTACATAATGTGGGCTAATTATGATTTGCCTCTAATTCTACAGGAATGTACTTATTTTGCTCACTGAGAAGACCTACAGTTAAATTTTCACAATTCCAGAGGTGCTCAAATTTTGGGGGTGGTGGAGCAGTAGGTTGGGGAGGGACATCTGACTGCCCTCTTGGCCTCAGCAGCCAATAAACTAAGTTACTTAGCCAGCGGGGGAAGAGGCCATGGGTAATCTGTTGACCACTCACTGACTGGCTGTTTATCAGAGACAGTTTCTCCAGAAGCCTTAGGAGATATTTCTAAATCAAGGTGGAAAAATGAGGTCTCATGTAAATTCTGCTACTATGAATTAATATATAGTATGTGCTGCTGCCTAGGCAGACTGGCTACTAAGGAAACTACTTGGGATGACTGTCCAATCAGGATCAGCCTTCAGAAGACCCTTAAGAATTATTTTTGGACAAGGATGGAACCAAGTGTGGCCCCAAGCACTGTAATGTCTCAGGTATTAGAACTGAGGCTTTCTGGGAAAAAAAAGATCAGGGATTAAAATGAATAAATACAGGATCAACATTTAGATCTCATGTTCCAGGAAGAAGAGCCCACCTTCTGGGAGCTAAAGAGGTTTCCTCATCGCCCCTCAGGATGCCAGGTGCCAGCTGCCTGACACCAGCAGGGTTGGGAAATGGAGGGAAGCTGGTACTGGGTGTCATTCCTTTAAAGGGTCTGAGTTTCAGTTCTGGAATAGAAGCTCCCAGGGAGCAAGCCTGGTCCCTATTTAACTTTTTCTACACAGCATAGCTCTACTTGTCAATCTCCATAATATTTTCAGAAGCTCTGGTTCTCTAATCTGCCTCCTTCATTTGACAGATGGAAAAATGGAGGCTCCCAGGGCAGGGAGTTAGTGGCTGAATTCGGAATGGAACTCAGTTAAGAGGACTCATTTTCTGCTCTTATCTGAGCCCATATGGGGCACTATGCTCAATTCTAGATACCACACTAGGAGGGCCGTTAGATAAATTGGAGCCAATCCAGAGGAGGGCTCTAGAATTGTTAAGGGGCAGGGCAATCCCATAATAACAATGAGTTAAAGGAATTGCAGATTTTAACCTGAAGGAGAGAAGACTGTGGGGGCAGAGGGGAGCTGAGTAGGTGGGGACTGAGAGCAACTCACAGGTTATGACGGCTGTTTTCAAATATTTTAAAGGTTGTCATGTGGAAGACGGATAGAACTGGTTCTGTTTGGCCCCAGAAAGCAGAACCAGCAATAATGGGTGGAAAAGGCAGAGGGGCCCATAAGAAAACTTCCTATCAGAACTAAAACAGGCTGCCTCAGGAGGTGATATGGCTTCTCCAGCTCTGGGTGACCAGGGACATTCTAAGAGGGGATTCCTGCTCAGCAATAGGTTGGACTAAATGCCTTCTGAAGGCCCCTCCTGCACTTCAGATTTAGTGTTTTCTGTGACAGTCTTTTGTATCTGGGCAACCAACCTTTCTTTTCTATATGTGCCCCTCTTCCCCTACAACAACATAATAACCAATGACTTGTAGATCCAGAGAAAAAGGTTTCTGTACCACACAAACATAGCTGGCTCACTGACCTGGCCCTGCTGAGGCTGGGCAATGATGATCTGTCCTGACTGGATAGTGGTAGTGGAAGTGGTGGTCTGTTGGCCAGTCTGCTGGCCCTGAACCTGGACGGCTGCCGTGGGCTGCTGGGCCAAGGTGAAGTAGTACTGGACGGGCTCCGCAGGAGTCACAGATTGGCGCACCTCCTCCTGTAGGGTGAAAGCAGATCCAGGTAAGAGGGGAAAAAGGACACACTCAGCAAATAGCAATTGTAAGAGCCAGAGCAGCAGCTGCCTCGGTGAATTTCCACTCTTTCCCCAACAGCTCGGCACATTCCCCAGTCTGATGCTGATCTCTTCACATCTAAAGCCAAGGGAGAGTGGAATTCCAAGAGCCTGGCTATGCTAAATCAAACTAAAAATAACGGATTTCAAAGGCCCCACAAAACATCCAGTCAAATTTCTGAAGTATGGCATAATCACCTATTTCATGATGAGTTGCAAATAATTACTGCAGTTAAACTCCATGCACCAGGAAGCCTTGTCAGTAAGCATCCTTGAGGCCTGTTATTTGACCAAAGTGGTAACTAGAAGGTGCTAATGAAGCACCATGGCCCTGAGGCCTCATCCTTTTCTCTCACATCACTCCCATCCAAAGAAGAGTGCTGACTCAATCTGGTGCAGCAAAAATGGCAGAGTCCTACTCATCGGGTGGGATTCGGCGACCCACTGCTTCAATGTCATCATCATATGGCCATTTCAGTTCTGCAAGTCCAATGTCAGGGCCAAGCCCATGGTAGTCTGCTCTCTGGGGTTACTTTTTTCATGGTAGGCAATCACAACCCACATTTCTTTCCCGATTCCAGCAGAGAGGCTTGCACAAGCAGGCACTTAATAAATGTTTACTAAATTGACTGTATTGAACCATGAAAGCACTGTCCAGGGACCTGCTGAATGGCTTTCCTTCCAGCCAGGGCCTGACCCACCCTTGCTGGTGTGCAGTACCTCTCTGGTCAGGCCCTTCTGCCCCCTCCCACAAGGAGAGCTGTCTTCTCACGAAGTTCATCTGGGGTTCTCCATGGCAGAAGGAGTAAACAGCCCTCTCCCAGCCACCTTGAGCTCACAGCTGAGAGTGTAGGATGTTTACACACACTACAGCATGGTTGTCTCTCGAAGAGTCCAGGGCCGCCCTTGCCACTGAGAAAACAAAAGGTAGCCCAGAGCCCACCACTGACATTTCTGGGAAGGTGGGGCCCTGTGCTGTACCCTACAAGAACAACAATAAAAGCTTCACAGAGATACAGAAACCAAAAAATTATTACCTGAAATCTGTCAGATAAAGATATTACCTCATTAATTCACTAGTTTAACCTAGACCAGAAGTTCTTAACCTGTGGTCTATAATTTAAGAAAAAAAAATGTGATAACTATATTTCAAATCAATTGGTTTCCTTTGCAATCCTATGCATTTGACTTTATGCATTTAAAAATATCAGTCCAGATGCTTCACCAGACTGCCACGATGACAAAAAAAGGTTAAGAATCCATGTTCTACACGAATAGACACTGCAATAAAAATAAATCACGTTCCTGACCTTCTTCAAGGTAGAGAAGACATTACTAATCTGCTGCACAGGCCCCACCTCTGCCCTTCCCAGACTCCCCAAGCATTTCAGTCCCCATGCCTCTCCCGGGCAACGGACAGTTCAATGGGATCACAACCACGATGACGATGAAGCGCAAGCTCCAATAACCCAGGAGATCCAAGGACTCAGAGAGACCATTTAGTCCAACCCAACCCCTTCACTGTCTACAGGGTAGAAATGGAGGCCCAGAGAAACAAAGTGATTTGCACAAGGTTACATAAGGTGTAAAGGGTCACCTGTGGGCAAACCTGGTGGTGTTTCTGCTGACCCATGCTGCCTTTCCTACCAATTTGGAAAGACTTTGGGAAATCCTGCCTCCAAAGAACTGATACAGAGCTGAGATGGGATGGAGTATGTATTGGAGCATATGTCTGCAAACGTGTTTAACTGGTGGTCTTTGTCACATGAAGATATGTGAGGGTGAGGACCCATGCTAGAAAGGCTTTGTATACCTCTCAGCAAAGGACCATGGACCTGCTACCCAGGAAGAGGCACAAGCCCCAGGGGGACAACAAGGAAAAGATGTGATCTGGGAAAGTCACAACTTCCTCCAGGTATCAAAGTTGATGTCCATTTCGAGACTGGTTACAAACCTTCTGACCCTGAGATGGTGGCCTGGTTATTGATGTGTGACCCCTGAGTCGTCCCTCTCCTCTCTCTGGGGCTGGCTTTCCCAGCAGGGGCATACTGGAACATCTGAAGCTGGGGGGAGATGGCAGTGTTCCCTGACAGAAAGGGAAGCCCTGTCCCAGTTTGTCTTTCATCTGTCCGAGGTGATCTGTGTCAACGAAGTCGGCTGCAGCCTTGTGACCACTGAAGGGGACAGGCCCCAAATCCCAGAGTGGGTTGCTCCCTCCTGCACTGAGAGGTGCCCAGACAGCTGGAGAGCCTGCTGGGAGGATCGCAACACTCTTGATCCCAAAGCGAACCCTTATACACGAAGGAAACCAGCTTTCTGCCTTCATAAAGTGGGCTTTCGAGGTTAATATATCACAGTGCTCCAGGCAGAACCGACTTTAAACCTGAACCTGTTTTAAACTGGGGCACGGGGAGAGAGGCCTGCAGTCTTTTATTTCCATTCTGTAGCCTCTGTTGCCAAAGCAACATAACAGTGACACCTCTGGCCCCTTCTCCCCAGAATAATAGACGTTAACCTGTCAGCTGGGCCTGTGTGGCGGCAGAGATAAAATACCAAGTCTCGCCTTGGCCAAAAGACAGCCATGTGATCTGTATATTTTTGCAGAGCTGCTGAAACAAGCTTCACGTATCTTTTCCACCAAGAAAAACTATACTGTATCATCGATCACTAAAACTGAGGACTGCATTGATAGGCTATCACATGCCTTATTCTGGGATACTGTGGGGGAGACGGAGCTGTGTGTCAAGGGGGCTTCTCTATCCTTCCACCCCTTGCTCTCCCTCTGAATGCTCTCATCACCACTGGGCAAATGTACCACCAACTGACGTGAAAGGAAACACGATCCTTTTAAAAGACAAAACCCCAAATAGCCCATCCAACTCCTTCTACAAGCAGTGGTTTGTGGGTCTGCTTCCTTGGATGTGGCAGTGCCCAAAGAAGTGAGCAGAGAAGGAGTTCATTCAAGCCACCAGTGCTCACTTTCAGAACTGCAGGATAACACAGATGTTCTAACAGGATAATGAGGATGAGATTGCTATCAGTTTAAGATGTAGCCCTTACCTGAAATTATTTTAGGACCTGGGCCAAGTTGTTGGGAAGCATCAGAAATGAGAACACATTCTTCTTGGGAGGTTCCTTTCCACTGGAAAGACTTGGAACACAGTGAGGGGGGTAAATGCCAGAGTGAATGTGTCTGGTTTATAGGACTACATATATAATGGGATGAAGAAACTGTTCCCCAGAAATCACTGCCTGAAAGAACAGGGACTTCAGCAGACAGCATTCTCCTACTCAACTTTAAATATGGGCCTGATAAAAGATCAGGCCAAATAAAAGATCACAGGTCAGGGAACTTTTGTTTTCCCTACACCTCCCTTTGTGAATTCCCAGAAGCCAAGAGGCCCCAATGGAGGCCTGTCCACCAGGAGCCTCGTGCCACAGCCCAGGAGCAGTCTGTGGCCAGCTCCTGGACTGCTGGGGAGAGCAAACTGCTGCCTCTTTCAGAAAGAGAGATTTGGAGAGTTGGCGATTTTAAAGTAGCTCAAGAGGTGCCAGCCTAATTGGAGCAAGGGAGAGCTTCATGCCCACAGAGGATTAAAAGTGCTATCTTGGAATTTCAGGCCAGCTTTCGGCAATCTCAACCCTTCAAAGGCCAGACAGCAGCTGTCCTGAATGGGAAGTCAATCAACTGCTCCACTAGCTACAAAGAGCTAGACCTGAGCAGGAAGAAGCTGTTTCAGCTCTATGCACTCTAAAAAGAGCCTGAGCCAGGGCTTCTCCAGGGCCTTCGTGCTTGGGAGGAGGCACTGACTGCAGCCTGGAAGCAGCCAAAAATATGAAGAGGGAATGACACGACCCCCACAGAGGTCTAAGAAATAGTCTGCTAGCCCCAACAAGATCAAGGAGGAATATGGGAACAGAAGTCCTCACACACCTCACTGTAAGAGAAAGCATTTATTATATAAAAGAGCGAAAAAATTCTAACAAAGCAAGATCTGTTTGTGGCTTTAATTTGCTCAGGATGGGAAAGTTAGACGGATGCCTTCCTACCTGTTTTTTACATACTTCAGGTATCCCCTGGGAGTAGGGCCAGAGAAGCCCCATGCCCCTTGAGGCAGCACTGCTTCCCACCTACTTGTGGCCGGGATGCCTGTGGCAGCCTGCCGCTGTAAACATCCGACTGAAAGCTCCTCCAAGCACCTTACAGCTTCCAGTCAAGGATGTTTACAGTGGCAAAGACTGCCCAGAGAGAGCTGGGACACAGCAGTGCCGCTATTGGAGGGTAACAGAGCCCCTTCAGTTCCAATGGCATGGCGCATCAGAGCCAGAAGGGTTCTGCACTCCACCTACCCCAACTCAGGTCTTCCCAGGGCCTGCTATTCTTACTGACCAAGACAACGGGCAGAATGAGCAGATTCAGTGTGACTGTGGCCAGAAATCACTGACCACCATGTCACTCATTACAAACACTTCACATTTTACATTAAAAATACAGGAAGAACCAAGGCTTAGACCCACAGCGGAGAGGCCTTGGAATCTGCCTGACTCAAGCCCTCTCCTTTCACAGAAGAGAAGAACGAGTTTTCAAGAGGAAGGGGAAGAAAACTGCCCAAGGTCACAGAGCAAGTGAAGTACTGGTGACAAGCCTAGAACTTGGGTCCTCTTTACACCAGGTTTCTTTCCACCATCCCATCAGAGATTTAGAACCCAAAAGAACCTTAGAGGTCAACCACTGCACCTCCTCATTTTACTGAGGGGGGAAATTGAGGCCAGAGAGTGATGATTTACCCAAAATCACAGAGGTAGTAAGTAGCAGAGACAGGATCTGAACCCATGTCCTAAGACTCCAGATCTGCCACTTTCTATCACATGATACTCTCCCACTGTTTTTCTTTACATTTCAACCTTAACTCCCTAAAACCAAAAGGAAGAGAGTGTCTTTCCAATTATGTCGAGGAATGATTTGTAGGCAATATATGATGCTTGTCCTTTGGGTAAAAGGCAGTGAGGGGCAGAGGAAGGAGGGGGGAGGGATAGCAGGCCATTTGTCCTTGATATTGTTTAGGGAGCTAGCTCTTCCTGGGGTGAAAAACCAGATCCTTCTGTGTGCCACAAACACCAGCGCTTGCACTTGGGGAGGGTGAGTCAGTAAATGAACACTTTGGTGTAACACGCAGAGAATGTTCCCACTCTTCAAGGAAACAGTGTAGCCAGGATGTAGGGACTGAGAAGGACCCCACATAGAGTCACAATGTCGGGCTCTACCACTTAGCAGTTCAGTGTTACAAGGGAGAGGTCGCTTCACCCTCTGGGCCTCAGCTGTCCCATCTGGGTTTGACTACATCTCTGCGGCTCTTGGCAGCTCAAACAGCCTTTGTATCTATCACTGAGAGAAGCGGCATGGTCTTGGAAATGGTGTTGTTTGGAAACCCTTAGAAGGGCTTGAGTCTTAGACTATGACACTTGCTAACTGTGTGACCCTAGGCAAGTCACTTAAATTCTCTGGGTCTTAACTCCCTTCTCTATAAAATGGGGGTCATAATACTTGTAACACTATCTTCTCACAAGGGCTGTTGTAAGGAAAACGTTTGTAAACCTCAGAGCACTATAGAAATGTGAGTTGTTGCTGTAAGACATGTGACTCTGGGGCAAGTCACTCCATCTCTCTCTGAGCCTCAATTTTCTCATCTGTCAAATGGGGATCATCATATTACTTATCCTATTTACCTTCTAGAATTCTAAGAAAAGTGCTTTGCAAAAAAAAAAAAAGAAAAAGAAAAGTGCTTTGCAAATTGTAAAATATCGAGCTAGTTGTCATAGTGAGCTAGTGCCAGTAGCATTCTGCTTGTGAAATGTCCTCCCACCCCAGATTCTTCTTTATGATTTTTCTTATTCCTCCTCTCCCCTCCCCTCCCACTCTGCTCTACAGAGTTACAACTCAGACCCTGGACAAAGTAAGACCAGGCAGAAACTTCCAGGGTGATTTCAGTTTAGAAAAGAGAAGCAAAAATACAATTAGCTACACCAGTCTTGAAGGAAACAAGTTTACTTGGTAAGAACATTCAAAATGCTTTGACTCTCCTCTTCCCCCCTAGCAAAGAAGACATGATTCTATTCCAGCTCACCTGACGCTTGGGAGGTTTTAGTTCATCTCTTGGAACAATATCGATGAGAAAGTCGAACTGGTCAAATTTTGTAATCGCCATGGCAATGTCATTTCTCTGCAACAGTGAGCGGAGGGAGGAGGAGAGAGAGGAAAAAGAATGAAAACGGGCCTAACCGCAGACTGACCTGCCTTACATACCCACAGCCAGAATCCCAGGAGAACAGGCGGCAGTGAGGGTACAATCCCAACTTACGGTTCAATGGTTTTTCACAGATGCCCCCGTGTTTTGTATGCTACTCTACTCTCCCTGACCCATGAAGACTCAAAGTCTCAAGTCATCAGTCACATATGTGGTGAGGGGGGAGGCATCGTATGGTGCCCATGATTTCCAAACCATTTCCAAAGACTAAATCCCTATAGACAGAAAATATTTTGATCAGGCAGACAGATACCTTGCAGCCAGGCAGTCCCTCAAATGGGTCATAGAAGCTCACACATTTTTTCAGGAACTAAATAAAGAATGGCACATCTTGGAATACAAACGCATGAAAACCCTTCTACCAAAGCCACAATCCTGTGGGAGGCACAGGGCAAGGGTTCAGTCCTCTCTGGGGTCTGTATATGTCAAAGCTTCCAGGACCCAAGGCTTCACAGGTAGAAAACTTCCACCAACGCAGATGCCAAGTTATCTATAGATCACATTCTCAGAG
Organism: Pseudochirops cupreus; assembly: GCA_028627135.1. NCBI lineage: Eukaryota > Metazoa > Chordata > Mammalia > Diprotodontia > Pseudocheiridae > Pseudochirops > Pseudochirops cupreus. Next base: position 120,118,452 of record CM053582.1, read on the forward strand.
CGCTGCCTGAGGCTCAGAGGGGTCACAGTGACTTGTCCAGGTTCAGGAGCTTAATGTCCCAGGCAGAACTTGAGCTCAGATCCTGCCTGGCTTGAAATCCAGCACTCTAACCACTACACACTCTGCCTCTTTGTTTTCTATATACTATTCCTTAAAGCAAGGTGACAATTTCAAGCAACCCGGACAAAAATTCTTTAAATGTGCAGTGTGTTTTTGGTGAGTGCAATACCTAAGCCAGAGGCTGCTATAAGTGTCAGTGGTAGATGCTGAATGTGGGACTTAAGGAGTTATCAAATTGAAAGGTAGATTACACCTCTGGCTGGAGACATGTTGTTAAGTGCCCATTTTCTGGGTATCTTTATTAAAAAGCAAAACAAAATCCCAAACCTCATCTGATCCCAAGCTCGGCACTATAATGGTGCGGTGACTCTTCTAACAAGATGGGAGAGAATGGAAAATTTCTGGGTTTTTTTTTCCTTCGCTTCACTGGGATGGCCCCAAGCCACTGAAATGCAAAACTCCAGTCCAACAATGTTGCCAACATTGAGTTTGATAAGATAGTAGTTTGCTAAAATGTGGGCTACAAACTCTCCAAACCCAAAGCAGGGCACATCAGACAGTGTTTGCCAGGGTTCAGTAAGACAAAGGTGCTGTGTTGTGTCACATTCCTGGTGATGCCAACTCCCTAAATATAATTCGTGGAGGGAAAAGGAAAAAGGAGTGGGGCAGAGAAGGGACACCACCTCTACACACAGAACAAAATGTTCTAGACCACTTGGGAAATGAAAGTGTTCTTGAATTAGCCTAACAGTGGCTCAAACTGGGATGCCCACATCTAGACCGTAGCTTTTTAAAAAGAAGCAGTACTAAGTACTACTGTTGATTATTAGTTCCTTACTGAAAAGATAATAGAATTTCTACCACAGGAAATCAGAGCTCCAATCAGAATCAGAGAATTAGAAAGGAATACAGTATTTGAATTGGAATCTTGAATCTATCTTGCTACAAATTCTGTCCATTACTTCTAGCTGTGCCTTCTGAGGCCAAGGAGAACAAGGCTAATCATGGTAAGCTTTCATATAGTTAGTTCTAGTTCCCCCAATCTTCCTTCCTCTGGGCTACGCATTCCCAGTTCCTTCAAGCAATCTTCTTATGGTGGCGTCTCCAGTGCCCTCCCTCCTCTGGCTCTGCCCCAGCTTGTGGTGTTGGACACTCCAGGTGGAGTCCAGTAGCACCCTTACTCCTCTTCTTCTGGATATATATATTTTTTTAAATGTAGCCTAAGAACACCAGTTTTTCTGACTCTGCAAACCTTAAAGTGCTATATAAATGTGAATTATGTTTGGTAGTACTGGCTGCCATGTTATGCTATTCACCCACATGAACCTGACAGATCACCAAAATGCTGACTTCCCAGGATTTTATAAGAATTCTTATTATCCTATAAGCCCTTGTTTGGCCTGAAGGGCAAAAAGGGTAAGGTGCTATAGTCACTACATGAGAAGGGGAAAAATTAACATTATTCCAAGAGAACTGACAGCACTACATTGTTCTCCCTGGGAAGAAGGCAACAATGAATTTGAAGAAAAATTAATGTACCGCCTCTCGACCAAAACCACACAAGCTAAGCAAACTAGAGGAGGGAAGACACTAGATTTCGCCTGCTCTGGAGAAGTTGCTGCCAATTACCTGGAGAGTCCTGCGTTTGTTGTCTTCTGTATGAATCCAGGCCCGTAATGTTAACTCGGTGATGAATATCTGGGCAGCCTTGGCAAAAAGCACAGGGGCTTCAGCACTTATCATCTGGAAGAGAAATCAGGGTTCTCTGAAGGTCTCATAGCTGTGACCACTAATACTCCATATCCTCCTCTCCTAAACCCTAAGAAAGAAATTTAGGGCCTAGGGGAAGGGGAACAGAACCAGACAGAAGTGACTGGGAAGCAAACTTTAGAGGGATGAATGTGAGATGACACTGTTGTCCTTTCTTTAAGAAAAGGGTTAAAGATGAAGTACCCAGAAAGAAGCAGAAGAAATGGGTTAGAGTTTTGGGTCAGCTCCTAACCAATCAGTCACATTTCATTTTTCTGTGTCCATTTCCCCCTCTGTAGGAGGAGGATGAAGTCTTTGTCCTACCAATCTCATAAGGAGGCTATAAGGAAATGAGGTAAAATGCGGAAAATGTGATGATAATAAAAATATTAATAGCAGTACTTTCTGTGATAGCAAAAAAAAAAAAAAAGAAAACAAAGTGAGTCTCCTAGAAACCATAACCTAAAAGCAATGTCCTTTTACAGGTGGGTCAGGAGTGTGATCTTTCTAGACAAATAGAGAATATGCTGTGACTACCATAAAGCCTTCTAAGAGCTCACAGGGTATGAAGTCCAGGACAGACCAAGTCAAAATGGTGCAAAAATTTTTATGCTAGTACAGTGACCTCAAAAACATCAATTTCTCTAACCCTTAAGTCTTCATGAAGGGATGAAGGGATTCCAGCCCTGACACTTCATGAATCTATGAAAAAAAAATCACATTACATTATATTTTTTAAAAAATGAAATGAAACAAAGGTGTTTATTTATTAGGGACTGAGCGAAACTGTAGTACATGAATCTAATTATTATTATTACTGGACTATAAGGAAATAATGAATAAAGGAATTTAGAGAAATCTGGTAAGACTTATATGAACTGATGCAGAATGAAAAAGCAGAATCAAGAGATCAGTATCACAGTGTCTACAACATTGCAAATAAAAAACAACTCGAATTAAACACAATGACTGATCTTGGTCCTAGAGGACAGAGGATGAAACACACACACATCCTTCTGGGTAGGGCAGCAGAGGGCAACAGGTATGGTATGTTACATACCCTGCCAGATGTGGTACCACTGTCAGTCAATTTTGCTCAACTGTTTTCTTTTTCTGTTACAAAGGACAGGGGGATATATTGGGAAACGCCTGTGTTGTAAAAAGCAAAAACAAAAACAAAATAATGAAGGGCAGCAATAAAATTTTATAAAATATTAATTGTAAAAAAAATGGGATAAAATAGCTAATCATATTCCTAAAATTTATCCTGAGATTTACTACTATTGCTGCTACTGTGGAAAGAGGTTGCTGTCTAAAACAGGGCCACAAAGTTGTAGTGTGTGAGAGGCAGAAGGGGACCACTTACTTCAATGCCCTCATTTTACAGATGAGGACACTGATGTCCAAAGATGGGCAAAAACATACTTGAGGTTATGTGGCTGATACGGGGCTGGGGGAAGCCAGGCCACATGGCTGAGCCTGGTTCTCCCCTCTGAGCCAATGCTCTGTCCACCACCTTCCCTCCACCTTCAGATCAGCAAGGAGTCCTGGGAAAGCTACTTTCAACTGCACCCCACTGCAGTGCATCTATTCTGACTACACAGACCAGAAGATCCCATCAAAGAGCTTGTAATGCCCAATGATTGGTCATTCTCAAGCCCAACCCCTTGGAGATGATAAATAGGTGATCAAATGATACCCAATGCTGGTCACACCCCCTTGGCTTGAAAGAAATTATTTACACTCCAAATCATGAGGGTCTCAAGTGATCTTAGCAGGCTTCAAATACAAGTAATTCAGCATCATCTTTTTAAGTGCATTTGGATGGGCCAGACCTAGATTAGGCTAAAACCCATTGTAATTCAGGGCATATAACATTTCCATATGTGAACTAGCTACAATACTAAGGGCAAGAAGAGACCTTACAAGTCATCTAGGTCAACCCCCTCATTAAGTGAGGTCCAATGAGGTTAAAGAACCTGAGAGTGGAGCCAGGATAAGCCAAAGCCAAACTCATGTTTTCTGACTCCAAATGCAAGTCGGGCCAAGAAAAATGTGTCTGTGGGTTGTTATTAATTAAACTTTGTACTCTGGGGAAAGAAACAGCTCATCCCCCATGGGAAATGTTCAGGACCGTGACTTTTAGTTTCACACAGCAAAATAAGGTATATAAGTTTACCTTTACATCTTCATCCAGTTTCATGATCTTCTTAATACGAGCTAGTGGAAGTTCCTGCACACGGAAATCTTTCTGAAACAAGCAATCAGAGAGGCATACATATATTCACTACTATCAAAACTATGGACAAGGGAAGGTATCAAAAACCTGGTCAAACTATTGGGGGGAGGCTAAATGGATTGTGAAGAAAAGGAATTAAAATTAAACAATGACAAGTTAGTTTCTGGGATTCTACCCTCACCCCTAAAGGCTTTACATTTCATATATAGCATGACAAACTTTCCTCAGTCTCCTAATGAAAGTGTTTAGTTGTATATGTGTGCAAGTGGTGAGTTTTCTTCCCCTGTGCCCATCCAAGGGATGCAGTTTTCTGCGTTCTTTCCCCCAGACTACCAGCTTCCAAAGATAGCTTACTTAACAGATAAAGGTATCCAAAGTGCCACATTAACCCCTCTTTATGACCATGAGCGCCAGGACAAGTGGGATGGCACGGTTCCTGTGTCAATGCCCATCTGCAATAGCCCAGTGGCTGTTTGGCCAGGTTCTACAGGAGCTCCTGATAATTTCTGTCTCACTCATCGCAAAACAAGCAGTGCAGCAACCCTAACAGAATTCTCATCTCTGCAGCTTCCTCACGGGGAGGTAGGTCCACCTGCCAAGCAGAAGGCTCTCCCACTTCATCTTCAGGTTAAACATGCCATCTGACACACCACGCTAGTTTGGGCTTCTAGACCAGGACACAAATAAATCCAAATGCAAGTTAAGTAGCCAGCTGTTCAGTAGGTACAGATGCCACATAGTCAGTCTATCTGAAGTGTTCTTTAAGCACTGAAGCGTGGACTACCCCCCAAGGCCTGCTTTGACCCCTCATCAAGGGGTGAAGGTGAGCCTGGATTCTTGGAAGCCCTGCCAGGAGAGCAACAACTCTGGTAGGACCTCCACCAAAGTCAGAAAAGCTTCAAGAATGCACCCAGCGATAGACTATGGGTCTGGGTTTTGAAGACCTGCAGAGCTGAGTGGGAAAGCCTTAAGGCCAAAGAGGGGATTCACTAAGGTTTGAGCTGGGAGGGGGACCTATAGCAACTTATAAAACTATGTCCCTTAAGGCAAAGACCGGGAGAGCTATTCATGTAACAGATAACAGATCAATGGAGCAAGAAGGACAGTGTATAGAACCGTATGTGTAAACCACTGGGAGAGATATGAAGAATGAATAAGGCTCTCTGCGCTTTATGAAAAGGGCTCAGAGGGGTACTTGTGTGTGCCTGTGTGTATGAGCATGAGTCTGAGTGTGTATACAGGTACCCACATTCTTGCGAGTAGGTCTTTTCTGACTAGCATCATTCGAATATTTAAAGTTATAGCATTAAAAAAAATTATGGAGATCCGCACACATGCCTGATGATAGACACAATTCTAGAAATAAGAAAATCAATTGTGAATTTTAGAGCAGTGAGGAGAAAGAGCAACAAGGCTACAGATTAGTGAATATCAGCAGAATCTCCACAGAGGATAGGTGTCAAATGATTTGGTCTAAGTGGCTAAAAACAGGACTCATTAAAGCGTAATATGCTAGCTTGAGGATTCTTGTCACACGCCCATAAGGGCAATACCAGTGCCGAGAACTCAGCACAATGAGGCAGCACAGGTGAAGCGTATTTTCAAGCCCCCTAAAAAACAGAACTTGGGTAAAAGACAGACACTGAGACGTTGTTACCCAATTTCATCAGTCTGACTCCAGAAGAAAGAATATTTAACAGCACAATACAAGAACCCCTGACATCTGACTTCGTTGTACCCCACGTGTAACTCCAGGGCTGGCATGACGCCTAGTGACCACCCAACTGACAAACGCACACAACGATTCCTCATGTTTTCTGTTCTGAACTCAGGCATTAACATTTTTTCATGAAGACTTCTCTAACTAGCCTTGAAAGTTTGTCAGACACACTGAAGTCTGGTTGTTGACAATCTGACAAGGGACACGGGGGAGAAGAGAACAAGTATCTGTCTTAGAAATAGAGTGTAATTGGTTTTTCCACTTCTGTGGCATTCCCTGGGAATGCAGCAATGTTATTCCACAAAGAAAAATGGAACCACATATAAGTATACCACTCTAGAAAGGTTATTTCCTTTGCCTCGGGTGCTGCGGCCACACTTCCACAAAAAAGCTTTTTAGAGAATTCTTAAACCCCAAAGCTTAGTCCTAGAAAGAGCCCTGGATCTTGAATCAAAGGACTTCAATTTGAATCCTGGCTCTGTCTCTTGCTCCCTCCTCTAGAACTCATCATCTGTAAAATGGGGGAAGTAGGAGTGGGGTGGTAGACAGGGTTAGACTAGGTGACCCTTAAGTTTACATTTCTAGCTCTAAAAACTATAATGCTGTAATGCCTTAAATCTGGTTACTAATAGCAAGCCAAAGCTAATTAATTAATAATTATAAAGTATCATTTCATAGTAGTGTTATTTTTCCACTAAATTCAATGTACTTCAGAGATAATGAATCAATTTCCTGAATTAAATTACAGAGAAGGGAACAAGGCGGGGAGGGGTTATTGATCAAAATATTACTATTAACCTCATTTTATACATGGGAAAACTGAAGAGAAAAGGCAGAAGGGTTTTATTCTAAGTTAGGGAATCTCAACTTTTTAAAATAAAAGTTATTTTATCCTTTCCCCAAATCTGGAGATCACTATGCTATTCCTGAGTCTTTGCAGTGATTGGGAAGAGGTCATGTTCTTATCTGGGGTACAAAAGAGGGCACTGCTGATGGACATGCTCTTTTCCTTCCTTGCATCAGAAACTGGTCTGGATATCTCAGAGGCCTGCGGCTAAGAAAGCACCACAGAAGCCACCCAGTCCTGTTAGTGGAAAATGGTCCATATATAGGAAAAGGGTCTACCCAGTCACACAATTACTTAAGTAGCACAGGGAAGAATGCTAGGCTTGGAGTTGAGAGCTCTTGGTTTGAATCCCACCTGTGGGACCTCCCAGTCACATGACACAGTGAGTCATTTATTGTCCCTGAACCTGTTTCCTCATTTGTAAAATGAGGTGACACTGGACTAGTTCACAAGGCTGCAAAAAAGGCAACTAAAAATCTCAAAATGCTACATAAATATTAGTTATTATTAATGAGAGAATGAGGAATAAAACACAGGTTCCTGAACTTCTGGCCCTCTGCCATACCAGCTAACTCTCTTCAAGATTAAATAGTAGATAGGGTGGCTAGGTGGCGCACTTAATAGAGCATTGGTCTTGGAGTCAGGAGGACTTGAGTTCAAATCTAGCCTCAGACACTTAACACAAAAACTAGCCGTGTGCCCTGGGGCAAGTCACTTAACCCCAACTGCCCTGCATTCCCTCCTCCAAAAAGCAAAAAGCAAAAAAAAAAAAAAAAAAAGATTAAATAGTAGAGAGAACAATCAAAACTGGGATATTATAAAAATAAAGAGAAAACTTGGTCTCAAAGAAGAGTTATGACAAAAAACTTCCATCGTCGAGCGGGAACTACACAGAGGGCTGGACAAGGAGCTGGGAGCTATCTGCCTTTGAACTCCGGTGGCAGTTGCTTAGATTCAGGCAGGAGCTGGAACTATGGAAGCTGAAAGCCTGCCCTGAGTCAAGATGAAAAGACCTTTCTGTGGGTACTGAGTGGTGACTGATGAAATTATAATTTACTTGTGACCTAGGGGTGGATGGCTTTTGTACTTCCCACTACCCCTTAAGAGGGTACTGAGTAGTGACTGTTGAAGTTGTAACTTAATTGCACCCCATAGATGGAGAACTTTGACTTTTGTACTTTGTGTCCCTTACCTCCTTAAGGATGATTGAATGATTGAGTTACTTCATGATTGAGTTACTAAATGATTGTACTTTGTTTAAAACTATGTGACCATTTTAGTTATAAGTTGTTGAGTTATGACAAGGTGAATGCTATATTTTGATTTTCTGTGATAAGTTGTAACATTGTGAATGCTGTACACCTTGATTTTCTTTGAATGTTTTGCTCTGATTTGTTATTGAATAAATATAGAGTTCACTATACTATGTAATCAGAACCTTGAAAGCTGTTCACAGCAGCAGTCTTCTGGGAAGCTGCTTGTGCTTGGCTTTACACATGCCAAGACAAATCCAGGAAGTACATGAACACAATCACAAAACATTTTTCACACAAATAAAGTCAGATCTAAACAAATAGAAATACATCAATTGCTCATGGGTAGGCCAAGCCAATACAATAACAATTACAATTATACCTAAATTAACTTATTCAGTGCTGTACCAGAGTACCAAAAATTATTTATGGAGTTAGAAAAAAGTAACAAAATTAATCTGGAAGAACAAAAGGTCAATATCAAGAGAATCAAGGTAAAATGGATCATTTTTTATTATATTTAATTAAAAATATTTTATACAAACAAAACCAATACAATCAAAATTAGAAGGAGAAAAGTAGAAAATGGTGAAAGTTTTTACAATAAGTATCTCTCATAAAGGTCTCATTTCTCAAACATATGGAGAACTGAGTTAAATTTATATTTTATAAATCATATAAACAGGTAGTTTTCAGAACATGAAATCAAAGCTAGCTAAAGTCACATGAAAAAATGCTCTAAAGCACTACAGATGAGAGAAATGCAAATTAAAACAATTCTTAGGTACCAGCTCACACCTATCAGAGTGGCTAATATGACAAAAAAGGAAAATGTTGGATATGAGAGAGGATATGAAAAAATTGGGACACTAATGCACTGCTGGTAGAATTGTGAACTGCTTCAATCATTCTGCAGAACAATTTGGAACTATGTTCAAAGGGCTATAAAATGATGCATACCCTTTGAATCAGCAATATTACTACTAGTTCTGTATCCCAAAGAGATAAAAAACAAAAAGGAAAAGAATCTGTAAGTACAAAAATAATTACAGCAGTTCTTTTCTGGTGGCAAAGAACTGGAAATTGAGGAGATACCATCAATTGAAGAATGGTTAAACAAGTAATATACGATTGTGATGGAGTACTACCGTGCTAGAAGTGACAAGCAGGGTGATTTCAGAAAAACCTAGAAAGGCTGGCATGAACATCTGATGCAAATAGCAGAACCAGGAGAATATTGTACAAAGTAACAGTAATGTTATACAGATGATCAACTCTAAGTGACTTAGCTATTCTCAGCAATATAATGATTCAGAACAGTTCTGAAGGACTCATGACAGAAAGTGCTATCCAACCCCAGAAAAAGAACTGACGAAGTCTGAATGCAGACCGAAGTATACTTTTTTAAACTTTATTTTTCTTGGGGTTTTTTTGGGGGGAGGGCTTGTAATTTTGAAAATATGGAAAACGTTTTGCATGACTGAACAACTATATCAAACTACTTGCCTTTTCAATGAGGGGAAAGGAAGGGAAAGAAAGAATTGGGAAAGTCAAAATTTAGAAAAAATTTATGTTAAATGTTTTTGTTTACAAATAATTGAGAAAAAATAGAATTAAATTAAATGTAAAAAAAATCCTGCACTTTTTTCATTGTTCAATGTGTTAGAACGGGGGGAAGAGAGAAATTGGGAAATGACTGTGGCATAAAAAAAAGGCATCGGCAAAACATAAAAAAAAAAAGTTCCTGAAATGTGGAGACTCCTAAATTTAGATGAAATTAATCCATGATACTTGAAAAGTCTTAGGTAGTCAACCTACTCCCAATCTAGTACACACAATCTCTGTGACCATGGTCTATAGAGCCTAATGCTATGATAACACAGTACTGCCCTATCTCCAATCCAAGCTCAGAGATCAGGGCTCCTTTTTTTTATCTATTCATGGCACCTAAAAACTTTAACATTAGTTTTCAAGAAGGAAGAATTGCCAGCAAAGTTGGGGGTGGGGGTAGGGGTGGAAGTGAAAAAAGGGTTAATTCTCTCTTATCTGACCACTACAAAATAGCTGCCATGGCACTCCTGAGATGCAAAACTGCTGAGTCTCACAAAGTGAATACATGACATTACCTTTGGATGAAACCAAATGGGAGCTGCGAGCCAAAGAAAAGTCAATTAGTCCCAGTTGTGCTCAAGTACCTCTGAAGTATCAAATTGTGATGAGATATGTAGGCTTCTCTTCAAGAGTTCCCTACTCCAACACTGATACCCATTCTCTCTAGAGACTGAGGATTCACAATTCTAAGATGATAAAGGAAGGGTTTGGACTACAGAGAAGGTCTGGTAACTGGTCTTTCTGCCTGTCACTCCAGCAACAGCATGGCAATATGGCTGAGCAACATTAGACATGTCACTGTCTATTATGGAGAAGTTGACTAATTTAGCACAGCAATTAAGAGGAGCCAAGGATATAAGATATGTGTGTGTGTGTGTGTGTGTGTGTGTGTGTGAGAGAGAGAGAGAGAGAGAGAGAGAGAGAGAGAGAGAAAGAGAGAGAAAGAGAGAGAGAAGGGACTGCAGGAAAATGAGATTCTGAAATGTTTTCTTTCTGAAACTCAGCTTTTAGCAGCAATAACCAGAGGGCAAAGCTGGCCTTTTTTTCTCTACTATCTCCCAGGAGGTCCAGGAAGCTGAATGCTCAATTCCAAAATGAGGTCCCTTGATTATTCTTCTCAGTAACCAAGCAGGAATACAGTATCTTATCTCTGTAGAATGCTTCATATTCTTCATGTGCTATGGCTTTTTAACTCATTTCCACTCAAATGAGAAGCCATCTGGACTTAAAGACAATTACAAAGCTGTTAGGAGGAAAGGGAGAGTGATGGCCAAGCTGGGAGTAAGGCTGAATCTCTTCTGTAGGGCACTCTAGCCCAACTGACTGGAACCATCATTTCCTGTCGTTCATTTCAAATGCTTTGGAAGAGGAACTGCAGTTCTCTGATTTTAGAAAGAAAGGCCTAAGTCAAAGGCAGATATTCAACTTCACTTATCTGCCTAGAATTGAACAAAGAGATGCAACAGAAGAGCAATGAACTTGGCAGTAGTAGGTCTGGGTCCAAATCCCAACTCTGCTCCTTATTAGCTATATGATCGTAGGAAAGTTGGCATCACTGTGGACCTCAGTTCCTGAATTCATAAAATTGTATGATTTGGCCTAAATGATCTCTAAAGACAGTCAATAAGCATTTATATTAAGCAACTACTGTGTTAAGTACTGAGGATAAAAAGAGGAATAAAAAAGTCCCTGCCCTCTGGGAGCTCACAGTCTAATGGAAGAGACAACAAGCATACAATTATGTACAAACAAGTTATACAGACAGGATGAATTGGAGATTGCCAGTAGAGGGAAGATATCAGCATTAATGGGGTCTCTAGAAAAGCTTCCTGTAGAAAGTGGGATTTTAGCTGTGACTTGAAGCTAGGGAAGCCAAGAAGCAGAAATGAAAAGGGAGAGAAACCCATGCATGGAGGGGTAACCAGAGAAAATGCCTGGATTCTGGAGAGATAGGTCCTTTCCTGTTGTAAAGATCTATCTTCCTATGATTCTAGGCTACTTTTCCTCCTCTATAAAATAGGGATGGTGATCTCTGTGCTCCGTATTTCCCAGGGCTGTGACAAAGCAAGCACTTTGCAAGCCTAAAGCAAAGGAGGAATAGGGATTTATCATCTCTTAGAAGTCAAAGAGACTCCCAAAGCCACCTAGTTTAAATTGTACCTGAATAAGAATTCCCCATCACAGATCCAAAGAACATCAGCCAGTCTTTACTTGAACATGCCTAAAGAGGGGAAAGTGAGTGATCTCTGAGGCAGCCCCTTCCACTTCTACAAAAGTGCCCCTTTACAACTTCCACACACTGCTACTCCTGTCCTCTGGGGCCGAACAGAACACATCTAGTTCTAGCTCTTCCTCCATGAAACAGTCCTTAAAAACTACACGAATCCTCTCTTTTCCATGCTCACTATGCCCATTTCTTTCAATCCCCCCTAATCTGGCATAATCTCCAAAGTCCTTCACCATTCTAAGAGCCCTCTGGATGCTCTCCTGATTGCCAACGTTCTCTGCCTATACCACACGGCATCTGCCCAGGGCACAGTACAATATTGCTGCCTCCTTCCAAGGACTGGATAGGAAACCTTTCTTTACGTAAGCCAAAGATCCTGTCAGCTCTTTTCAATCACATCACACTGCTGAATTGTGCAAAGTTTGAGGTTCACTAATATTCCCAGTTGTTTTTCAGATGAATTGCTAGCTAGCTATCCCCTTCCCCACTTTATATTTGAAAAACTGATTTTCTGAACCCAGATGTGAGGCTTTAATCCCTCATTATTAATTAATTGCCATTAGATTTCATTTCATTACATCTGGCCAATGCTCATCTTTCTGGGTCCTGACTCAGACATTCCAAATTAGCCATACACCATAGAAGATCTCATCTCTGCTTTTCCAGTATCAAACAACATAGGGCTAAGAGCAGAACCCCAAATTAGAGACCTTCTAAGTCATTGGTGCTCAAAGTGTGATCCAAGGGTCCCTAACGGTCCCCAAGACCCTGTCAAAGGATACTCAAGGTCAAAAATGATTTCCATAAGAATACGAAGATATCATTTACCTTTCTCACAAGTGTACAGTGGAGTTTTGTAGAGGCTACATAACCTGTGAATTAAAGATGTGGCTGCAAACATGAAGACTGAGTTAACAGCTCAATCTGCAGAACTGTACTTTGTACAAATGGATGAATCTAGAGACATGGTGGGAGGGACTTGATGTTGTACTTGTATTCTTCTGGAGTCACCACCAACTAATTATCATAAAAGATCTTTTATGTGAATGCTCAGCAGCAAGAACAAGCTGTGCCAAAACATTCAAAGTACTGAATGATCTTTTTGAATTTCATGGTTTATCTTGAAATGACTATACTAACATTTGCACTGATAGTGTGAGTAGATGTGCTGGTGTCTTAGCACAAATCAAAGCTGTAGTACCAAACTGTACTAGTAATCAATGTACTCTTTACTGCCACCCACCTGAAGGAAAAAAAAAGCCAGATTCACTTAAGAATGTCCTTGATGAAATAAAAATTATCAAATTTATTGAATTTTGACTCTTGCATGGATGTCTTTTGAATATTCTGTGTGGCAAAATGTAAAGCGTGTACTTTTGAGCATACCAAGGTATGAAGGTAGTCTTGAGGAAAAATATGTGGGTGATTTGAGTTGTGAGCTGAACTGGACATTTTTTTCACTGAACACCATTTTTATTTGAGAGGATGGATGACTAAGTATCATTATTCATACATCGGTAGGCAGAAATTTTCCTGAAAATGAATGAAGTCAGCCTGTCACGTGAAGGAAAACAAATGGGAGTTTTTGTTACAAATGATAAAATTGGAGCTTTCAAGTGAAAATTGGAATTCTGGAAAACTTCTCTCACTGTAAAACTTGTATCACTGTAAGCTTGAAAGTTTCCAAATAATGAAAGACTTTCCTGATGAGAAAGGTGATACTAAAAATGTAATTTTTTAATAGTGTATAATGAAACAGGTCAACATTTGGAAGAATCACATAACTTAGTGAATCAGTATTTTCCAAATGATCAATACATGATGTTACAAAATCATTAAAAAAAAAATCTACTCACAGTGTATGACAGATCAATGGATTTCAATGTGACAAACAGAGCAGGAAAGGGTAACAGATGTGGTTTCAGATGCCACACTGCAACTCACCTTGAAGGTCCTGCCACATATCAAGTTTTGGGGTAGTATCAAAAAAATATTCATAACCATTTGAAAAGGCTATTAAAATACTTCTCCCCTTTCCAAATGTCTATGTGAAGTCAGATTTTCTTCATATAGTTCAACTAAAATGCATATTGTAAGACATTGCACGCAGAAGCAGGTATGAGAAACACAGCCATGCTTCTTCACTATATTTTTGTTGATTTGGAATATAGTTTTCATAAACAGTACAATTTATGTTGACATATAATGGGTTTATTATTAATTACATGAAGAAGTATTTTTAAATTTGTCAGTTTTCATTTCTAATGTAATCAATATGGATAGTTAAAACTCACATAACAAAAGCTCTTGGAGGTCAGTCCTCAAAAGCGTAAAGGATTCCTCAGTTCAAAACCACTAAGAACCACTGTTGTTTTTGATATAGGAAAAGCAGTGCTCATTTGGAGAAACAACTTCATATATGACCTTTCTGGACTCTACTCATCAACAAAATGTAGCAGACAGAGGTTGCATGCCAAGGACTTAGAAATGCAACAGAGTCTGGGATGAAAAAGAAGAATGAATCTTGAGGGTGGAGTCTCCTTTATAGGGAAATTTCAATCATTTTTTCTTTTTTTTTTAAATTTATTTTATTAAATTTTTTATGAGTTACATATTTTCTCCCAGTCTTTCCCCCGCCCACCACCCCAAAACAGCCATCCCAGTGTTTCCCCCCTCCCCCAGTCTATTCTCTCCTATGTCACTTTTTGGTAGGGCAGGATGGATCTCCCAACTGCAGTGCCTGTGTAT
>CM053582.1:120133405-120178911 GCA_028627135.1 Pseudochirops cupreus
GGTTTCGGTTTGCAGTGCTGATATGGTTCCTCGTAACCGAGCTGACTTTAGTGGGAAGTGTCTTTGTGTGTGTTTTGGAGTTCTAGGATTGGTTCAGAGTCCTATTTTATGGGTATTTTGGGGTGGCTATGTGAGAGCTGCGATATGTTACTGCTGCTATGCCACCATCTTGGCTCCGCCCCCTCAATCATTTTTTCAATAAATTAATGTTCAAATGTTATCTCCTTTTCCTGCTGTCATCCTCCCCCTCCCTGACAAAACAGAATGACCCAAAGCAAGTCTTAACCTCTCTATAATATACTGCCTGCCTCAATGCTATGCCTATGTCAATAATGAAATCTGTTTTGTCAGCAAACAAATTTGTAAAAGTAAAGAAAGTATGACATAATCAAAACTTGACAGAAGTCAGAGAAGAAAGCAAAGGCCTGAGCTTGAACACTCAAATTCCTGTGGTCACTTTCCTATGCCTGAATGTCAAAGTATGCAACAGCAGGGTCTAAGCAGGACTCTGCACCAAGAAGAATGGACGGGGTCTGGCCTTAAAATTTTTACACTTGATGGTCTCCAGCAACAACAATCGACTTTGAGAGTGACTCACAAACCCAAAGGTATTTTCACAGTTTGTAGGGAGCACAACCCCAAAGAAAACTGACTAACCCACTTTCTTTCACTTCAGTGTCTTTTCTATTTCAACTGCAGGTAGTTAGGGAAAGATGAGTGGTATATCACAAAGCACAATGGCCTTGAAATGTGAAGCCCTGAGGGACTTTAGTTAGTCTACCTGAACACAGAAGTCAATCTCCTAAAATGGGATCTTGTTGAAAGGAAGAAAAATTATAGGAATTAGAAAATACTCATTTTAGACACATATTTTAATATAAACTTTGAGGGAAAATGTGAAATTCTATATTCAATATATAATATTTTCTTTAACAAAATCTTTTCACAAGTTTCACAAAAAGTTCACAGCATCACAGATAGAAAATAGAAGAGACATCATCTAAGTCCCACCCCTTTGTTTTACAGATTAAATAACTAAGGCCCAAACTAAAGGAATAAGGCTGTTTTCTATTATTTGCTCTATCTTACTGGTTATTTGTGCCTAGTACATTTCAATATTTCAAGCATCTGTAGTTTGACCATACCAAGGTATGAAGGCAGTCTTGAGGAAAAATATGGTATTTTCTTCACTGAGGCAGATTTGTGAATTAGTATTATGACCTTCTTAAGTTCCTTGGTGTGAAAAAATTCATACTCCAGTGGCTGTCATTTTTCTGGTAATGAGCCTTTCTGAATTTTGTTAGGCTGACTCCTAGACAGAAGGGTTAGGCATCTCTTACTGGGCTGGAAGCTTTTCTGACTGGAGAGAACCAGCTAGAGTTGATATACTGTTGGTGCAGCTCCTGAAAACTAAAGAGTGACCTGAGGTCCCTAAGACCTTTGGAACAGGTAAATTCTGTTCATTACAGAGGAAGAGAGTTGCAAGATCAAAAACCAGAGATACAGAAAAAGGTCAATTCCTCTTAATTGCCCTATCTTTTTAACCAAGTGAAGAAACACAGCCTGGGGTTAAGAAATAAGCCCTCTAAAAATCTAAGCCGGGATTATCATTACAAAGGAAGCCGGAATCCTTTAGGTAAACTATGATGGATCTGGCTAAGACCAAGGTGGAGAAAAGACCTCTAGATATGTTTTCTGAAAGAAGCTCCCAAGTAATTGGCTTCCTCAGACTCCAGTGGCCAGGATGATAAAATGGGCTGAGCAATAAGAATCAAGACAATGGCACAAGTACCGCAGCTTAAAACTGTTTATGGAGCATTCTACAACTTATATAAGTTTTCCTGCACATGCTCTCAATGGGTCTTCAGTGCACCAACGAAAGACTGAACAACATGACTGAGCAATGAGTAATCGTAGTTGAAGGAGAGAAAGAAGGTCAAAGCCAGCACTTATACAGTCTCTGCCCTTGTCTGAGATCCAGGTATTACTACCTCTTTTTTATACAGGAGGAAACTAATGCTCAGGGGTAAAGATACTTGCCCAAAATCACACAACAGGTAACATTTAGACGATAAGCACCTAACATTTACACAGCACCTACTTCGTGCCAGACACCGTGCTAAGTGCTTTACTAATATTACCTCATTTCATCCTCATAATAACCCTGAGAGGTATCTACCTCTCTTATTATCATCCCCCATTTTACAGGTAAAGAAACTGAGGCAAACAAGTTAGATGAGTTGCCCAAGTTCACACAGCCAGTAAGTGTCTAAGGCTGGATTTAAACCAGGTCTTGTAACCAGGATGTAGGCCCAAGATCTCTGTCCTGCCAAGCCAGAGTAGTCTTCCCAGAGCATTTACTGTGATATCTTTTGAGTCACACGACTCCAGTGTGACAAGGCCAGCCTGAACTTACTCAAACTGCTCTTTTCCATCTTTTTTCCTTTCTCAGTTCTATGAAACTCAACTTCCTCATATGTAAAATAGGGATAAAAATCCTTAAGAGTATTTTACCTGACAGCATTATGAGAAAGGCTTTGCTACTTTAAATAGTTTATTATGCTTCTACCTAAAAGTTAGAGATGAAGACGGTTTTTTGGTTTGTTTTTTTCTAATCTTGTGTTGTATTTTGGAAACAAATTTGAAATTAAAATAAAAGATGCCTTTCCAGGCTACTCACTATACACATTTTAGCACTTTTATCACAGGATCTTAGCTGGAGGAAGCTCAGAAGCTATTTAGGCCTCAGTGTATCTGAACAGGAATCCTTTCCACAGCATTCCCTAACTTCCATGTGACAGCAGCCAGTGCTAGGAAGCTCACTATATCAAATCAGTTTTTTCTATTTTAGAACCACACCATGTGTTAAGAAGCTTTTCTTTACATCAAGCCAAAATCAATCTTCTTGCAACTTCTATGCGTTTTTTTCTAGTTCTGCCAAATAGAACATATCTAATCCCTCTCCTATGATACACCACTTCTAATTTTTAAAAGCAGAAAAATCAAATCTCTTCTCTTAAGTCTTCCTTCCCTCCAAGCTTAAACATCTCCGGTTCTTCCCAACAATTTTCATACAGCAGGAAGACAACACCACTATCCTGCATGGTGTCTCCTAAACCCATTTAGGGTACCAGTTAATTCCTAAAACATAGTGCTCAAACTCAGCAAAATGTTCCAGAGAGGCTCTGCTTATTGAGAGAGAGCAGAGTAGCCCTATCACTTGGGCTTCTCTGGACACTGCATCTTTAAAAACACAGTATAAAATTACACTAACTTCCAGTGGTTGTTGTGTTATATTGTTGACATATATAAGTTCACTAAGATCTCTCCCAGTCTTTTTCATGTGAACCGCTGCCTCATCCTTTACCTATACAGTATCATTGCTACTGTTTTTAAGTCCAAGTAAAGGATTTTGTTTATCTTTACTCTATTTCATCATACTGGAATTTGTCTATCTTTCAAGTCTGTCAATGTAAACAAGGTTGCTCCTATTCCTTACCACTGTCAAATTTCGGATTTCTTCCATGACACGAGGCCAAAAGGACTGTAGGCTCTGTTGAGCATCACTGCTGCTGGTACTGCCAAACCCTCCATCAGTGGACATTCTGGTTAACTGTGGAATAAACATACATCCAAAATATTAGAAATAAGGAGAGAGGAACAGCAAAGATCAGGCTGTTAAAGAGATTCTTTAAGATCCCAATTCACCTTTGTGTAATTTTAATCTATTAACTCATGTGTTCAGATTGAAAACATGTTTCTGTGTGGAAGAAGCGAGGCTCCCAGACCAGATAAACCCTGTAACATGGAGAGCAGGAAGATCTACCCTATTCCCCTGTGTGTACTACAGTAACTAACAAGGAACTCAAACTCAAACAGCTTCCACAAAAGAATTCTGGGGGAGCTCAAACTGGGCAACTATGGTCTCAACAGAGTTATCTTTCCAGGACACTGGAGTTTCGATCTAGATTCCTCTTAGGCAAGTTACTTAACTTCTCTATGCATCAATTTCCTCACGCATAAAAAGAATATTAATACTTGTACAATTTATTTTATAGAACTGTGATGAAGGTCAAATGAAAATATGTAAAGTATCTTGTGAGCTACAAAGTATCATGTAAATGTCAGCTAGAATTACACCTCCCGCCCTCCCCAAAAAACACTTTAATATTAATTTGGGGTCTTTGGCTTCTGCTCTACAAGAAAAGATTCCACTGAAAATCTGCCCTGATCTTATCCACCTTCCTGAGGAAATCGGGGCTTTTCTCATATCAGGCCATAGAATCCAGAGAATCAAAGAGAATTCATTAGATGTTCTATAGTCAAAAACAACTGCAATAAAAATCATAGCCAAGAACCTCAAAAGGAGGACCAGAACCTCATCAATTGTTTGAAGACCTTATGACTGATCTCGTTTAGCCTTTAGGCTTTCTGTTTTTTAAGGTATGGGTTGATTCTTATGGTTTCACCAAAAGGGTCTGAGAGCTACCATTAGAAAGTGGGTAGGAAGTCACTAACCTATAACCATTTCCCAGTTCCTTCCCAACCTGAATCTTGCTGTGTGGCACTAAGCCAACACTCACAGGTGAGGTATCAGAATCCCAAAGCAGCTCAGGTTTAGATCAACAAGAAACAATAGGGAATTGTGGCAGCAGAAGACCAAAAACAGCATTCTAGGCAACTGCTTTTGTATGGAAGAGGGAAGAGTGAACAAGAAGCCATGGATTAGTTACACTCTGTACATGTGACTATCCTTTTTGCAATATTTAAGAGACAAGTGAATAGCTCCAGGTGTCCTAAGTGCTTACCTGGCAAATACTTACTTAGATGGCAAAAAATAGCTTAAACATAAAAGGAAGAGACATTCAAGCCATTAACCTAAGAATTCCTGTACTTGGGAATCATTTGGAAAGGTTTCACACCATTGACAGGCTGCTGGCAATGAGGAAATAGAATTGCTTCAAATTCAGAGGGAGTGAACGTTCTTGTACTTGTGTGGTATATATGTAGAACAGAATGCTACATGACCAAACTTGTTATTCTCCAGACCCAGAAAGCGCTAGTACAGATGCTGGGCAGATTCCTTCTCATTTGAGAAAGGGAAAGACAGGGAATGGGGTGCCAGGCAGGTATCAAAGTCAGGATTAAAACAAGGACAATTACCACCCATCCATGTACTGCCTAGGGTCATCCTGGGAATCTGGTGTAGAGGAGTGATGGGTTTTGATTTTAAATTCCTTAAATAATTTTTTTTTTACTTACCCAAAGTTCAGGACTAGGAAGGAGAAAGTATCCAATATTTAAAAGAATTACAGCACGGGAATAACGACATTAGTGTGTGGTGATGTAATGGGAAAAAGCCCACAGAGCCAATTTCTGGTGTTAAAGGTAAAGGAGTTAACTAGTTCCTCAAGCCTGTGGGAGACACCTGGGAGAGAGTGAATGAGGCTGGCCCTATAGGTACCACCAGAGGGCAGTATCCTAATCTTTAGAAAAGGTTGATTTACAAAATCCCAGTTGGCAAAGACCTAAGAGGTCATAGCGCTCAAAGCTAGAAAAGACCTTAAGAGATAGCCTAGCCCCAAGGCCTCATTTTATAAAGGAAGGTAGGTGGTACAGTGCATACAGGACTGGGCCTGGAGTCCGGAGGACCCAAGTTCAAATATGGCCTCAAGCACTCCATGTGACTCTGGGCAAGTCACTTAACCTTTGTCTTTCTCAATTTCCTTAACCGTAAAATGAAGATAGTAAAAGCACCTATTCCTGGGTGGTTATGACGATCAAATGAGATGTTAGTAAAAGGCTTAGCATAAGGTTTGGCACAGAGTAGGCACCTGATAAATAGCTATTTCCTTCCTAAAGTAACTAGTCTAAGGTATACCATGAAGGTAGTAGTATGTTTGGGAGCTGGAACCCAGGTTCTTTGACAATATAAAGTTCTTTTATCTAGTTCAACGCTTGCCTGAAATTTGAATTCCTGATATAACATGCCCTAACTACTGATCATCTTCTCTCTCCTTGAACGCTATTAACTGCCTAACCCAAAAGGAAATGGCTGACCAAGGTCCCAAATGGCCTGTTCATTTATCATTTACACTGTTTAAATATCACCCCAACCTGGACTAGATTTCAAAGAACTCTTGGTGATTGACCAACATTGCGCAATTTCTCCTCAGTAACCTCCTAAGAGATGGCAAAATTGACTAGTGGGGAGAGAACCACTATTTTGCCCAATCAGAAACAAAATCTTTCTCAAGGAGGAAGTAGCACCAAAGACCTTTCTTGTTAGGGGTGCCTCTCATCCACATGGGTGCAAGATAAACCAAACCACTGAAGTGGTGTCAGAAAAGTCTGCTGATAATGCCTCAGATTAATGACTTGAACCAAATCTGAATTTCAGCTTTGGACTTCTGGCCTAAAGATAGGGAAGATGAAGCACCAAGACATTTTATGAGAAGTCAGTAGCAAAGTCAGGAAGATGATCCCATTCTTGTGCTTTCCATCCTACAATTGAACACACTGACCGTCTATTATGTACAAAGGACAGAAAACAAGAAAAGAAATAGACCTTTTAGGAGTTTACAACAGCATAGACACAAATGAGTACAAGGTAGAATGAAAAAGAGGAGAATCAGAGAAAATGTCCCAGGACAATTTTGGGAGAGATCTCTTTCACCTGGGGTGGGGGTGGGGATGAGGGAAGGTTTTGAGGTACCTGAACTGAGCCTTTAAGAAAAAGAAGTCTAGCATCCCTACACCAACCAAAGGACTCAGATTTTGAAAAGATAAATTCAACAGTAGTAGCATCTACATAAGCCTACCCAGATCTCTCACTCAGTTCATGGATACAAAACATAGGTCACAACTGTTTCCAACAGCATTCCAATTATGATTTCCTTTAGTGGGATGTTGGTAAGAGAGTCTGGCCTGCCCTAAAGCCAATGTGACCTAACAAAGGCATCAGCACATTCAACAAGTGCTCTGACACATTGCTGGTACTGTCCGCCTAGTTGCTACACAGGTTGCTGCTTTAACTCCTTTGTGTTCTGCCATGTTTGTCATTAATGTGTTGGAAGTGGTCTGACAGTATAAAAACATCTGTGAGGGGGAGTCTCAGAGTCCACGAATGACTCCAAAATGGTTGGCTCACAGCCACACACTGTTGCAAAATGGGCCACACAAGAGGCCAAAGTTACCAAATCTTTCTGGAAATAGGAAGACATGTCAGAGCTTAAAAAAACACACTTTCACTTGAGTAAGACATCTGCTCTGGGAAATCATATGTGTTTTGTTAACAGGAAGAAAAAGTCAAAGACATCCTTTAAGTTTTGTGGAGGCAGCCTAACACAGTGGAGAGAGCACTAACATGGATGTTAGGAGGGCACAGGTCCAAGGTCCAGCTTGGAAGTTCATTAGGAATTAGGTACTGGACAGATCACTTGACCTTCCTGAGACTGGGTATACTCATATTTCAAACAGAAATAATACTCATGCTGCCTACTTCACAGAGTTGTCACTAAGTAACAGGCTTCATGAACCTCAAAGCTTTCTGGCATCTGAATTTTACTTCTTAGGACTTTCTATCTACTGTAAATGGCTAAGTAAATCATGGTTCATGAATGTAATGAAATATTGTGCCATAAGAGATGATGAAATGGACAGTTTCAGAAGAAAACAGGGAAGAATTCTATGAACAGATGCCAAGTGAAATGAGCAGAACTAGGAGAATTTATATGCAACAAAAAACAATTTTCAAAGATTTTAGAACTCTGATCATTGCAATGATAACCCATAATTCCAGAGAACTGAAGATGGAACACACCACTTACCTCCTGACAGAGAAAGTGATGGATTAAAAATACAGAATAAGACACACATTTTTGGAAATGGTCAATGAAAGAATCTGTTTTGCTAGACAATGCATACTTGTTATGACAGGTTTTTCTTTTTCTAAGGGCAGAAAGGAAGAAGATAATAACAGCTAGTATATATAGCACTTTAAGATTTACAAAGAGCTTTACAAATATTATTTCTTTTGATTCTTGTAACAACTCAGGGAAGGAGATGCTATTATTATACTCATTTTACACAGGAAGAAAGTGAGAAAGGCATTCTAGCCAACATTCTATCTACTGTGCCACCTAGCTGCCTAATAAACACTTGTTTAAAAATAAGTTTTCATCTATAAAACTCTTAATATATTTAGCAACTTCAAAAAGAAAAAGGCCAAAAAAAAAAAAGGAAAGAAAAATATTATCAGGGGCAGCTAGGTGGCGCAGTGAATAGAGCACCGGCCCGAGTCAGGAGGACCCGAGTTCAAATGTGGCCTCAGACACTTAACACTTACAAGGCCTGTGACCTTGGGCAAGTCACTTAACCCCAACTGCCCTGCCCTCCCCCCTCCAAAAAAGCAAAAAAAAAATTAATTAAAGAGAAAGTGTGGGCTCCCATTTTTTCTGACACATGCTGGTTACAGGCCTCAGACAAGTCACTTAACCCCTTTTTTTGCCCCAGGCAACTCTCTAAGATTCTAAGGTGCAAAGCAGGTGTCAACACACATTAGTAGGAGTTTCCTATACCAATGAAAGATCCTTAAAAGAAAAAAAAAAGGTCAGACTACTATATTTTTAGAGTAATCTTCTCATAGGTAATAGGCAGCAGTGCAGCACGGTCTGGCTTGACTGCCAGACTTGGGTTCAAGTACTGTTCCTGCCTCAAACACTTACTTTCCAAAGGCAGAAAGGTGACAGATCTAACATAAAGATCCCCAAGAGACAAAAGTACCAGACGAGTGAGTGGAATTATCTCATTGTAGACGCAGGGTCCTGAAATATGCCTATTCTTTGGGAAAAAGGAGAGGAAAAAATACTCAGAAAGAGGCTGTCCCTGGGCCTTTACTCAGGAACGACGACTCTGGGTAGAAGTAAGCAAACTTCCTTCCACTAGTGTTGGATTCCCTCCTGAAGCAGTAACACCACTGGCACACACTATAAGACCATAAGCACGATGAAGATCCAAATTTTTATTCCTGCAAAGCAGGTTAGCAGAGTGGAATGGGCACTGGATTTGGATTCAAAGGATCTGGTTCAGTTCAAATCCCAACTCTATTAGCACCTGGGTCACCGTGATAGTCCCATCCATTCTCTGGACTCCATTTCATCCTCTGTAATTGTAATAACTACTACTACTACTACTTCTCATACTTAGAGAGCTTTATAGGTTAGTTAAGTGTTTTTCCTCACTCTAACCCGCTGACATTCTAACAGCACAAATGTCACAACTGCTATTTTACATGAAGAAACTTGAAGGTCAGAGACTTTAAGGGACTTGCCCAGGATAATAAAGTCACTCAGTGTCCGAGTTGGGTCTTCTGACTCTACTGCCCTCCATGGCCTCTACAGAATGAGGGGTAGCACTAGGTGATCGTTATGATCTGGTCTACTATAAACCCTCTGATCATACTTGAAAATCCCTTTACAGGAAGATGTGAAGAAAAAAAATGACAGGGAAACAAAGCTCTTGACATGAGATGATTCAAACAGTCTAAAAACAAAAAATAAAAACCCCACAAAGGGAAGGAGATCTGGCTGTCAGTTAACACTTTTTCAAACTAGAGGCGAGAGACAGTGAACTGTGTCATTTCTAAGACACCTCAGCAGCAAAGTGCTCCATTTTTTAAAGATTCCCTTGGAAACCTCTGAAGCTCTTGCCCTTGACAGGCTCATCAAATCTTTCTCACCACTGACATGCCCAGATACTGAAAAGATGTACCAGAAGTCATTAAGCATTAGGAATACAAAGGAATATAGGATGTGATTACGTATTACCTTGTTTCTATACTCTAAACCTGCAGGCCCCAGCCATAAACCTTCATGCTAACGACGTATTTTATAGTCAGTGCAGGCCCAACACAATACAGATTTCCTTATAAAAGAAATGAGGGGTAGGTCATGATGAGAAAACAACTTTTTTTCCGAGGAGGGAGGATGCGTAAGACTGCCTTGTCTAGAGGTACCAAATCACTCCCTCCTCTGCCTGGCCCACCTCCCAACACTACCCAAAGGGCTGAGATAGAAGAGTTAGAAGGGCTGAAAGCAAAATGCAGACCTCTGAAGATCTGCTGAAACTAAAGGAGTCTCTACCAAAAGCTTATGTTAGTGTGCCCTTAAAAAAACTTTTCACTTTCCATTGCCTTGCTGCATCAAGGAAGTCAATAAAAATGAGATGCCAGTTACACAGTACACCATATATTGTGATTTGTACAGGAATATAATTATTGTTAAAATTTTTATGATGCCCTATTCCTTGAAATGTCACTTGCTACTTGTTCTACATCTCAGAGAGAATGGTTCCCACCCATGTTCCTGTTCTATCACATACAGAGCAGTTTTTACATTTTTTAAGAGCTGGTTTAGATCTGCCTACTTGATCCCCACCACCACCTACCAACCCACACACCTCTTTTCGACATCAGAGCACCAAGCCTAAGATGAATCCAAAATTCTCAGAACCACAGTAACTGCTCATGTAAGGAAGACCTGCTCCTTACTGAGAAGCACTGTTGAGATCTAAGCAGTGTATAAGCTGGGCATGTGGGCTGGACTTTCCAGATCTCTGAGTTTTACAGCTGTTCCCATCCTGAGCTCCAGAGTTAAGAGGTCATCTACTCTAATACTCTTATTAGAAAGCTGAGCTTGAGATCCAGAAAAAAATGGACTTGCTTAAAGTCACTCAGCTCCACAGATGAAGAACCTGCCCCCAGATCTGAGTTTTCTGACTGTAAGCCCAGGGCCTCCCTCTGGTTTACCTCAAAGCTGTTAGGCCTTCCCAGCCCCTCTGCTAGGGTCTAGTGTCACTCTGAGCTCATTTTTACTCTCTTCACCAAATGGTGTCTTGGTTCTGTCATCCTGTGATGGTATTCTTTTTCTCCTTCCTTTTTTGGAAGATGACTCTTCAATGATATCTATTTGTTTCACTTCCTTTCCAAGGAAAGACCACAAATATATTATATTCAATCAAAAGCACAGATTCCTGGAATCTCAGTTCAAATCCCAGCTCTGCCACTGAGCCATATGTTGACCTTGGCCCAGACGCCAAGGGTCTTAGGTTCCTCATAAGTAAAATAAGGACTTTAGGGAACTAGATGATCAATAAGATCCCTTTCCAACTCTAAATATTAAGATCCTATAATCTTCTAAACTCTCAAATACTAGGAGCCCATGATCTACTCCCTCCCTTGGAGATGCACAAATCTTCACTAACCATTTCCATATCAAAAAGAACAAAAAATACCTTTTTGTTGGAAAAGCTCCAACAACAAAGATTAGCATGCCATAGGATACTGCTGCCTGGGATACTAGATCCTGTGCCAAAGGCTTATACAATAGAGTAGACTAATCATCAGGAAAGAGAGGAACAGAAAAGAAGGGGGATGGGTAGAGAAGAGATGGGAGAGATGGAAAAAGTTAAGGTGCCACAGCTAACTTCTGTGACGCTACCACCTTAGATACTATTTCCCAGACGCTATACAGAAAACAAAAGGCCCAAGCTACGCCACTACAAGCATCATTTTTTTTACAACTATGCCCATGGAAATCCTTCTTGGTCTTCAGTGCTCAGTTCTAATGTTATCTGCTTCATGAGGCAGATATCTCTGCTATCTCCTGCTAGGACCTATCTTTCCTTTTTTCTCAGATCTCACAGTTCACTTTTGTGCTTCTCATGTTCTATTCTGTAGCAGCTGTTTGCAGGTCTTATCCCTACCATGAGGGCAGGAACGACTGCATTAGGGCTAGACTTGAACAAACAATGGACTTGGTGCTTCTGAAGACCTCTGTTCACATCCTCACTCTGTCAATTACTAGCTATGTGTCCTTGGGTTGGGCAGCATGATAAGGTGGACAGGGCACCTGACTGGAGTCAGAAGACCTGGCTTTTGAGTCACGGATCCACCATTAACCAGCAATATAACCGTGAGCAAGTCAGTTCCTATGTCTGGGCCTCCATTTTCCTCACCCAAAAAGGAAAGGAGTTGAACTGGCTGACCTACAAGGTCACCTTCCAGCCCTTAGGCTCTATGGTCCCTGAGCTAGTAAAACAAAACACAATAACCCTTCTACAGCCCACTTCATAGGGCTACTGGGAAAAAACTTTTTGTCAACCCTAACATGCTTTATACAGGTGGGTTATTATTGATAATAAAAGAGATAATAATGTATGTGAAAGTGTGTGTCAATGTAAAGCATTACAAAAATGAAAACTATTACCTTTATAATAATAGCAACACCCCCTGTAACTGTGTGTAGCACTTTGAAAAGCACCTGACTCACAGTGACCCTGTGAGGTACGGGAGGGAACTATGATAATCTCCTTCTTACAGTTAGGCAAAGTGAAGCTTATCCAAGGTCATACACTAAGTAAATGTCAGAGATGGGACTGCAGCAACAAGTCCAGGAGACATTTGCTGCATCAAACACGCTTTCTCTCTCTCTCTCCCCCCTAACTCTGCCCCAGTCAGATTACATCCACCTGGCACTTCTACCAAGACAATGAAGATCTTGGTCAGATTGTTATGATAAATGGGTTTGGTAAAGGAAGTATTAACTGATTGCCCTAGGCTAACTTTTCCAAAATAAAACCAAGGTTGGATTTGGTATTTTCAGGCTCTTTGCACATATTAAGTATAGATTCAAATCTGATTTCCAGAATTTACCAAACATCCCCTGCTCTTCCCTAGGAGCTTTATTCACACAGACCAAAGGGGATGGGGTACTCTAATAGGGAAAGATGATTCCTGTGCACTCTATGACACAAGCATTGAATGCCTAGGGAAAAGCAGAGTGTCAAGATAAAAAAGGGGGAGGGGGGCAGGGAAATAAACACAATAGTCCAGTGAGCTTTTAATTAAACATGGTTAAGATTTTTGCTGAACCAAGCAAGAGAATGCTAGGCTTGTCGCCAGAAACTTTATTACTTTCAAAACATTATATGGCAGAGAACAACCTCCCCACACATTCTGAGAACCTATTAGAGAGTCTGCGTAACTTAGCTCTATTGGAAACCAGTACCTCAGTCACTGATCAATGCCACTTGTTCTATGTGAGAGTATACCCAGCTCCAATCCCAGGGGCTAAGCTGGGAACCTGCTTTTCAAACTGCCTTCTGGGAAACCATTCCTAAGGTCTGAAAACTGCTTCCCCAAAGACCAAGAGCCTGTTCTGTTTAGGAGAGGCTCACAAGAGCATATAAAATTTCACACTGGCAACAGACTTACCCTCACAAGAAAAAAAAGATGCCTAAGCATCAAATGTATTCCACTTACTATCCTCAACACCACCATCTTTGGGCTCTAAGCCAAACCATACCATTGTGATCAGGCTGGTAAAAATAAATACACCACAGCTAGTAGAACTAATGAAACCAGAGTAGGCCAACTGGGAAGGAGGGAGGAGAAAAGGCTTGTAGAAGATCCACATTCTTTGAAAGGGTATAATCACCATGCCAAGTACTATCAGTTCAAGTGCAAACATACAGATCAACAAGATACTGCCAAATATTGGACAAGAAGGGAATCCTCTGGACTCTGAGACATGGCTCTGGAAACTTTCTGGGGAACCAGAAAGCAAAATGACTGTCTGTATGCATAGAAGGTCCATTTAAACCATGCACACAGGTAGTACTACCACTTTTGGAGGGGCCAGGGCGCGTGTTCTAAAGGGAACAAGAGGCCAGAAAGACAAGTCACTCTCCATTCCTCCTGCAAGTCTTTTCACACTTAGTGGGCCTGGGAAGCCAGAGAAGTACAGAATACATTTGTATAGCATAGAAGAATCTGTATTTCCCCCACCCCCAGGCAATGAGAAGAGGCAACTCAAAGAAAAGGGAGAACAGGTAGAGAAGCCTAAATGAAGAATTTATTTAAGAACCTTGCTTAAAGGTGCTTGCCTGCTCTGAAGTGAAAACTGGTCACTATTCAAGGGACAACCAACCCTCACTTTGCATGTTCTATATAGAAGCAGTGTACTTAAGCTAAAGTACCTCAGAGTCATTGGGCCCACCAGCCTGGCATCTAAAACTGTGGCAGTGTGATTCGGCTCCAGAAGGCCGGGATGAGTCACATCACTAATCTCTACCATAGACACACCTTTTCTTCTTCCTTCCTATCTTTCCCTTCTCATGACGCCCCGAACACCCTTTTCTTTCTTCTGTTACCACCTTCATCACTGAGGACAGAAGGCACAATGTGGTGGAAAGACCACTGGATTTGGATTCAAAAGACCTGGGTCACCTGAAAACTCTCCCAAATTTGGTCCCAATCCATCTTTCCAGATTTATTTTCTATTATTTCCCTTTACTCACAAAAGGTTACAACCAAACTGGATTAATTTCTGTTCTCTGAACTTTGCATCCCATTTCCCATCTGTCCCTTATACCTGCAATGCACATCTCTTATCCCTTGCCACCTCTCACTCTCCTGATCAGTGATTCGTGCCTCTCTCCCACTTCAATTTACCTTGACCAGAAGTGGAAAACCTGTGGCCTTGAGGCCACATGTGGTCCTCTAGGTCCTCAAGTGTGGCCCTCTGACTGAATCCAGAGGCTGGAGGTTTCCTGCTCCTGACTTTGACTGACTTACATGTGTCTACCTACAGGCTGCCCCCCAAAAGTCTCAGAGTCACTTTAAGGTTTAAAAAGCTTGAAATTGCACTGAGACAGGGGTGGCTAGGTGGCACAGTGAATAGAGCACTGGCCCTGGAGTCAGGAGGACCTGAGTTCAAATGTGGCCTCAGACACTTATCACTTACTAGCCGTGTGACCTTGGGCAAGTCACTTAACCCCAACTGCCCTGCACGCCCTCCTCCAAAAAGGGGGGAAAAATGCACTGAGACTTTTGTGACACCCTGCATTGTTATTCCCCTTACACAGACAGGCTCCATGAGGGCAGCAATCTACTATTTCATTCTTGGATCTGCAGTGCCTCATACAGTGCTCTTCATAGTAAGTGGTAAATGCTTTGCTCTACTATTTCCTAGCTCTATGATGTTGAGCAAGTCACCTCACCTCTGTGGGCCTCAGTTCCTCATGTGTACAATAAGAGATTTCACTCCATTTTCTCTAACATTCTTGGGAATCATGAACTTCTCTGCCTCAATGTTCTTAAATGTACAGTGAAGAGAATACTTACACTACCTAACTCACAGGATTGTTCTGAAGTAAGTTCTGTGCATATATCCAAGTCCTACAGACCAGAGTGCCAGTGGCAGACGTCTTGCATATGTCTTGACTCTGTAGGACTAAGGGTCAGAAGCCCTGGAGTCTCAAGTGTCCTAGGGCCTTTTTCCGACTAGACTCCAACCTTGTGGGCAGCCTTTGGCTGGCCACTGGACTTCTCTGAGACCAAGTCTCTATATCCATAAGCTGTGAGGAGTGCTGCTCTACCTTGGTCACAGGGCTATTATAAGGGCAAAGGGTTCTCGTGAACATAGCACTATTACAGATAAAATGTTCTCAAAGATAGGAAACCCTGTCCTGACTCTAAATCCCAAATAGGCAGAGAAGTTAGCCTATTCTCAAAGATCATGTGCTAGCATTCTGATTTGATGAAAGATTAGTAAAATTAACAAAGAGTGAGATTAAGCTATGCTTCAACATTTCAAAATAGTAGGGAACAAATCCTCACCACTGTGTATCACAACTCCTCTTCACTTAGTAAGGTAGACAACAAGCATTTAAGTGTTTCTAATAGGCCAGGTCCTGGGTTAAGCACTGGGGAGATACCAGGAAAGGCAGTAAGAGGGGAACCTGCCCTCAAGGACCTCAGAATCTCATGGGGGAAGACACTGAGGTTTTTTATTTCAATTTTCATCTGTAAGTCATCATTGGTAACATACTACTACTGCCTGCTGTCACCCACCAATACCCAGCAGGTCTCCTACAACTGTGATTCTTTTGAGACAATGGCATTCTATAATAAAACCAATAGCTCACATTTACATCATACTTGTTTGCAAAGTCTTTTCTATACATTTTATAAGCAGGCTCAAAAAAAGGATTGCATAGCCTGATAAGAGTGGTAGAATGGTAGAATTTTGATGTGAAAAAGATATGATTTTGACAGGAAGTAATTTCCAATTACTAAAAAAATCTTATTATTTCTCCAAAAGAAACAGGGAACATCCTTTAGCACGAGATACAGCTGAGAAGCAGTCATTCTACACTGGTCCCCTATAGGAGCCTCATGGGTGATCCAACCAGCTTCTCTCCATCTCAGATGTCAACAACTAATGAAAATAAGTGGAGGTGGGAAGAGGACTGCATCCCAGGGCTAGAGGAATGGAAATATGGTATTAGAACATGAATAGGTTTCACCTGATTTATAAACACAAAATTATTTCTGCATTACTTTCATCTGTTATGCCTAGAACCAAAATAAGGAATTTAAAATAAGTAGTGTAGGAGACACTAAGCAGAAGTACCTAGGACATAAATCACTAGGAAACGAGATGCTACAGTGACCATCAGGAACTAATCAATTGTTGTCTCAAGATCACCAGAGACATAATTCTTGAAACATGTATGTAAAGGCAGCTGTAGTGTGATGGAAAGAACTGGATGTGGAGCCAGGAGACCTGTTCAAATCCCTGGTTCTGTCACTTATTCACTTAACTAGAAGACCTTTAAAGTCCCCTGCAGCCTCAGTTTCCTTCTTATCCTGCTTCA
This sequence comes from Pseudochirops cupreus, assembly GCA_028627135.1. Classification (NCBI taxonomy): domain Eukaryota; kingdom Metazoa; phylum Chordata; class Mammalia; order Diprotodontia; family Pseudocheiridae; genus Pseudochirops; species Pseudochirops cupreus. The sequence continues at coordinate 120,150,125 of CM053582.1, forward strand.
AATGGGGAATAATAATCCCAGACCCATATCCCAAGGATAGCTGAGAATCAAATGAGCTAATTTGTGCAGAAATGTAGGCATCATTACTCCCTCCAACACCTTGCCATTCAGTGACATTAGGAACTGTGGATTCCTTGCTATGTGGGAGGACGTGGAGGGAGGCAGAGCCCAGAGATAACAGCCTCAAGGGCGATGACAAAAAGGAATTCCACTTTGGGGCTCACTCAGAGGTTCAAAGCTGCTCAGACAGGGGGCAGAGTACCAACCTGAAAGCATTTTCCTGATTATTCATTTGCAACTTATGACCAAAATTTCTTGAGCTATCTGTCAACTCTTAAGAGGCTTGCTTCAGTTGTAATCTGACAGCAAAAAGTAAAACATGTTAGCTGATTCATATGCTTAATTGTACACAGACTCTGATCAGGGGCTCTTGAATATTTGGGGTTGGTTTTTCCTACCAAGTATATATTTCCCTCACCCATCCACCTGTTCTCCTTCCCATTTTCCTATCGAAATTACTCCCATTTTTCTGTTACTATTGTCCTGCTTCCATTCATCCCCTGTTCCCTGCTCTTTCAATCTCTCAGTGCTTTTGACCACATCTGGACTGATCTCCGATGACACTTCTGCCAGCTGATATTCCTCCCTTCTCATGTCAAGATGAGCAAAGGCATAATTCCTATCTTCATGAAACCAAACAGCACAAACACAAATAAATAACTAGAATACATGACACTCCATTCTTAGAGCCACAGAGGTGCTAACAAAAGTCTTTTACAAAGTTCCCCACCACCCCTAACCATCACAAAACTCTGTCCATACATCGTCCACATCAAAGACCTATACAGTTCAGTAGCAATCTTCGAGTTTCTATGGCTTAAAAAAAAAAAGCCTCCTCCAACTTGCAAGGGGGGGTTCTTAAATGAGACTCACAATCTACTATCAGACACAAACTTCTGAGGTTGGTGCGGTCTGGACCAAGCCTCTATTCCACCAGCAGATTCTTCTAAAACCCAGGGCCACCACCACCTCCCCACCACAATGAAGGCAGCCAGGAGGCACTGAACATACTACCTGCTCAATGAACGCCTGTTGAATTGAACTGAGTTTTTAAATTTTGCATTTCCCAGAGTACTTGCAGGCTAATACTGTCGTTGCAAATTTATTAAATCATCTGCTTTCTCCTCCATCTCAGGTCCAAGGACTACCACCAGTCTTTTCCTGATGTCTGTAGGATATTCCTTAAGAACAATTAGTTCCCTGACATCCCTAGGTCACATTCTGAAGCACGTGTTTAAAATTTGTAGAGGGAGAAAGACCTTTAAGTTATAACTGTTTCATTTCTTTTCTCTTTATTCTCCCCCCCTCCCCCCCACAATGCGGCCAATGTGGAAGTTAAGTCTTGCATGACTTCATAAGTATAATGGGTATTTATTTCTTGCCTTCTCAATGGAGAAGAGGGGAATCAAGGGAGGGAATTTGGAACTGAAAATAAAAACCAAAAAGAAAGAAAATATAACTTCTTAGGTGTGTAGTAACATAAAAGTACTCATCATTCCTTTACAAGCTGCAACTGCTTAACTCCTCACTCCCCATTCCCATCCTCCACCTTACAGAACAAAATCACCAGTATAGCCTGATTTGACAGGGCGTGCCATTTTAAAATGGTAGATTCTGCCAGTTGGGTAACCTACCTAAAAATGTTGTGGTATTAAAACTTTGTTTTGCTAAAGGAAGGGCTCAGTTAAAAAATACGGACAGAGTAAAAAATATGGACAGAAAGAAGAAAATATTTGTGTGAGCTCTGCTAATTCACTAACAACCTGAAATTCCTGCCAAATTCTATCTACTTTGTTTCTAACAAAAACTTTTATTGTAAGGGACAAGTAAAATCCTTCCAAAGTGTAGGTTAACTCATAAAATCCTTAAATTCCTTAAAAGCTCAGCTTTAAATGTCATCTTTCCTAAAACTTTCCTGATCCCCCCCTACTCCTCAAATCATATTTAAATGTGGTATCCTTTAAAAGGATATAAGCACCTTAGGAGCTGTTTCTTTTTTCTGCCTTTATCTCCTAGTACAGTGCCTTGCACACAGCAGGGGCATAAGCAATGCTTGAACTAAACTGACCACTCCAAAAAAGCTTATTACATCCAGACACCAGGCAGTAATGTCATCAAATGACTCCATACTCTGGGAGTCCAAGTCCTCATTTACATAATGAAAGAGCTGAACAAGATGATATTTAAGCCCCTTCTGGTTGTAACATTTTGTCCTTTGCACATTTTCTATTTCTTTAAGCACCTATTATCTCGTTGGATCCTCACAACTGACCCAAGAGTGTGTAAAGCTCCATTTTCCAAAAAAGGAAACAAATCCTTGGGAAGTTATATTTTCAATTTACTGTGTCTACCATGTGCAGGGTAGTGTGGTAGGGACCAGGGATAGGCCCAAAACCAAAGCCAGTCTTGCTTTTTAGAAGTTTACACTACTTGTTCCAGATCACAAGTCTATGGCAGAGTGTAGGCAAGAACAGTCTCCTAATCAGGTAGGCATCCTTCCCCTGGGGCACCAGGAGGCAGAGTAGAGCACAGGCCCTGGAGTCAGGACTCTTCCTGAATTCAAATCTGAACCCAGGACACTTAGCTGTGTGACCCTGGACAAGTCACTCAACCCTGTTTGCCTCATTTTACTCAACTATCAAATGAGCTGGAGAAGGATCTCTACAGCATCTCTGCCAAGAAAACCCCAAATGGGGTCACCACAAGAGTGAGACAAGACTGAGCACAACTGAACATTCTTCCTCCATACCTGTGCTACTTCCTACTGAAAGGCCAATCCATTCTCAGATGAATGCAACCTAAAAATAAGAGTTTGCAAGTTCTTGCTCAGCCTGGAACACAAATCAAAGCAGCCTTTGAACTTCAGCTCTGTAAAAGGATTTGGACTATATGATCACTAAGGTCCAATCTAATTTTTTCAAGTACCATGCATGAAGAGTTGGATTTTCCTGATTATCTAGTTGGTAAAATTACTTAAGATACTTTGAGATTTTCTGATCCTGCTTCTTACAGATTTCAAATGGGCATAACTGGAGTGAAAAAGCTGACATTTCTCCAACTTGCTGCAAGAAGTACAGTGCTGGGGAAAGAATACTTGACTCAAGATTCCCAAGACCGAGAAACCCTCTGACTGCGTCATGGGTTGGGTAACTGCTAGCTATGTGATATCAGGCCAATAAATGCGCTTCTCTGGGCCTCACAGACCAAGGGAGGAGGCTGGACGATCTCTACAGTGGTTTATAATCTGTGACCTCTAATGTCTATGTCTCAGCACACAGACTGGACAATATGATGTTAATTAATGCAAACTGAAGCTACCAATAACAGAGATAGAAACCTAGCACTATCATATTCACTCCCTGGAGGGCCTAGAAAGGAGAAGCAACACTTATCTTTTCACAGAAGGTTCCAAAGAAAGCCCTTAGACCAGCCTAGCCCTCTTGTCAAAAGATGTTTCCATAGTTGCAAACTAGGGAAGGATCATCTGGCCAAATTCATAGACACTAGCATACTGTAATGGTGGTGACACCGCTGTGAGGTGGAATGGAAAGTGCACAGGACTTCAGAGTCGGGAGGTCAGTACAAGAATCACTGATCAGCTGTATTCCCCTGGAAAATCACTTCACCATGCCATGCCTCAGTTTATCTGTAAAACAGGGATGATAACAGGATCTTACAGGTTGTTGTGAGAACTATATTTTGAAAACCTTAAAAGTGCTATAGGAATCTGTTTTCTAAAACACAGTGCTAACCAGGCTGCTCATCTCCTCAAGAAGCTTCAAAAGTTCTTGACTTGTTCACTAGACATTTAAAGCCCTTCACAGTCTAGCTCCAGCCTATCTTTCCAGTAACCCAACTCCACAAAATCTACATTTTAGCCAAAATGTCCTACGTGAGGTTCCCTGCACACAACGTTTCCTATCTTCCACTTTCCTATCTTTGTACAGGCAAATCACCCCACCCCAGTTGTTAGTGCTCTCCATCTCCCCCAAAACATTACTTCATCTATACTTTGTCTAGGTTTTGTACTGACTTATCTAAGTCCATGTTTTCTCCTCTCCCTGCCCCTAACAGAACGTGAGCTTCTGGAGGGCAGGGACTGTTTTTGTCTATGCCCTCACTGCCTGATGAAGTGTCTGCAACACAGAACAGTACTTAAAAGGCTCACTGAAGAAATGTGTATGAAATAGCTATTATCATTGTCTTAAACCCATGAACCAAAATACCAGATCAACAGAAACATGCATGGTGGAAGTCAAGTACAACACATGACCAAAAATGACTTGTGTGTGAAATGCAGCATAAAAGGCATCATGCCAGTTACTCACAAAATATTGAAAGAACCAGAGCAAGACCTATGGAAGGTCAATGGAGAGATAGAGAGGAGTCACAGAGAGACAGTAAGAAACCACAGAGGGGTAAGAGTACCTACACCAATGAGATTCAGAATCCACTTACATAAGCTAGATGACTTGTTTCCAAGATGAAGCCACTCCATCAGTCAGACAGCCTACCTCACCAGAAGGTGGTAAGGCAGCTGAAGAAAATACAGGCTTTGGTACTACAGCTAGGAAATTGTACTTGCAATGGAAGAGCTGCAGCAAAGCCCACTGTTATATGTGGCTAGTTAACAACCCATGAGGCCAAAGGCTAGAATTCAGTGGGGAAGTACCATATGCAGAATAAGGAGAAAGTCTTCGACTACCAGGATCTGTAATTTAAGAACCTTAAAGGTCATCTAGTCCAACACAGCCATTTTATAGATAAGGAAATGGGGACCAAGAAGGAAGGAAAGAAATGTATTAAGTATCTATTGTGTGTCAGTCCCTGTATTGAACACTTTACAAATATGATCTCATTTGAGTCCCACAATAACCCTGGAAAGTAGGGGCTATTATTAATTCCGCTTTACGGTTGAGGAAATTGAGGTGGACAGAAGTGAAGTGACTTGCCCAATGTTCACACAGCAAGTGAGAGTCTCTGAGACCACATGTGAACTCAGATCTTCTGGACTCCAGACCTGGTGGCCTAAACACCAAGGACAAGGTTAATTAAAACCCAGGGCCCTCAGCTCCCAGGTTAGCATTCTGTGTTACACACTGCACTAATCTTCTGAGTCATTCTGGGCAAGTCCCTTTTCTTCTTAGGCTTGGTCTGCCCAAGTTCAAGATGAAGCGTGTGGACTAGATTAGATGGTCCCCAATGGGCCTTCCTTTTCTTCTTGACTTTTTTGAGGAAAGAAAGAAATCCATTTCTAAGGCAGGACGACTCTGACAAAGCTAGGGATAGTGTTTCTCATGTTGGTTAACCAACCTGTTCTCAGAGCGTTCATCAGTGTGTATGTCCCATTAGCTAACGAGAAAGAAATGGCGATGCTGACTTGGGCAATGCAATCAGATACCTGGCTTGAAGTTGACCACCACTGTCCCTTATCATCAGCCTTATGTGGTCCTTATTTTAGATTTTATGTTGAGGATAATTATGAAATGCTTAGCCTAGAAATTAATATTATGAGCACTATGTTCTACTCTGAATCTAAATATAGCCTTTCATATTGAAAGCCCTGCTAAATCCCCTGGATGGATCCAACCCATCCAGCTCCCAGTAATTTACTATCTGTGTGTACCTGCCACTCTTCAGTGTTTGCCTGTTCATGGTGCTGTAAATTACTTGCTGAGGATTTGTGGTAAAATTACTGCCTGTGGTCTGTTTTAGGTGCTTTTATGTGAGATGCTATTGTTTGGGGCTTTGCAAGGCTAACCTGGGTAGTGCCAGCCCCAACTCAGCTCAGCAGGAGTTCAAAGGAAGCAAGTCCAACAGCCTGGGTCTTTGTAAGTGAGAGATATGTATAGAGAGATTCTAACTCTAAATTCAGGGAAATACTGTCTAACATCTCCATAGGAATGAAACTTGGAAGGCTTTGGTTGCAAAGGAGCACCATGAGACTAGAACATAATTAACTAAAACCCCAAGACTCAGAACCACACTTCTCTGCATTCAGCCCTCAATCCTATACACATAAACGACCAAATTTAGTAGCAGCTCAAAGTTCAGAACTATACCACACAACCCCAGTTATCAGCGAAAACTGGCTTCTTAAATCTGAGTTTTTCAGGACTGAGAATGGTTTCCTCCTGTATTACTTAGGCAACTGTGTCTATGAAAACATGACCAGAGAAAGTGTTACTGCCAAGAAAAAAAGGAATCCAATGGATCTGTAAAGGCCTTTCCTCCTCTGATAGTCTACTATGTCCTATGATTCCTTCTAGGCCTGACATTCTATAATTCCATACTCTGCTCTGGTCATTTCAGTCTCCTTTCTTCCTCTGAATCAAGCAGTACAAGGTCATAGGCTAAGTTACACTATTTTTAAAAGTTAAACATTTACCAAGCTGTTTTCTTTTAGCTCTCCTTTACACTAGAGGGGGCCTCCCTCCATTCCTTTCCCTTCTGACCTCCCTTTTCCGAAGGCACAGAGCTATAACAGCATTTATAGCAAACTCTTTTACTTAAAAAAAAATACGTTCCACTGAGTACCACAGAAGTAGAACGGAGTTTTGAGGGAAGAAACATGAGAGACAGGCAGATATAAGAGCAACACCAGTGGGAACTGACCAGATGAGTAAATTTTAAATTTTATCTAACTGGAAAACTATAGAAGTTCTAAAGACTAGAGATCCCAATTAACTCCAAATAATGGACTCCAAAACAAACTGAATTTCTAGGAACTGTGGACATACCACTAAGTTCTCAACAACCACTATTAGATTTAGGCATTTACAATGATTATATACTCTACAGAGTTCAAAGAAGCATTAGAGACCATCTGGTCATGGAATCTCAGAAATGATATACTCCAGTTCATAACCAAGTCCTCTCTGCAACTCTCTCATTTGGCCAATAAGGAAACTGAGTTTCAGAATGAAGGATTTGCACAAAGTCACATAACTACTAAATGCTAAAATCAGGTCTGGACCTAGGTCTTCTGAATTCCACAATATGTCTCTTGGTCCCTCTGCTACACTGGCTCTCCAAACTAGTAATTCAATATTCCCTAAGAAAATTTGTGAAAGCCTTCCCAAGGAACAGAAGCACTGGTAATTGAAACTTTCAGACAAAACTCCAAAAAGCCAAAGAACAGAATTTCAATCTTAGACCACATATACAGGTATGCTAAAGGACAAATCTAGGGCAGGATCATAGGCTCTAGATGGAGAAGGGGTGTGTGTCCCTCATCTTACACCTGAAGAAACTTGAGGCCTCTTTGAAACTTGCTTAAGGTACCACAAGTCATAAGCAGTAAAGTTAGGATTGTGATCTAGGTTCTCTCAATTCCAGACCCAAGGCTCTTTCTGCTAGGGCAATTCAAGAGGACTTCATCATGACTGGTTTGTGGCTCTCTCTCTCTTCCTCTAAATAAATCTCCATTTTTCTCATCAAAGGGTGAATTAAGGAACTGGAATGTGTATTATTGTCTCATCATATGAGGCTCTGAAGAATTTATTATTTTAAGGAGGGACCATGCAAACTAGTTTCCCTGACAACTGTGTTATTCATGAAGCTTGATTCCAATACAGGTGCACTGAATACATATTTTCTACTTCTTTCTAATGAGGGGGGAGGATGTCCAGTCTCTGGGCTGTCTCAACCAGGTGGCCACCATTAGTCTTCATGCTGATTCTCAGCTTTTAGGAAAAGAAACGACTAAGACACAGGATATTCCCATCCTAATTGGGGAGGGGAGTTAATGCTACCATAACAGGATTTTAACAACAATCATAATAGTAACCACAATTAGATTTATGTAGCACTTTTTATCCATTATCGCATTAGATTCCCACAATAGCTCTGTGAGGTGGATAATGCAAGGATTTTTACCACCATATTATAGAATCAGAAACTGAGGCAGGCCATAAGTACCCAGTCCACCTGGAAGAACCAGGTCTGAAGTTGAGGCCCCCTGATTCCAACACCACACGAAAGTTCTCACACTTCATCTCCCTCACCATTTCTGCCTAAAGCTGACAAAGAACTTTCCTTAAAATATAACCGTAAGCAGTTCTAGTATTACTGCCCCTGTGTTACAGAGGAGGAGACTGAGGCTAAGAAAGGGGATGCCCTACATCACCCAGTTAGTAAATGTTGGAAGCCAAAACATCTTCCAAGTGCAAGTCCAGCCCTTTCTCCAGGTTGCCCCCTAACGGGCAGGCTAATAACAAGATGATAGAACTTTAGGATTCTAATAAACAGATTCTTGTTCTTGGGATTTTTCAGCTGACTACACTCTCCATCTGTTCATGTGCCTTTCTGTGTATGAGAGGTTAGAAGGCAACACTGTTCAACTGTACTTAAAAAAACAGTCAGGGTCAGGGTGCAGAATCAATCACAGGCCAGATGAAGAAAGGAGGCTTAGAAAGCCCTTGTCCCTTTCAGTATGTGGCCAGCCCATGAAGCCTTTAGAAACCATCCTCAGTTTCCTTATCTGTACAATGAGGGTCACATTCTTTATACTACCTACCTCACAGGCTGTAAGAAAAGCACTTGGCAAACCTTTACATAACATAGGCATATGCTATTAATATTATTATTATTACTGTTCTGAAGAAGTTGCTGATGGAACCAAATAAAACAAATCTAAATCATATCTTGGAGTCAAAACTGCCAGGCTGCCTGTCAATCATCAACCCTACAGTAGTGAAGAAGTCATCTGTCTTTTTCAAGTCTGCTTTCTCATTTGCAAAATGAGAATAGTAATCCCTACAATACTATCTACCCCACAAGGCAGCGGCTGGGAGGATTAAATGGGAACATCAGTAAAGCATTCTGTAAAACTTCAAGTATGGTGGAGCATCACATTCAGGGTCTGATTCAAATCTTGGCTTGTACAAACTGGAGCCAATTCCTTCCCCGTGTGGGTGGGCCTCAGATGCCTCCTCTAAAGTGAGGGGACTTGACTGGATGATCTCAAAGGTTCCTTTCAGTCCTAAATGCCATAGAAATTAGCTATCATCATTAAGTTGTGGATGATAAGCATAACAGCTGAAGGCAAATCTGTGCAGTCAGTCAGTCAGTCAATCAATCAGCATTTATTAAGTGCCTACCATGTGCTAGGCCCTGTGCTAAGTGCTGGGGATACAAAGAAAGACAAAAGGCAGCCCCTGCTCTCAAGGAGCTCACAGTCTGATGGGGAAAACAACATGCAAACAGCTATGCACGGACAGGACGAATGTGAAATATTCAACAGAGAGAGGAACTAGAACAAAGATGGATTGGGAAAGGCTTCCTGGAGAAGGAAGCCAAAGATCCCTGGAGGCCTAGATTGTCAGCCCAGCTCTAGATACCAACAACCAGCTAGCTTCGTGACCTTGGGCCTGTTACTTCCGCTCTGTAGGCCTCCAGTCTCTTCTTCTGTCAAGTGAAGAGCGGCATTAGATGTGGCTGATGGTCCCTTTGCAGGGCTGCCTAACTTGACAGGCGGGGCAGGGCAGTAGGAAGGAAGAGTGCTGGGTTTATACTCGTCAGCAGAGACCTGGCTTCCAGTCCTGGCTCTGACACTTACTTGTGTGACCTTGGGGAAGTCACTTAATCTCTCTGAGCCTCAGCGTCATCAGCTTCCCCATCTGTAAAACAGAGACGACATAAGACTTGCAGCATGTATCTCATGGGTTTATTGTGAGGGAAGCATTCTATCAATATGAGGTTTGTAAAATGGTTTTTACTCCTGAATCTGCACTGCATCACTACTGCAAACAACGAGGAAGCTCTTGTGTTATGTTGTTTGGGTGCTTTCACTCACTCTCAGGATGGGTGAGGGTAAACACCAATAGTATTCTCCCAACAGCAGGAGCAAAGTCCAAATGCCAGAATGTTTCCAAACAGAACAGGGCTCCCTCCTATCTTGTTTTAGAGGATTTCATTGACTACTCTCTCCAAGCTAATCCATTCCATTTCACCCAAAGGGTTTTAATTCAAAGAAAGGCCCATGCAAGTCTCACCAAGACTCATGCAGCCCAAGAATAGTTCTTTCCAGCCAAGGAAAGGAGGTATCTGAGCTGACCAGGCTTTTATAGGAAGTAACCTAATAGGACAGGAAGTGAAACACATCATAAACCACGCTCCCACCCAACCCCTGGGAAAAAATAGCAAAAATTCTTTTAAAAAATACATCCACAGATTTTCACTATATCATCATGAAACATGGTTTTATGAGAAGAGGAATTTAGGAGAATACTCAGATCCTAAAGAAAAAAAACAACTTTAAAAGGTTGACTTCCCCATTAACCAAAGAAATGACAGGTACCCTATCCTAAGCTTGGAAGCTGGCTCAGATCAGTTTGTAACTACAAGGACTGAAATGAAGGTAAACAAAAAGGCCCAGAGTTTACATTTAAAATTAGTCTGAATATAGAAAACATGACTTCTACCTAAAAATAATACCTTCAAATACTGAAACATAAGAGGGTCACAAGGAGATCTGTCGCTGCAAACCTCAACAAAATAACATATCCCATTTCTGCAGTGCTCAAAGGTTTATAAAGTGCTTTCTTCACAACCATCCTGTGAAAAATCCCTACCTTACAGATGAGGAAACTGAGGTTTATAATGCACCTAACCAAGCTCAAACAACACTGAACCTCATCCCTTCATTCACAGGATCATTACATTTAGAGTTGGAAGGTCCTCAGAGAGCATTTGGTAGAATTCTCTCTTTTGAAAAAAGAAAAGACTAAGGCCCAGAAGAGAAGAAACTTTCCCAAGGTGGCCTAAGTAGTAACTAAGTGGCAAAGCCAATGAGAGACAAACTTAGGGAGACTGTCCTCTGCCTCCAAACTCTTTCTACTATACTACACTGGCCCCACTTTTATCAAGGGCAGATCAGTATAGAACTGAGTCCTAGGGTTCAAGGGGAAACTGCTTACACAGTATGTAGTCTTTGCAAACACAAATTAAAAGGATGAGGAAACATCTGTATAAACAGGAGTGAAAAATATATTGCCTCTGCTCTCTTTCCAGGGGTGAAGTGTAGGAATTGGTTAAAAAAAAAAGTGAGAGATCCCAATTCTAATAAGCTTTTTTTTTTTTTAAGAATTCAACTACAACCAGATTTTTCCTCATTTCCTTGGGAGAGATGCTTGAATCTAGTCACACCTACTATAATTAAGTTTTTAACTTCCAATAACTAGGACATACCTGGCATAGCCAGAGACAGAATCAAACAACAAATTCCTCCATCAATTCAGAGAAGTTTCAACTGCTTTGGAGACCCTCTCTCTCCTTCTGCAAGCTCTGGTTCCCTGTGAGGTCACCCACATGTCTCTAGGAAGATGACTGCCAAGATTGTTCAAAGGAGCCCTCTTTTAAAAGATTTATATCAAATATAACGGGAAGGATTTCCAGTGACCACAAGGCCCAGATTCTAACTATTTCCCCCACAAAGCTTACTGAATGTCTTTTGGTGCTTACCCAAAGTTTTGGGCCTCCGTAGGCTGCTTTGTCTAGGCCTCTCCGACGTCCCCTCTTTCACCTTCGCCTTCCCTGTACAGTTCTGGACTTCTGCTGGAAGGAGTTAGACTAGAGCCCACAACTCCAAGGCTCTTGTGCTTGCCAGTTAACAACACACTTGCCAGAATCGACAACTGGTTTAAAAATCATAAATACAATATGGAGTAGCTGGTAACATGCAGATCAGTGACTGCTAAAAGAAAAAAAAAATTAACTTTCAGGTCCTCCCTGGTAAAATTTAATCGTTTCTAAGTGCCTACTTAATTTCCCAGGATGGCCATTTTCTGAAGTGAAGTTTAAGCATTCCAAACTCCCCAAAAGAAGTTTCATAAACAAAACTACTCTGAACTCTTAAAATATCATTCAGGGCTGAAACCTCTATAGATTAAAAAGAATGAATCTATGTTAGGTGGTTCACTCAAGTATCATAACAGTTTTAGACTTTCTTTTTAACGGGGGTAGGGGGAGAGAAGTGAGGAGAGATTGAAAGCATCACGACTGTCTGACTTGGAATTCTAATTTGAATCTATAATCTATTCCCACTGACCCTCCCTTCCAAACATCCCAAGTCCCCTCCATCTCTTTTCATCTTTGATCCAGCTTTTCAATCCAAAGCTGTATAAACAAACTTTGTCCTTCATGCTTTAAACTCCAGCAGCAGTATTTCAAGGTCACTCTTACTAATGTCTGAGGCCTGCTTCCAGAAACTTTGATGGCACTGCTGTTCCAACCACAAATGCCCCATATCCAAACCCAGGTCCTTTCTTCTGGCTAAGTTCTTAACATCAAGGAGGGGGAATGCCCCCACCAGCCCCTGACAATTGCACAGGCCTGCTCCTTCCCTCTCTCTTGGGACTGTCCTTGCTGGTGTTCAGCTTCTTGTAATGCCTGCTCTACTGCAGGCATATTCCAGTGACCTTCATTCCTTATTTGCAAATAAGAAAACAAAGGACTGCTTATATTTATCAAGTATTTTGTGAATGTTTGTACAAAGGATGGAAGATTTCATTATCCACAAGAACTAGTTGGTGAGATTTAGCAACTTGCAATGGCTTCACATCCCCTCACAGGCAAAAACTATTAGCATCTGCAAGGACAAGAGACTGAATTGCTTAGACTCAACTTTCCAAGTTACCAGAAAAATCATAAAATCCAGTTTGTACCATATAAAGATCCTGTCCAGAAATGTGTAAAATTGGGGGGGGGGAAGATTAGAGAAATGTATCAAATTCAGTTACTAAAGATACAGCAGAGAAGTGCATGTGTCTAGGTGTCAATGTGTATAAAATAGGAAACACTGTCACTTAGATTTACTAGTGGCTATAAGAACTAGGGACAGGTGGGTTAAAACAAAGTTATGGAAGAAATTCCCTTGGTGAATTCAAGGCCTTCACCATGATACCCTAAAGCGTAAGGGGAAATGCTATTTTTTTTCCTCCAAATTCAGAACAGCCTCTTCCCAGTCTGAAAACATACAGGCTTGGAGAGCTCCAGGACACCTCACTTCTGGCAAAAACCCTCTCTGGAGAGTCCAGGTTATTCTATGGCATATGTAAAGCTTCCTCACACTGGAACAAAGGAACATTATTTGGAAAATAGTTCAGCTAATTCTTGAGCCTGGTTTGCCCAAGGCACAGAGTTAAAGTGTTTGGCTGCTGTTTCCTGGGGAAATGATTAACCTTTCTTCAGGGACCAGCTCTTCTCCACTGAACTAGGCAAAAAAAAATATTTTTTTAAAATTAAAAGCCACTACCACTCCACCACCCCCATCCTCCCTGAAGGGCATGCAGGAGCTCCACCGAGGAGCCAGGGGCTGGAGGTGCGCCGGGAAGTATGCACGGAATGCAAAGGGGCCATTTTCTGAAACAGTGCAACTTGTCTACACTCAGCGAGGCCAAAACAGTTTCGATCATTTCAACAGAAAACAAAGAAGGAAACTTACCGGGAACTGCATTAATTTTACATGGAGCTATTTATATCTCTCCTCGGACAGGGAGAAATTAAGTCACTGCTAGCCCTCCCCCCCAAGGACGGAGGAAACAAAAGGCGCTGGAGATGCCGAGCCAGGAGCCGGGAAGGTCCATTCCGGGGCGAGGGCGAACCGCGGCCCCCCCACCGAACTATTCGCCATTTTTCTTTGTCTTTCAGCTGACCCCTGCCTCAGTGAAAAACTCCGAGGCGGCCTCCGCCGGAGCCCTGCAGCCTCCTTCCACTTTAACAGGCAAAGGCATTCAATCTATCCTGCTATTTGACACCGAGCCTCGCCTCCGGCCGCCTCATTGGCCGCGCCGCCCTCTCGGCGACGGCCGCGCCGCCGCCATTGGCTCCTGCGCGTCATCAGGGCCCTCCTTCGGACACTTCCTGTTTTAAAGTTACCTTGAGAAGCAGAGCAGGGGTCAGTGGCGGGGGCCGAGGCCGAGGGGCCCCCGGCGGCGCCACAGGGCGGCTGGCCAAGCCGCCCGGCACCGGCGCCGCAGCCCCGGGCGCGGCCCCGAGGGGCGACGCCGGCCGCGGCAGGGCTTTTCTCGTAATTATACAGCGGGGTGGGTACCTCACCCAGCCCGGGCGTTGCTCATTGGCCGTCAGAGTTCCATTTAAAAAATTGAAGATAATTTCGCTGCCTTTGATTGGCTGCCAAAGACGTCTGTTTGACAGCATTAGTCTCCTCGCGTAGTTTATACAAGAAGCCAGCAGGCTCACGTCGGAAAGTTACTGTGGGAACTACACTCGCAGTTTTAACGATAGACAGGAGAAGACAAACTCTGGAGAGGCAGAGAACCCCGAAAGCCGCCGCAGAAGCACCGGGCTACCTCCGGGCCACGGCCTCAGCGACCGAGCTCTGCCATGAGGACGAAAAGCAGCTACGAGGATGCCCAAAGCCGCTCTGCAAAGACCACCCAGGATTCCCAAAACAATCTAAAATCGATAAGGAACTGAGACACATGCAAGAACACCACCCAATTCTCTTACCGAATGGGTAGTTAATAATACTGATAGGCGGCATTTACAAAGCGCTCTAAGGTTTATAAAAACCCTTTACCTGTTATTTAACTCATTTGTCAAAGGATAAGAAACGGTTTACAAAATACGACACTGTTATAAACAGAAAGTATTAAGTCCTATGAGTAATCAAAACAAAATAACCAAGATTACTAGTCCACACTCATCAAATTGGCAGTAATAATTAAAAGTGACAAAATTCTCTGTGTGGGTGTGGGTGTGTGTGTGTGGGGGGGGGGGGGTTGTAAAGAACCAAACGCACTGCTCCAGGAGAATTGCAAAGTAATCCAATTTTTGGAAGGAAATTCGGCAGTACACAAGATTCATAAAAATAATCATATTCTGACCCGATAATGAAATTAGTGAGATTATATCCTAACCATAATGTCATAAGGTGGAAAAACCTGTTTAAGAGACATAACAACATTATTTGTAATCATAAAGCTATTAACAGCCTAAATGTCTAACAGCTGAACAGCTTAAACTGGCATATCAAAGAATCACACGTGTAGCTGAGAGAGAATTCCAGATAAAACATAAAAATAGGCAACTGGTCATCCGACTTTTGCTTAAAGTTCTCCAATAAGGGGAATGTGAGGACATTGCACTTCTAAATAGTTTTAATTGTTGGGAAGAATTCTTTAGATCCAACCTAAACCTGGCTCTTTGCAAAGTCCACCCCATTGCTCCCTCTATGGCCAAGCAATTCAATTCAACCGGCAAAAGTACCGACCACATACACAAAAATAAAAAGGAAACCGTTCTTAGCCTCAAAGAGAATGCATTCTATAGGCTAAGCAAATAGAAAATATACACAGAGCTATTCTGGAATTGGTGGAGAGCCGAAGAGGCCTTCTAAGAGGGGAGTCTCTCTGAAGGGAGCTAGGAATCCCACAAGGGAGAGGTAAAAAAAAACAACCGACCTTTACACACATGGGGGGCATCCTCTGCAAAGGAGGCCGGAGGTGGCATGTTCAGTCTAATCCCTTTAACAGCCCTTCAAATACTTGAAGACAAGGATCACAATCACCCTAAATCTGCTCTCTAGGTTAAATATTTCTAGTTCCAATCCTTGCAACCCTCCAGCCCTTTTCCCAATTCAGTTGTCCTCTGGGCAGAGTCTAACTTGTCCATATGCTTCTGTGCCGTTTCATCAGGACAAAGAACGGTTCAACTTTGTGCCATTAAACAGGATGACTACAAGGACCATAAAGAAATGTGGATTTATATGAAGTAATATGAAAAGAAAACAGAACAAGGCCAGTCTGTACACTATGATTACATAAAAGGAAAAATATACACACAAACATAGAGATGGACAGAGGACAGAGAGACAGTAAGAGTAACTAATAAGCTTATGATATGGACAGTCATAGACATTCCTTTTTAAATGTAAACAATTATAAAGAAATGTATTCATTGGTTTTGGTCTTGTTTTAAAGTGCAAACACAAATTATGATGACCTCAAGATATCACCCTTACACTTACAAGAATAGCAAAAATATTTTTTAAGAATAAAAAGGTCCAAAGGTAGTGGGCCATGAGGAAACAGAGACAGGAATACACTGTTGGGAGGACCATGGGGTTGTGTAAATATTTTGGATAGCAATACACAGCAGAATACACTAAGAGTCACAAACCTTTTGACTCAGCAATTCCATTGCTAAGATTATCCCCAAAACAGAGCTTAAAAGAAAAAGGAGCTTTCTGTACAAAAAATATTCAAAGCTCCTCTATTTGTTACAAAAATTAACTGGAAACTATATCTAATGACTGAATTATGATGCATTAATATAATCAACACGTCATAAAACTACAACTATGAAACATACAAAGAAATATAAAAAGACTTTTATGAAGTAAACAGAGTAAAATCAGCAGAACCAAAACTGTGGTACAGAGGCTGAGTCCAACTATATTTAAAATGAAAAAAAAAAAAAAGGAAAGAGAAAAAGGACCAGAATTTTAGGGTAGGCTTAGAGAGCCACAAAAGTATTTTATTTGTTTGCTAGTTGTGAATTCATTCAGTTCTGCCTTGCTAAATGTGGGGGGGATGTGTGTGTGTGTGTGTGTATGTGTGTGCACATGTGTGTGTGTGTGTAAGAATTTGTTGGTTTTTGTTTTTTGTTGACAGTTATTAAGTTTATGGGCAGCTAAGTGGTGCAGTGCATAGAGTGCAGGGTCTGAAATCAGAAAGACTCAACTTCCTCAGTTCAAATCTGGCCTCTGACATTTACTATCTGTGTGACCCTGGACAAATCACTTAACCATGTTTGCCTCAGTTTCCTCATCTGCAAAATGAGCTAGAGAAGGAAATAGGAAAACACTCCAGTATCTTTGCCAAGAAAATCACAAATGAAGTCAAAGAGAGTCAGACCTGATTGAACAGCATCAAGTTTATAATTTTTTTCAAAAGCTACACAAATACATAATCTTTTTTAAGTATTCGCCCTTATAACTATGAAAGACTTATAAATTATAGATCAGCACCATGACAAAGGACTTTATATTATATTCTGAAATACTGCCACAAAATTGTTGGAACAGGAATGCTGAAATAATAATATGGTATAGTGGGGAAAAGAACTAGGCTTATGTGGAGTCAAAAGACCTGGGTTTGACTCCCTTAACTCACTAAACTTCACCATCCTCATCTGTAAAATATGGATTGAAGTAGGTAATATATAAGATCTTCTCTAGCTTGATTATTCCATGATTCCTTGTAGGAGGGCCAAAAAAAGGAAGATAATACAAGGTAAAAGGGGCTTCAATAAATGACAGCATTGCTTTAAGTCCACAGAACTAAAATCGGATACATGCCCTATGAAAAGTACATTATATTCTAATGGAATATACACACACATATTTAAAAGAGGGTATTATAAAATGTTATTGATTAGTTAAGAAAGCCTACTTAAGACTTTGATTCAGTAATAATCTCTTTCTTTCCTCCCCAAACTTGCAAATGTAGGCAGCAAGATTGGTTTTCAGAAATGATTTGATAGACATACTTCTCTGAAGCTCAGTGGATTGAGCAGTGTTCTGGAGATGAGATGTGTTTACCCATTTCAGGTATAGTCCCATGCAGTCTATAACTACTCAAGTGTTAGGAGCTGTAAGTAATAACAGTTGGCATCTGAGTGATGCCTCAACATGGTTAAAGTCAAGATGCCTAAATTAAACAAAAACCTCTTTCAGCTAAACATAATTCCACTAATGCTTCTACAGAACCTTGACATCCCTATAATAACAGAGGCCATTAATAGCTCCCCAAGTCGCCTCCAATCAAACTGTAAATGGACTGTCCTAGGAGTAAAAATGACTGCAGCTGTCTGGCCATCCCAGTGGTGGTAGGTAAAAAGAGAAGTGCAAACTACATTTGTTATTCACTTGGCTAAAAAAGACCAGATCCCTTAGAAAATTCCCTCACTTGTCCTCAGAAAATGCCATCATCTTTCTCTTAAGAGATTAAGGCAGGCGTTGAAACAAAGACCAGCAGACGGAACTGGCCATGTCACCAACTACTCTTTTGTGTTGTTTCCTTCCCACCTCCACCCCTCCAAAAAATCTTTAACACAAAGAAAACCAAATTCTTAGAGTCTTGTTAAACACTTACTCTTATTAAGCATGGAATATAATACTACTTTCTATAAAAAATGAAGAGATGGCTTCAGAAAAGGAAGACTTATATGGATGGATGCATAGTGAACTGAGTGAGCAAATAACCAGGAGAAGCATCATGTGCTAACATCAACATCATAAAAACTTGAAGACTTAAGAATTCTCATCAATGCAATGGTCTATAATGATTCCAGGGGCAGATGATGACGAATGCTTCACCTAGCAGAGAGACGATGGACCAATACCACAATGAGATAACATTCCTGGATCGGGTCAACATAGGAATTTGTTTTGCTTGACTCTGCTTATTTCTTACAAGGGTTTTGTTTTTCTTTTTTCCTTCTCTGAAGGGAGAGAGATAGGAGAAAAATTAAATGCTTTATACTTGAAAATCAAATTTATTTTTTAAAATGTTCATAAGTAAAGTGAAGAACAGACTTTCCAAGGGCCTTAACAGCAAAACAAACAAACAAAAAAACCAAAAATGGGGGACAGGTCAGAATAAAGCATTCCTCAATTATAGTACAATGATATCACTGTAAACTTTAAAGAATCATCCATATCATATAAATGAGATTTTTCTCTTCTATCCTTTTTTTTGAGAAGTGTGATCTAGTGGAAATAGTACTAATCATGGAGTAAGAATAACTGGGTTCCAATCCAACACTGACACCAGCTGTGGGAACTTCTTTCAGCCTCAGTTACCTCATCTACAAAATGGGAGTAGTATTAGGCTTACTGTGAAGAAAGTGCTTCATTAATCTAAAAATTTCTATATAAACTTGAGTTACTATGGTGAAAGGACTGAAAATTTAGTCATGTAAGCTGATGTAATAAGGGATATTTGGACTGAAAAAGAGAAGTGATCATAGTCTTTAAATATATGACAGCAAGGGGGAGGGAACATTCATTAACACCTACTATGTGCCAGGCACTATGCTGAGCACCTCACAAAGATTACCTCATCTGATCCCCACAATCACCCTCTGAGGTGGGTGCAATTATTGTCCCTATTTTACAGTTGAGAAAACTGAGACAGACAGAGGTTAAGTGATGTACCTTGGGGCACACTGCCTGGAAATGCCTTGGGGCTGGATCTAAATTTAAGTTTTCCTAACTCCCAAGTGTACTGCGCCACCAAGATCTGTTAAAGACCTAAGTGCCACGCACAATTCGAGGGGCTTGAGATAAAAACACGATGAATGAAACACTGTCTATTCCCAATGTGTGAAGGTCTTATGGAAAAGAGGACTTGTTCTCCAGGACTGCAGAGTATAGAACAAGCACCAGTGAGTGGACATCACAGGGGGTAGATATTTTTGCTCCACATAAAGAACTTAACAAGGAAAGAGAGCTACCTAACACGATAATGGACTGCCTTTTAAGAGGTATCCCGTCACTAGAGGCGGCCAGGTGGCGGGGATGTTGCAGAAAAAATTCTTGTATAGTGTGAGGAGGGGGCTAGTTCAGCTCTCAGGCTCCTTCCAATTGTGAAGAGGCTATGTTCTTTTTCACTGAGCTTGTTCTTTGGAGTTCTGCAACATTCACGTTCAATTGTTTTGTGGTTCTTGTTGTCACTATGCTGTAGTTTAAGAAGAGGTATGAGAAAAAACCTTTTCCTTATTCTTTTGCAGAAGTGGGAAGCTATGGGTATGAAATGCGGTATGTATTTCCAGCCTTTGTCAATGTGTTCATCAATTTTGCTAATTTTCCCTCTTCTTCCTCTTTTTGTTTAAAAAAAATATATTTGTTGCATGAGATAATTCTCCGGGAGAGGAGGAATTAGGAGAAATGGAGGGAATGTGAAAACAAAAGACATCAACAAAAATTTATTTTTAAAAGTCTATGATTCTAAGATAACCTTGCTAACAGCTTTATAAAGAATAAAAAGTAGCAACAAAATTAGTAACTGCTAAAACAGGAACTATCTACCTCAAAAAATTGTAATAATAATACTTATTGTTGTAGCCAGCATTTATATAGCACTTTAAAGATTGCAAAGTACTTAACAAATATTATCTCATCATCACAATGACTTTAGGATATTGGTGCTATTATCCCTCATTTCACAGATGAGAGAATAGAGGCAGAAGGAAACCTCTGGGATAATAAGTAACTTTGCCAGGGTTAAGGTAATAAAGAAATGGTCTTATAAATTTTAGCTCAAATACACTATCATTGATCTTCTTTTTGTTATTCACCAGAATAACAGGACAGGAATTTAGAAGACACTCACTCAGTAACACTGCTGAGAGGCAGCTGGGCCAGAGTGAAGAAATTCCTACACCAGGACTAACCTGGGTTTTGATTCAGTCACTTCTTAGCTGTGAAATCACTTCACTTTTGTGAACCTCAGTTTCCTCACCTGTAAAGTTAGGATAACAAGGATCACTGCTTATCTCGTCTCACAAGATGGTTATAAAGATCAAATGAGACCAATTCAATTTAACAAATACTTATGATATGCCTGCTATGTGCAATGCACTGTGCTAGGCACTAGGATTACAAAGACCAGAATCAAACAGTAAGTGACCTCATGGAGCTTACATCCTACTCACTGATAGTAAGTACAGAAGTAAATACATTGAAAATAATTTCAAACAGGAGAAAATGTTAATAACTAGAGTGTAGGGGAGGAAAAGGGTCCTGAAAGGCCTTCTGGCAGAGATGACCATACCACTTTCCGCCTTAGAAGATTTCTAAGCTCCCTAAGGTCTGTGCATTCAGCCACCCAGGCTCCCCTGCTCCCCAGGCCGAGACAACTGCACTTTCCAGGTTGCAGCCAAACACACACCCTGTACTTTTGTGCCTCTGCTGCTCACAGCCTCAGAGTCCTCTCTCCTTTTCCCAGGGAATGCTTAACTAATGTTTAAAAACCCAACTGAAATACTGTCCCAGGAAGTCTTCTCTGACTCCACTCCCCAAATTTATAACCTTTTCCTCCTCTGACCTCACAAATCACATTGTTCTGCAGCTTTCCAAAGCATTTCTGTTTTATCATTAGTTAACTTCCTACAACTACTAAGTTTCTTAACTGCTAGGACTTGTCTAAACCTTTTTATTTTCCTCAAAGCAGGTTCAGCAGTACGCTCTGCATATAAGTGCTTAATCAGTAAACATTTACTAAGCACTTACTATGTGCCAGCCTGTGCTAATAAGCACTGGGGATACAAAAAGAAGCAAAAATAGTCCTTGCCTTCCAGGAGCTCACAATCTAAGGGGAAGGACAATAAGCAAATAAAGATGTATAAAGCAAGCTATGTACAGAAAAATAGCAAACAGATGGAAATCACTCAAATTAAAAAGGGCTGGGGAAAAATTCCTGCAGGAGATGGGATTTTAGTTAGGACTTAAAAGAAGCCAGAAAGACTGGACAAGCAGGAGGAGGTTTGGTTATGAAGGGCTTGGAATGCCAAACAGAACAACAGGGAGCCACTGGAGTTTACTGAGTAAGAGGGGTGTGGAGGGGTGACATGATCAAACCTGCACTTTAGGAAAATCCTTTGGGTGGCTGAACAGTTTGGAATGGGGACAGACTCAGGCAGGCAGACCCACCAGCAGGTTATTGTGATAGTCCAGGTGTGAAGGGTGACAGTGCTAAAGGACAGAAGGGGGAACATTTGAGAGATGTAGCAAAGGTCTTAGAAACAGACTGGATATTGAGGGGGATGGAAGATAGGGAAGAATCCAGGATGATTCATAAGTTTGGGAGGATGGTATTTCCCTCTACAGTAATCTGGAAGGTGGGAGGGGGAGAGGGTTTAGGAGGAAAGATAATGTGTTCAGTTTTGAACATGTATAATGTAAGATGTCTACTGCACATCCAGTCTGCAATGTCTGAAACGCAGTTGGAGATTTAAGATCGGAGGTCAACTGAGAAGCTGGGGTGGGATGGGTTGATTTGAGAATTAACAGCATAGAGATGGCAATTAAATGCAAGAGAAGCAGTACAAAGGAGAGAAGAAAAGAGGACCCAGGATAGAATCCTGAGGTAAGGGGGCAGGGTGGTGTCCTGAAAACTTAGAGAGAAGAGTGTATCAAAGAGAGAGGAATGCACAGTGTTAAAGGGTACAGAGTGGTCAAGGAGAATGAGAACTGAGAAAAGGCCGTGGTATTTAGCCATTAAGTAACTTGGGAGAGACCAGTTTCAGTGGAATGATAAGGTGAAGTTAGATTATATGGGGTTAAGAAGAGAGTAAGAAGACAGAAAGTGGAGACACTTATCGTAGATGCCCATTTGAGGAATTTACCTACAAAGGGCCAAAGAGATAAAGGACCACAGTTAGTGGTGATAGAAGAATCAAGGGAGGGGTTTTTTTTTTCAAGACAGGGACACATGGGCAATTATGTTTGTAGGCAGTAGGAAATGAGCCAGCGGACAAGGAAAGATTGAAAATAAGTGAAAGAGTGGTGATGATAGAAGGGGCAATCTGTCAGAGGAGACAGGATGGAACGAGATCGCTTGAACAAGTAGAGGGCTTAGCCTTGGTAAAGGAGTAAAGCCCCTTCATTATGAAAGACAGGGGTGAAAGGAGAGAGTGGAAGAAGGCACCTGTGTGACAGGAGATGAGAAAGAGGATAGAAGAGAGTTCACAGAGAATGACTTCAATTTTTCCAGTAAAATATGATGCAAAGTTCTCAGCTGAGAGAGTAGAGAAAGGTCTGAGGAGGGATAAACAGGTATGGCCAAGGAGAATGGAATAATGAGTCAAGGGAGGTACAGGAGGATTGCCTAGCAGCAGTGAGGGCCCAGTTGGAGTTGTGTAATATAACTCTGTAGTAGACCCAGTCAGAATGGTTGTGTTTCTCCACCTTCAGCAAGCAGCATGTGTGGAGGATCAAAGGTGATGAATGGTGAAAGCGATTTCAAGGTTGAGACTTAAGATGTAATCAGAAATATGATAAGGTGCAATTACCATACGATAAGGAGGCTGGAGGGAGACAACATAGAGTTGAACTGGTTCACCAAGGGGTCAAGATGGGGAGAAGAGGAGACTGTAGGGGAGTGGATTGGGAGAGAACTGAGTGACTGGGGTATTGAAAGTCATGGCGAAAAGAGTGGGGTTTTGTAAGGGAAGGCAGAGGGAAATGTGAAAAGTCAATAAATTATGGTTGGAGAAGGGGATTTTTTTTAAAACAGAAGTAGTTCAATTGTGGGTGGTGGCAAGATCAAAGTTACCACCATCTTTGTGTGTATATTTTTTTAAAATAATGTTTTGTATTATTAAACTCAGCTGAGTTAATCTTTTGATTTAAAGCCCTTCCTATTATTTGTCTGAAAATATGGAGGATGTCCTTCCACATCTCCCGACCCAGCAAAGGTCTGGAAGCTGGAAAAAGCAAGGGAAAGAAGGTATGATATTCAGCCCTCACCACATCCTTCAGCAGTGAGTGCAGACTTCAACTCTCCTTGCCCACCAGCATTAGAGAGAAGGGGTTAAAAACAACTGCTCGTTTACTACCCAACACTTTCCAAAGCAGATCTAAACTCCTTCTCCACTACCCACCCCCAAGAGCTACCTAGGATTTGCCAGATTTCCAAATATCTGCTCCCATCAGCCATGCTTTATAGTACAGAAAACATGCTGGTATTTTATATGTCCCTCAATATTGCACAAAAGGCATCATGCTAATCATTATTAGTTTTTGGCAATTCCTTTCCATGGCCAAAATCAGAAAGCAAGTACTACTGGTAGAGGGAGAAGTCACATTATTCCTATATTTCAAATCTCCTGCCACTCATCTTTCATATATACCCACTTCTTTCCTTTGACACTGCCACCCTGGGGCAGACCATCATCACCTCTGGCCTGGACAGCTGCAGTAAGCCTGCTGGTTGGTGTTAGCTGGTGCAATGCATAAGAATACCAGGCCTGGAAAGAGGAACACCTGAATTCAAATCCAGCCAGAGATATTTCCTATCAATGTGACCCTAGGCAAGTCTTAACCTGTCTGCCTTGGTTTCCTCAACAACAAAATGGGGATAATAATAACACCTACCTCCCGGGGTGGTTGTGAAGATCAAATGAGATGTCTGTAAAGCACTTAGCACAGCGCTTGGCACACAGTATGGGCTAAATAAACACTTGTCATCCCCACCCCACCCAAGTCTCTCCTCACTACAATCTAACCTCCAGTTAGCTGCCAAACTGATCTTCCAAAATGAAAGTGTCACCCCAGTATTCAATCTAGTCGCTCCCTATTGTTTCCAGGATCCTCTGTTTTTTACAGAGGCTTGTAGAGCCCTTTATAACCTTGCCCTTCCCTACATAATTTACCTCACATGAAACTTCACTTCTCCTGACTGGAGGCATTTTCATTTGCTATCTTCCATGCCTAGACTCCCCCTTATTTCTGCCTCCTGGTTTTCCTCAAGTCTCAGCTAAAATCCCACCCTCTGCAAGAAGCCTTTCCTCATCCTCTTAAATGCTCTCTCAGTTGATTTTTCTCCAAATAATTCTATATATTCTGTATATAGTTGTTTGTATATTGTTTTTCCCATTAGACTGTAAGCTCCTTTAGAGCATGTGTTATCTTTTACTGTCTTTGTATACCCAGTGCTTAGAACAGAGCCTGGCATATACTAAGCACTTGAATGCTTGTTGACTGACTCACTATGGATTTCACTCCACTGACGTGAATCACTGATATGGACCAAGAATCCATTAAGGGATCTCAGCAATTCCAACTGGCCTACTCTCCATCGAACCTCTTTCTGACCCCTATCTTCTATAATGGTAATGTAATTTTAATTTGAAGATCCCTTTGTGTTGGCAAAGGTAGCAAGTACTTAGCACTTAGCAACTGATCAAGCCTCTGCTAGGGAAACAGAAGGAATAAACTCCTGTCTCCTGGTGCTGACAACAGGAAGAGGTTGGCTGAAACAGGACGCAGCTGATGCTGTGTGTATATATAAGGAAAAGCCCCAGAGAGGGACAGTCAGAATTTCTTGGGACCAGCATCTGGAGGCAGAGCAGCTGCTTGGTGGAGGCTGAAGAGGAGCTGAGGAGGCTGAAAAAGAACGCCCTCCCCTTCCCCCTCCTGCCCCAAGGCTAAAGAGAATAGTTTTGATTTTGAAAACTTGGATGGAGTGATTTTGACTCTTCAAGCCAGGTGAGACTTCTGGGTCCGAGGGCCAGCCAGAGCTGCCAAGGGACTGAGGAAGCATGATGACTGTGATGTTGAGACTTTTTCTGTTTGTGGCTTTGTTGGGCCTTGACTTCCCGGGAGCAGAGACTGTGAGGACACTGTGAACTTCAATATGGAATGGGAACTGCCTGGACAACTGGACAAGGACCTAGTATGCCCCATAAGTGGAAAACTCTGATGGTTGTACTTTGTGATTGAATTAAGAATTTTGTGAATACATGAGTTACTTACTAAATGATCTTTGTTCAAAACTCTGTGACCACTGTAGTGGAAACTACGTGGCCATTTTCTGTGATAAATTGTTGTGAATGCTGTATTTTGATTATCTGTGATAAGTTGTAATACTGTGAATGCTGTACCTTGATTTCTGTGAATGTTTTGCTTTGATGTGTTATGGAATAAATAGATTGTTCACTATACTGTGTAATCAGAACCTTAAAAGCTGTTCACAGTAGCATTCTTCTGAAAAGTTGCTAGTGCTTGGCTTTATATCCTC
This sequence comes from Pseudochirops cupreus, assembly GCA_028627135.1. Classification (NCBI taxonomy): domain Eukaryota; kingdom Metazoa; phylum Chordata; class Mammalia; order Diprotodontia; family Pseudocheiridae; genus Pseudochirops; species Pseudochirops cupreus. The sequence continues at coordinate 120,175,954 of CM053582.1, forward strand.
AAGCACCACTCCTTTCCTTTCCTGGAAAATGCCCTTGGATACAACATGACATTCAAGGGTTAGAACAAGTCTCAAAAGACCCCATCTGCTACATATGCTTTCAAACATGCATCTTTCCCAATTGCTGTCCTTTGTTTGGAAAACACAACCTGAACATCTGTTTGGAGTCTTTGCCTGTATGCATACAGGTTCTGTATATAAGTCCACATTTACAATACGGGGAAAAGTCTTGAAGTTGAGAGACCTGGATTCAAATCTGATCTCTTTTGATTCCTATGTGACCTTAAACGAGTCACTTAACCTCTAAGCCTCAGCTTCCACCCCTATGAAATAATTAATAATGTCCACAGCACCTACCTCACAAGACTGTACTAATGCTCAAACGAGATAAAGATGTAAGTCATTTGGCAAACTTTAAAACAGTTTATAAATGCCATCTCTTACTATCATTTTCATCCTCATCATACATAAGCCTATCTATTGCTAAACAGACACTGAGCTGCACTGATTGTGGGAAGTTGTGTAATATAATCTACAGTAGTGATGAAATCACGGTCCAGACCAAACAATCTGACAACAAACAACTTTGAAGGCGACAGCATACCATAGTCTATGGTTAAATCGACTCTTTTGCTCTATGGTCACAACTCTGCCACATATACAAGGTGTCCCCAAAGCTTTCATTCAGTTTTAAAATATAAGAGATTTTAATGCCCAAGGGAATCTTTGGTAGCTAGGATTATAATAACCTATATACTGAATCATGGTTGCCTAAGAGAAACCCATTACTCTCTTTTATCATCTATTCATTCAGAGTGGTATAAAACTGTATACACGGTCTGCATAGGTGCATCACTACTGCAGATTTAAAACTGTGTCATCTTAGAGAATGAGCCAAGTCACCGAGAAAGTTGAATGGCTTGGTCACACAACAGATAATCTCCCTGACTCCCATGCCAGCCCTCCACCCAAGTGAACTGCTCAGTCCCTTCAAGACAGTTGGTAGGGGCAGCTAGGTGAACAGGTATCAGCCATGAAGTCAGTAGGACTTGGGTTCAAATCCAGCCTCAGACACTCAACACTAGCTGTGTGACCTTGGACAAGTCATATAACCCCAGCTGCCTTGCCTTCCCTTCTCCTCTCCCCCAAAAAAGGAAGAAGGCAGCACTTTGTAAGACTCTTCAGGCATGATACTCTCAGGAAAAGGTGGCTCTCTCCATTCTTTCACATGGTTTGTTGTTAGTACAGTATAAGCAAGCCCCACTACAACATAGCTAAAGCTGGTCAGTGGAGCCCCAGAAAGACATATCAATATCCATATTTCCTTTGCAGATCCCTAACTGCCCAGGGCCTGAACAGACAAGGAGGAAAGTGCCCTGACCTGATCTACCAGGTAGGAAACACCTAGTTTCTGAGGCCCAGAAGGGGGAAATTATGAGGAGTCAGCATTACCAATATAAAAATTATACACTTTCAGGTCTCTGAAGGATCTAATATGAATTTTGATATAGCCTATTTTGGTCACCATGAATGTTTAGAAAGCCTCACTCAAACTGCAGGTATTCCTATGCAACTATGTGCCTTCTGCTCTAAAAAAAGCACTTAGTGTTTTCATGAGATGGATTGACATGAGGTCTCTGGGGAAGTGACGACTAAACAACTATTCCAATAATATCAACACCCATATCTCTGAACTCCTTTCTTGGAACTGCCTTTTAGCTACAATTCATGTGCCACACCAATTTTTCTTTTTTTTTCTCTTAAAAAAATTTTTTTTGAACAGGATTTCCCAGCTTGATCCAACACCTAATTTACCAGACTTGTATTCCTTTCCAACAATCAAACTCACCCTACTGAGAAGAACCAAGAAACAGTAACCTAGACTCTAAAGGTAGTTCCAGAAGTGGGGAAAGTAACCCCACATTCTGAAAGGCAACTCCAGAAGTACAAAAAAGATCCCAGTGTCTGAAGGCAGTTTCTCAAGTGGAGGCACTCCCAAAATTTTCTGTGCAGCAGCAGCATAGCTGAAGTTGTAGTGGAAAAAAAAGCCCTGGGCCTGGGTCGGGAGGGGGAGTGTAGCTCTGACACTTTGGAGCTGTAACTATGGGCCAGTTGCTTTCCTGCTCTGAACCTCACTTTCCTCATCTGTAAAATGGAGATCATAATACTTGAACTACCTGTCTCATGAGAATGCACTAGGAAAGCACTTTTAAAACAGAGTACTACAAACAAAGCCAATGTAACCAAGATTAAGAGGGAAGTGGGAAATTGGGAAAGAATATTTACAACCAGTGTCTCTGATAAAGGCCTCATTTCTAAAACATACAGGGAATTAAGTAAAAATCTATGAGAATACAAGTCATTCCCCAATTGATAAATGGTCAAAGGATATGAACAGGTAATTTTCAGAGGTAGAAATTAAAGATATCTATAAGCATATGAAAAAATGCTCTAAATCACTATTGATTCGAGAAATGCAAATCAAAACAACTTGGAGGTACCACATCTCACCAGTCATATTGGCTAAGATGACAAAATAAGAAAATAACAAATGCTGGAGAGGATGTGGAAAAACTGGAACACTAATGCATTGTTGGTGGAGCTGTGATCTGATACAACCATTCTAGAAAGGAATCTGGAACTATGAACAAAGGGCTATAAATAATTGCATACCCTTTGACCCAGTAATACCACTTCTGGGGTTGTATCCCAAAGAGATCTTAGAAGTGGGAGGAAGACCCATATGTACAAAAATATTTATTGCAGCTCTCTTTGTGGTGGCAAAAAACTGGAAATTAAGGGGATGTCCATCAATTGGGGAATGGCTAAACAAGCTGTGGTATATGAATGTAATGGAATACTATTGTGCTATAAGAAATGGGGAGGAGATGGACTTCATATTCACCTGGAGAGGCTTATACAAACTGATGCTAAGTGAGAAGAGCAGAACCAGGAAAA
>CM053582.1:120179411-120201870 GCA_028627135.1 Pseudochirops cupreus
AAAAAACTGGAAATTAAGGGGATGTCCATCAATTGGGGAATGGCTAAACAAGCTGTGGTATATGAATGTAATGGAATACTATTGTGCTATAAGAAATGGGGAGGAGATGGACTTCATATTCACCTGGAGAGGCTTATACAAACTGATGCTAAGTGAGAAGAGCAGAACCAGGAAAAATTTGTACACAATCACAGACACATCGTATGTGTGACGACCAATCTTGATAAACTGGACTCTTCTCAGCAATGCACAGCTATAAGACAACTCTACAAGTCTCAGGATGGAAGGAGATATCTACATTCAGAGAAAGCTCTAGAAAGACCAGACTTTAAATGGAGACTGAAGCAAATGCTGTTGTTCTTTTCCATGTTTGGTTTTCTTTCTTTTTTCCCATTGTTCACTCCATTGATTACAACCCTTCTATACAACCAGACTATTGTCCAATGTGAAAGTATTTGCAGATGGTATGCAGCCATGGGGGGGGGGGGGGGGAGGGGAGAAAATTTGAAACTAAAGCGATTGTGGAACTGAATATTGTAAATTAAAATAAATAAACAAGTCAATGAAAAAAACAAAACCAAAAAAAACCCAGTACTATAGAAATGTAAACTACTATTACTGTTATTAGTAAATATACAGCCTCCCAAAATGACTACTTTGAAAGGGATATTAATTTACATGTAGAAAACCATGTTTTAAAAATAAAGTCAATCACATTGTTTCAAAGTAAGAGCTGCTTTTACAAGGAGCACAATACAATGCCAAATACTCACTTGTCAAACTATTACATTTATTAACTTTTATATAGTACTTCATCAGATTTGATCCTTACAAATACCTGTGAGATGAGTGGAAGTAGTATTATTATTTTCCGCATTTTACTGATAAAGAAACTGAGGCTCATAGAAGGTGACATAGCTAACAAGGATAAAGAGCTAGGAAGTGAACTGGGGTTTTCAGATGGAAAAATCCAATGCTCCTTCCTGGTACTAGACAAAAATCAGCCCTGAGGCAGCTTTAGGGATGGGGGGAGGTAATGTGTATGTGTGAAGGAATGTTCATTTCTGAGCCAATTTCTAAATTTAAGAAGAACCAAGTAAAGACAATGTACATGTCCTTTCTGATAGTCTCTCAGTATTACAGGAGTGGTTTTCTATGCAGAATCTTGTTTTCATTCTAATTCAAATATTTATCAAGCATCTACTCTGTATAATCTACTGTGCCAGGTGCTGGAAGGGCTACAAAACTCCATCAGACATGACCTCTGCCTTCAATGAGTGAATGAGGAAAAAGAGAAAAAGACCTTTGAAAGCATACTGTTTGATAGGGAGAGGCAAAGTAAAAAGTATCTATTACATACATATATAATAGGGATTGTATGCATGTACCTTATACATATATGTGTGTATATGGGCCTGTGTGTTTATATGGGTGTGTATATACATATATAATTCTCTATAATTAGAATCAGATGGATGGATAACAGAATTTTAAGTCCTACAATTTAATATTAATGAAATGAGTCAGTTTAAATGTCACCATAAATAGCAATCTTCTGTCTACCTAGTAACTGTCAACCCAAAAAGGCTTTGCCTCCTACAAGGTCAGGGTCTTTATTTGTTTGAAAAGAACATGTTCCCTGTCCTTTGGCTACAGGCTAAAACAACAATTAACTATATAAAAAGTTTAAAAATCCAAAGAGACAACTTTAGTATGAAGAAATCTCATTTCCTTTTTGAAATGGCTATGCAATATCCACTGGAGGGACACGAGTGATGGCGCACTGATTGAGCCCTGGGCTAAGATACAATCACCTCATGGCACAAAGATCACTGGACAAACTGGCAGCTGAAGAAGGCAAGGATAACAGTAATTAAGGGAATTTTCAGAAACTATCAACCTAGAGCGGAACAATGGACTAACAACAATGTAAAATGCCCCACATCCCAGAAAAATTTCCTATAAGTCATCTTGTCCCTTGTTACTACTTTTGAGCAATGCTAAAGCTGATTATTTATATCCCATATTCGTGAATATGTGGTCAAGAATAGAACAATTCTTTAATCTGATGTATTAAGGAAACAGTGTAAGATTTAAATATGTAGCACTCATTTAAGTTCAAGGGAAGTCTTTACATACCTAAATATGGGCTTGAATTTTACCTAAATTTGTAACAGTCAGAAAGAAAACATTCAAATAGAAGAGGACTCTACTCCAACCCACTAAACCACGGATGGGGAACCTGAGGCCTTGAAGCCACATGTGGCCTTATAGATCCTTATGCAGCCTTTTAACTGAGTCCAAGTTTTACAGAACAAATCCTTTTATTAAGGGGATTTGTTCTGTGAAGTTTGCATTTAGTCAAAGGGCCGAAATCAAGGACCTAGAGGGTCACACGTGGCCTCAAGACCCCAGGTTCCCCACCTCTGCTCTAAACCATAGTGCTTAGATATAATCAATCACATAAAGGAGCATGGATACAGAACCCCACTGCCTAAAATAAATTAAGCTTCTGTTAAATATATCTGTCCAAAGACAAGAACTTTATTAAAAGCTCAAAGGCATAGCCCACACAACTAGGCCAAAGACAAGTACCAGCACAGATGTGGGTAAGTATGGGAATGAGATAAATTTTTAAAGCTAAGGAAAATGCTGACAGAGGAAGGGATTTTTACCCAAAAAGTCTAGGACTTGTTTTCTTCTGAACTGACAGACTTATTTCCAGACCAACAAATAAAACAATATAGATTTCATTTTTTGGACACAGCACAAAAACAATGTATGTTTTCCTGGAGCTTGAACAGTCACAATTTTCTTAGAAAATGTTCTTGGAGGTTTGGCTTTATTTTTATCTGAACCACTTTGGATCTGAAGTCAAGGACCTGGGCCTCACTTTCTTGTCTGTAAAATAAGAAGTCAGACAAGATGATTCTAAGGTCCGTTCCAGCTTTAAATCCATCACCCTATGAGCTCATGAACAGAACAGAGTACATTAAAAGGACATGGCATCTACAAAAACAGTCAGGAAACACAAAAACAGAGTCTAGAGCAATGGCTCTCAAATTTTTTGGTCTCAGGTCTCCTTTGCATTCTTAAAAATTGTTGAAAATTCCAAAGAGCTTTTATTAATGTGAATCATGTGTAGAGTGGTATTTGCTAGATTAGAAATTAAAACAGGTAAACATTTTAAAATATTCAACTAGTAATTAAAAAGAATAAAACTATCATCTATTAATATAAAAAAATCTTTAGAAAAAATAACTATATTATCCAAAAAAAAACCAAACAGAAAAGTGGCACTGTTTTACATATTTTTTGCAAATATCTTTAATGTCTAGTTTTATTAGGAGACAACTGGATTCTCATATCAGCTTCTACATTCAATCTATTACTCTATGTTGTTTTGGTTGAAGAATATGAAGGAAATCTGGCCTCACCCAGACATATACTTGGAAAAGAGAGGACTAATTTAATAGGTGAGTAACATCTTAGCATTATGATCATAGTTTTGACCTTGAGGACACCCTGAAAAGGTCTTGAGGACTCCCAAGGGTCTGCAGACCACACTTTGAGAACTGTTGGTCTGGAGTGTACAACACACCACTATGCCAAGCCAACCCCCCAAAATCCAGTGACATGGGTAAATTAAGAGGTTATTTCCTCCATCATTATTACAGTGAAATCTTATCATATAACGAATTATAAAGAAAAACTAAACAATTATGAAAGATTTTGTGCCAAGGTGATCTTGAATCAGTGTCAAAATAGATCAGACTAAGACTAAGACTCTCTCTCACCACTTCACCCAATATTTTAAATCTAGTTCCCTCCAGAATACACTATATAAAGGCATGGTATTAGGCAGGTGTTCCATGTTAATGTGGAAAAACAGTGAAATGACCTTGTAGCCTCTCTAACTTGTCATATGAAAAACAATATAAACAAACAAAAAATATTTCTGGCTATCAGATAACTCAAAACCAGTTTGCTTTCATCACAAGAAACAGGAATGTCTTTCCTCATGAGTGAGCCCGAGGATGGAATGCACTTTGAAGAGGCCATTCCTGATCTGAGGCTTTCCTCTGCTGTTCTTCCTCTATGGCGACAGGGCAGTTCACAGCTCAGCAAGCAACTTTAAGTCTTGTCTTTTAAATCAGTTGCTTCTTGTTGTTGTCCCACAGTAATCCTTAGTTTCACTTTCTTTATTAAGCAGTGACAAGGAGAGGTGACAATGGATTACAAGACTTCAGACACAGTGGGGCTTAATTGACCCACATTTGATGAATGGAATTATAATCCTAATTCTGTATCTCTTGGCTGTATCCTTATCAATAGCAGGTGGCATTTCTAATTATCACTCTCATTTTATGGAAGAGGAAACCCAGTCTTAGTGTGAGTAAGTGATCTGCCCTACATCACAGAGCAGGAGATGAACCTTAGTCTTGCTACACTTTTGCAGGCTGCCTGCCTTTGCAGATTTCATAATGTGTCCTGCTTCCAAGCCCACAGGTAAATAGCCAGTGCACATATTCTAAAATCCATTTCTTTATAAAAGAAGAACCGGGCAGCTAGGTGACAAAGTGGATAGAAGGCAGGCCCTAGAGTCAGGAAGACATCTCCCTGAGTTCAAATCTGACCTTAGACACTTCCTAGCTTTGTGACCCTGGGCAACTCATTTCACCCTGTTTGCCTCAGTTTCCCCATCTGTAAAATGAGCTGAAGAAAGAAATGGCAAGCTACTCCAGTATCTTTGCCAAGAAAATCCCAAATGGGGACAAGAAGAGCCGGACACGACTGATAGTGATTAAACAACAAAATTAGGGACAATGAAACCTGTATCTCTCTCTGAAGATGTGTTAGTCTATTTCAGGGGTTCTTAAACTTTTTTTGTCATAGACTTTTTTGGCAAAGGCTTCTGGTAAAGCCTACAGACCCCTTTTCCAAAACTATGTTTTTAAATACATAGGATATACAGAATTACAAAAGAAATTAATTATACTGAAATACTTACCAAAATATTTTTTAAAATAAGTTTTAAGAACCTCTGGTCTACATCTAAACAGCAAATGTTTAAGAAGTGAATGTGCCATGCAAAGGATCATTTTGGGATAATTTAGGTAAATCTGGCCCCCCGACTCAAAGGAAATTTGGCATAACAGACTAAACATAATTATGATGGATATTACATAGTAAGTGCATTGAGACAAAAATTTTAACGTGAGGTAGTAAAAAGAATTACCAAGAGACTTAGGATGATGTTAATACAAGACCTATGAACACAACTGAGAATAATATTTCAGTTATTTTCTCATGTTGTTCACAGATATTCTCATGGTTCAAAGATAGGTTGCAATATACACACAAACACACTGTTCCTACCCACCCCCAAAGAAAACAAGATCCTCTATGCAGCCAGAGATTGCTTAACTTCTACCCAGATATCACCAGTGTGCCTGCCTGGGACAGTTCATCCTTTTCTCCAAGAAGGAGGAATGTTCTTGCCTGCAGAGTGACATCCCTTTAATTAAAAAAAAAATTCTGGTATGTCCTTCTTAAAGAGCATTTCATTTAAGACTTCCATTTCTGCTTTATAACTCACAAAGCATGCTCTTCACAACAGCCCTCCAATGTTAGAAAAGCAGTGTTATTCCCATTTCACAGAGGAGAAGACCTCAGAGAAATGAAGTGACTTGCTCACTGTTACACAACTAGTATTGGAGCTTGAATCTGAATCCAAGTCTTTTGACTTCCACTATAAAAAAGGGAATTCAATTCAGCTGCTACTATGGAGCACCTATTCTGAGCAGAGCGGAGCTAACTACGGAGCTAAAGAGAGGATGGAGAATTTGTCTAAGACCCAGTCTCTACTCTCAGGAGGTTTCGACTGCAGACTACAACAGTGGGAGAAATCCCATGTTATCTTTGAGATTCACTTTGACTGTCCTCTTCACTTCCCAAGCCTGTCCAGTCTACTTGGTCAGTTCTGTTCATGCTCATCCTTCCTTTGTCTCCACAGCCCCCAGGTCTCTGTTTGGCTCCTTTACTGCTTCCTGCCTAGACCATGGTAAACCACCTCTCCGTTCCCAGGCTCTCCTGATGGGCTGCCCTTCTTCAAAATGTTTATCCTGTCAACTCCCTGCTCAAAGACAAATCATCAGACTATAAATTTTAGCTCAACACCCCAAAACTCCCATCTCAGCTGTCCTTTCCAAAGCTATCCAACATACATACACATTGTCCCCTCCATCAGACACCAACAATTAAACTCTTCTGTTAACTTAAGTGTGGTAGAAAGGACAATGGAAGAGAAACAGAAGATCTGGATTCAAGGTTGATCTCTGTCCTTGCCTGACCAATCAGCATACAACCTGTGACCTGCAGGAGAAACCCAGGATGAGTAGCCCGTACTTGCCAGAGCCTGAAATTTGAGTTTCCTTAACCCTCATTCAGTTCTCCCGGCTGCCCTCTTGTGCTGCCTTTTCTCTTTTCTGAGTACAGGTCAGAGTCTAGAAAGTTCTTGAGAACAAATGCCTTGAGAAATGGGAACATCTTGGTGAAGTGTGAATCCCAAAGCTCCCAAGGGATGAAAAATCCCTGAGCTCCAAGAGTCACGCATTGGTGTTCTATGGTTTCTGCAACAGTGCCAGGGGAGAAAAAAAGTCCTTAAAGACCAGAGGATCATCCTACAACTGAAGAGCCAAATGCTATTGTTTTACTCTAGCAACACAAGTCTGAGATGAATAAAAAGTCTTAGTTAACACAAAAGGTCCCGCCATTCAAGTTTCCTTATCATTCATTTTCCATACCCAAAGAATGCGATTTGTTTGCTGGGTATTGGGCCTGTGCCCAGAATGCTGCCCAATTCCCTCTCCCATCTTTTGCTTCAGAAGCCACCTTCTCCAAGAAGTCTTCCTAGAGTAACTCTGCTCCACACTGTTCACTGCTCTCACCCATTTCAAATAACTTTGCATTCCCTAGTAAAATGTAAGTTTGAGGGGCTTACCTGAGTGCAAAGACCATTTCTTCTTTTCTTCCTCTCTAGCAGAGTACTTCATGAAGAGCAAGTACTTAATAAATGTTAAACTGAATGAGTAACTCCTTCACTTTACAATGTCTTAGCATTTTCACAGGCAGTTTGCATCAAGTGATCACACACTTGAAGTTACCTGTTCACACACAGTGTGTCTCAAGCCTTGAGAGCTTAAACTGGGATACCCTGTTTTTGTCTTGTCTCCCACATTTCTCATTCAATCCCTGGTTCCATTGTGTTTTAGGATTTTACAAAGCATTTCACAACTCTATAAAATAGTGCCGGTATTGTCACCCCAATTTATAAAATGAGAGGCTAAGTGACTAAGTGATAGTGGTCCCTGGCTGACTCAGACCAGCCCCAGGTTTCTTCCATCCTAGTGTTCCTTCCACTTTACCTCCTGGCATTCTGCACTGTCCTATACACAAAAAACATGGGTGGAATGTTTGTTTCATGAATAAATACTATCAAAAGTGCTGCCTCTGGCCTTGCACAGAGAAGGCACTTAAGAAATGTTTGTTGGACTGAGTTCAATATTAGCTCAAAAGCAAACCCAACCTGGTCATGAAAATGAAGAAGCTGGTTATTCTTTTACCTGTCAAAAGTGCCTTTGGGAGGGCCTGAAAGCAATCACTTCAGCCTCTCTAGCAACATGACACAAGTAAGGCTGAGCAAGGCTGGTGCTAACTCTGCAAGTCAGTCATGTTAAGAGCAGTAGCTGAGGCTCTCTAGGGCTGTGCAGCTTACCATGTACTTGACACTCATTATCTTATTGGATCCTCACAACCCTGTGAGGTAGGACAGCTCAAGGATTATTACTCCTGACAGCTGAGGATTAGAGAGGATAACTTGCCCCAAACCCAGATTTTCTGTCTTTTTTCTCCATAACTCAGTAAAAATAGTTTTCTGAATGCTATCCTCAAACTAATTCTTACACTACAATCACTTCCCCAGGGTCACACAGCTGAGGATAGATTTGAGACAGATATATAAGTGTGTGTGTGTGTGTACATATATATTTCTATGTATGTGTATGTATATATATATTCACATTAATACCAAAGAAGTTGCTTGTTTATATAAGAATGAATCATAGAAAATGTCTTGTAGCTATCAGTCCCTCAGTGTAGGTACTCCCTCACTGTCACAGTTCACTAAGCCCTTTAAAGACAGGATTCATAAACAGCTATGGCCCAAAAACCCCAATACCTGAAGGCCAACGTTCTGGTGGTAAGCCCCTCAAAACTTAGCTGATTTTCACATAAGAAGCGTGCTTCCTGGGGCAGCTAGGTAGCACTGTAAATAAAGCACTGGCTCAGGAGTTAGGAGGACCTGAGTTCAAATGTGGTCTCTGACACTTGACGCTTAACTAGCTGTATGACCTTGGGCAAGTCACAATTGCCCTGCCTTTCCCTGCTCCAAATAAAAAGAAAAGAAAAAAAGTAAGAAACATGCTTTCTCCAAGCTTATACCTGAAATGTTAAGATTTGTGTAATAGTAATGGGAATTTGAAGATCTTCCCTGTCCCTTAATAGGCCTAAGGAAATTTGAAGATCTTCCCTGTGTCTTAATAGACTGAATGTAATCAGATGGAACATGTGGTGGGAGGAGCTTGATGAATGGGTGGAGCAGAGCTCAGAGGAAGCTGGGAGTCAAAGCAGTTAGAGCTATGGGAGAGAGAGGACACAGGCAAGGAGACAGCTAGGCATGTGAATGTTTGTGGGAAGGTCACAGGTATGTTGCTCTCTTCAGTAATAATGGATATTAACTTCTTTGGTGTTATGATGGATTTGACTTTCTGGTGTCGGGATTCAGTTTTCTGGTGTCTGAATAAATGCTTTGCTTCTGCCTTCTATATGGAAAGTGTTATATTTTGCGATTCAGAATTACACCAGCATCTTCACAGTCATTGTCGGTGCTGTGAATACTGCATTGATACTACAGCATGCCAGAGCCAACTCTGATGGCCTAAATTTTGAGAAGTCAACGTCACTTCTAGACGCTGATGAGGCATTGGATGACATTCATGAAGGCTAAAATACACTCACACAGATCACAGAATGCTTGTTTATTTATAATAAACACTACATGTTTATGTAAAAGTGATTTTAAAAAATCTACAAAACTACAAAGTACAGAAAGAAAAAAGATATTATCCTATCCCTGTACCTCAAGAGCCCCCACCAGTCTGCTTCCCATTAACAATCAGACAGTACTTAATTAGCTTTTAGTCAAGACATTTACTATGATATAGTAAGAACAGTTGGTACAAAGCAAGAATGCTCAAGTTTAAATGGACTTTAATCATCTTCTAATCCAATCCTCCTCTCTCCAGAACATTTTAAAGATGAGAAATGTAAGGCCTAGAGAAAGTTGATCACTTGCCCAGTCACATGGCTGGTAAGACAGAGAGGTAAGACTCAAGATCAGTTCTTCTGACTCTTTCCACTATCCAAATAAGGAAAGTGAGACTCAGGTCAAATCACTTGCCCAACATCACACAGGTAACAAGTAGAAGAAATGGTGCCATTTCTGGCAAATGCAGACTCCAAACCCAGTGTTTTTTCCAGTTACTGCCTATTTTAAACCTCCCCTAGACTTAACAGAACATGGAATTAGGATAGAAATCATAATATTTTTCATATTTAAAAATCACATTACTGATTTCATATAGAATATGGCTAAATTCAGTGGGCAAGTCATATCATTTTACCTACAGTGAGCAAATGTGTCCTACAGACTTCATTTTGCCATTGGTCTAGCAAGACCTGTGACTTCATTGCTTCTGGGAACACCTAATGAGGAAACTCTACAAATGAAGATGGTAATGGTTCTGCAACTGACAGTCTTATAAAATTAGCAGCCTTGAGCACTAGAAGTAACTTGACCAGGATCATACAGCCAGTATGTGTTCAAGGTAGCACTTAAACCAAATTTTCTCCATTCCAAGGTCAGGTTTCTAGCATACAAAACTAGTTACAAACTTCATCTTGTACATGGATGCAATATTATCACCTGAATCCTGCAAATCTAATCTTGGATATGATGTCTTTTTTTTAGGACTGAGATTTCCCCAATTCTATAAAGGGACTTCTAATCAAAATGTGATAGTACGTTTCCCATTCACTGACAAACTTACTGAAAAAATTACCTAACAGATGTACCCATTTCATCACTATCTTAACTACTTTGCTTCCATTCCACCCACAATTTTACTAAAACTCTCTCAAAAATCAAACAACTTTTTTTCAATTCTCATCCTTTGTGATCCATCTGTATCTTTTGACACAGATGATCACCTGCCTTTTTCCTCTGACTTCAGAGATATTAAACTCTCTTGATTCTTTATCTACTTTCCTGACCCTGAAATTGGATGTTCCTCAAGTCATTCCTTGGTACTCTTCTCTTTCTATGATTTCCTCCCTTAATAATTTTCCCTCCAATGCCTTGAACTTCTTTACAAATAACTACCAAATCTTTCTCCGGTCCTCAATTCTCTTCTACTGCCTAGAGGATGATATAATAGAGCAACTGAACGTGGGTGTCCAGAAAACCTGGGTTCTGATCCTGCCTTAAGATACTTACTAGCTATGTGACCTAATTAACCTTTCTGAATCGGATCTCCTGATCTTTAAAATTAGGTTTAGCTTTGATGACCTCTAAGGTTCACCTAGAACTCACAGTATGTCCAGAACCAAGTTCATTCTCTCTCCATAAACCTGTTCCTCTTCTTGAACTCACTATTTCTGTAAGTGGCATCACCATTGATCTCCAAGCTTCCCAAATCTAAAATTCTGGTATTCTCTAGCTTTTCCCAAATCTTAATAATTCCATCTCATCAGCATATTTTACACCTGTCTCCTTCCTGGTATTTCTTTCCTACTTCTCCATTAGAAATTCTCTTCATCACCCCTTCTGGGATCATTCACAACAGCAATCACTTCTACAATAGGCCTGTTTTGTCCCTTCCAATACAAAGTCTTTTTTACTAACAGACTTAACTGGGTCGCTCCTCTTAGAGCAGCGGTTCTCAACCAGTGGGTTATGTCCAATTTAAATACATCCTGCATATCAAATATTTACATTACGATTCATAACAGTAGCAAAATTACAGTTATGAAGTAGCAACGAAAATAACTTTATAGTTAGGGGTCACCACAACATGAGGAACTGTATTAAAGGGCTGCGGCATTAGGAAGGTTGAGAACCACTGTCTTAGAGAGTCTTCAGTGATGGTTCTTTTTTGGGGGGGGGGGGAACAAAGAAGGAATTTAGATATATCATTTCATTAACGTAGGGAGCTTTCAGTGTGGAAACTCCTGCCAACAAAGATCCTTCAGAATCTTACGAAAGTTGTTTGGAGTATTGAGAGGCTAAGTGACTTGTCCAGGAACACACAGCCATCATCAGAGGTGGCACTTGAACTTATTTCTTCCCAAATGCAAAGCCAGCTGGCCCTCAGTCCACTTTGCCACACTACCTTTAATGAAGACATTAATGTTTCCATAGCACTTTTATATAGCACTTACTATGTGCCTGGCCCTGTCCTTTACAATTATAACTTCATTTGATCTTCAAAGCAACACTGACAGGCTTTTGTTGTTATTTTCATTTTACCGTTGAGGAAACTGAAGCAGGGATTAATCGACCTGCCAGTCATATGGCATCTAGGGTCATATTTTAATTCAGTTCTACCTGACTCTAGGCCCAGTAATTTATCTACTGTACCACCTAGCTGCCTTAATCTACATTTATTTGTGTGCTTGCACAAAAAAGCATCAGAGCAGTTAAAAGTTTTTGTACTCAGAAATGACTTGCCCAGGATTGCACAGTAGATAACAGTCAGAACTCAGGTCTTTTGACTTCAAAACAAATGCTTTTTCATCCTTGCCTTCCTATAAGATGTTCCCTACTGTCTACTATGACTAAATTTCAAACTTCTTTGATGGGGATTTCAGGCCCTCCCAAATGTGTTCCCAATTGACCCCTCCTGGGACACTAAGTCACAGTCTACCAGACAGCCTGGATCAACCCCTTGCCCTGAGAATACACCCAAGGTGCTAGAGCCAGTTCAGACCAGCTCACAAAACCATTAAGAGTCAGCTCATACAGGTTATACCACTAAATTTTCAGTGTAAATATTTATAACCTTGGAAACCTAAAAATGTTACAAATCATGACTTGAATTTATTATTTTGTTTATTTTCCTTACTTAAGAAAGTGATAAAGAAAATGTTAATAATGCAGATTAAACTTAAAAGTGTATCATGAGCACAGGTTTTTTTCTGTAGTCAGTTGTTAAGCATTTACCAGCACATCACATCCCTGAACCCTATGTTTTCCCAGTCCCCTATCTTTGTTATTATCTATGCCTAGGATATCCCCCTTTTATTTATTAAACTTTTTCCCATTCTTTGGAACCCCAATCAAATAAATGCCTCAATTTCCTACCCCTATCCCCAACTTCGCAAAACACTTCCATGTGCACGTTTCTCACATACTTACCAACTAAGATCTATCGTAACTTGTCTGCCTTTCACACACACTGTACCCCCTAGGACACTGTGAGCAGTATTTCTCTTCCTAAAAGCAGCAGAGTATATAATAAGCCCTTAACCCAGTGGTTCTCAACCTTTCTAATGCAGCGACCCTTTAATACAGTTCCTCATGTTGCTGTGACCCCCAACCATCAAATTATTTTCATTGCTACTTCATAACTGTAATTTTGCTACTGTTATGAATCGTAATGTAAATATCTGACATGCAGGATGTATTTTCATTGTTACAAACTGAAAATAACCCCCAGGTTGAGAAACACTGCTAACCAACGCTTTCCAAATTTATAAATTCTAATTATGTTCAACTCTAAAATGCATTTATATAGAGTACTTAAATATCAATTTAAAGCCCTGTAGTAAAATCCATGTACAAAACATGAAACTGACTCAGGTCTGCAAAATCTTACTGGGGATCCAGTTTCCATCCCTTCTTCTTTCCCAAACTCCAGATGCACTCACAGGCACTAACCCAAAGATGGAAACCTCATTTGAAAATGGACTAAGAGCACAGGTGTTTACAACTACACTGCAAGTAAAAAGCACCACCCAATAAATGCTGTCCCTAGGGAAACTCCAGTTAGGCGCAAATGTGTTTTGACCTGTTCCTGTGGCTTAGGATGAAATCAACCTGAGTCAGTATGATTCAGTGCAGTTGGAATGTGCCCCCTGCTCGATTTTTTAAACTTTGGACTGGAAGAAGAGTAGAGTCATATTTCATTATGAAATATGAACCAGAAACTGTTGTCAAATCTTGTTATGTAAGGAAGAGAAGTTATGTGTTAGGTTATCTTCGTTCCTAAAGCTATGTTAAAAAAAAAGAAAAAGAAAAAACTCATGACAGAGGAAAAGAAAAACAAAAGATTTAGGTGCTGTGTCCTCTGCCTGCCTTGGTCTTTCAATTATTTCAGGATAAGAGAAAGAGTAGGCATGAGCTCTCCAAGCGAGGCTTTCCAGCAACATTCAACACAGTCCAGGTTGCTCAGGCATTCTTGCCCACAGCAGACATATTCCCTATGCTGCCCTCCAAAAGTGAAACCTCTTGCCCTACAGCGGTATATTCAGGGCAAATAAACCCTCCCTTGTGGCCTCTTACACCGGCAAACATTCTTTTCACTCCTTGTCATGCATACCAGACCGAGCATCTTTGTACCACTCTGTCTTGGAAAAAAAAAGGGTATTTCTCCTTCTTCCCTACCCTAAGCTTAACACTCTTTTCCAAGACCTAGTAACTCCACCTAAGTGTATCCCTAGCCCCAGTGGCCCTCCTCCTGTACTACGCCAGAAGGTTTGACACTCCTCTTATTGTCCCTCCCAAAAGCTTACCATTCCCTCACAAAGCCACTCACCCAGTATCATACCCTCAGATCTAGCAGGTGGGAGAGACAAGTGAGAGGAAGTAGAAAGGAATAAACGTTTACAGACCTCCTACTATATGCCAGGAACAATGTCAAGTGCTTTACAAATAAGATCTCAACAACTTCTTACAAGGTAGGTATCATCTTCATTTCAAAGGTGAGGAAACTGCAGCCAACAGCGGTTAAGTGACTCGAGCTCACACACATAACTGAGGCAAAATCTGAACTCACGTCTTCCTGACTCCAGGACCAGCATTCTATCCACTGCCCCGGCAGCTGCTTCACTGTACCCCTACACCCAGGCATGTGCCAACACTAAGCACTCCCTCAACTTCCAAAACTGACACACTTCTGTGTCCATCAAAAACCCAACTGCACTCACCCCGAGACCCTGTACCCTCCTGTTACCGAGACCTCTACCACGAACCAAGGCTTGTGCTCCCCCAAACCACACACACGCCCTTTGTGTACCCCATACACCCTCCTGCCTGGCACCCCTTCCCCTACCCCAGGCCCGGCACTCGTACTCCTCCTCCCCAGACTCCCCCGCCCCCATAGCCCTACGCCCCCCGGGTTGGTACCCCAGACCCAACAAAGCTTCCAGACTTCCATCTCTAACCCCCCCAATCGCAGACTGCTCCCTGGCGCCTGCCCCGTGGGACCCCTCTCCCCACTCTCGGTCAGCCTCAAGCCAAGGAAGGTGGAAGAGCGAACTCGAACCCCGAGTCTCCAACACTTCCCCAAAGCCCCCTCCCCCTCCAGTCCGGAGCCGTCGCGACCAATAAGGCGCCAGGTCCGCGGCCTCCTCCCCACCGACCAATCACGATCGAGGCCCCCCCCTTCCTCCCCCGCCGCCGCCGCTGCCGCCGGCCCCTCCGCCAATGGGAGAGGGCCCGCGGGCCGGCGAAAGGCGCGCGGACACCGCGAGCGCAGGCGGCGGCGCCCCGCGAGGACACAACATGGCGGCGCGGCGCGGGACAGCGGCACGGGGCCGGACCGAACCACCGCGTGCCGCGGGGCGGGGGGAGGGGGGAACGGGACGGCCCATACTCGAGAGGCCAAGTCGGGGCGCCAAGGGGGCCCGCGGCAGCCCCCCTCCCTTCAGGCCTGTCTCCTTAATGCCTTCACACCCAGCCAGCTCGTCGCCGCTCCCCCTTTTACTTACCCGCCGCGCCGCTGGCTGCTCGGGAAAAGGGCTCGGACTGCCGCTGTGTCCCGGAGCCGTGGAGGAGTCCGGCTCGGGGCCGGGGGGGTGGGGGGGTGTATGAGTTACGGAGAACCCAGAGAGCGCGGAGCGGGGGCACAAACAAGATGGCGGCCGCGCCGTTCGCACCGTCTCCCCCCTCGGCCCCCCCCAACTTTCCCCCCTCTCCCCCCTCCTCCCCCCCGCCTTTGGCGCCTTGGTTGCTGGCGGGACGTAGTGCGCAGAAGCGGGCGGTCTCAACTCTCGCGAGATGCGGGAGGAGTGCAGAGGTCTGGAGCAGCAGGCGGGGCGAGATGGAGCCTTGTGGCTCCGCCCCTTTTTGGAGAAGTCACGGGGCGGGGCCAGGTAAAGAATTCTCTGCCTTTTCCTGATTTCTTTACGTTTACTGGGATCCGAGACAGGCTGTTCACCTTTTACTGATAAGGAAGCTAAGGCCTGGACTCGGGGAACGACCCGCTTAGAAACCATAGATTATTGAAACGGAAAGAGTTTGAAGTTCATCTGAGAAAATGGCCAGTCTGGAGTGTGCCGAGACCTGTCCAGGATCACACAGCTGTCCTGTGATCACAAACGATTACACGTGGAAGAGATGAATGTAACTTAAATGTTTAATTAGAGATCATCCAGTCCAACCTGCTTGTTTGTAATTAATCACAATTTTAGTAGTTCTGTAGCACCTTCCGTGGTATCTCATTTGAGATATATGGTAGTGCTATTAATAATAATTATATATTAATACAACACAAACTATATTAATAATAATTATCCTCTTTTTCAAATGAAGAAACAAACGGGTTAGGATTAATCTTGATTGACTCAGCACTCCATCAGAATCCTAGTAGCTGCTGTCTACAGCTTTGCCCTTTGCCTCTTCAGGGAGTTCATTGCCTGGATCACAATCTATCTTCCCCAGTGAATCAATCAGTCAATTACTAAACATTTATTTGTTAAGTGCTCACTGTGTCCTAAGTGCCCAGCTAAGCACTAGAGAGATAGAAAGAGGCAGATGGTATTTCCTGCCCTCAAGGAGCTCACAGTCTTAACGGGAAGACAACCAACAAATAATACCAAGAAGCTGGATGCAGGATGAATAGGAAACAATTTAAAGAGGGAAGGCACTAGAATTAAGAGGAGTTGGTGCAAGCTTCCTGTATAAAATGGGATTTTAGCTGGGATTTGAAGGAAGCCATGGAAACCAGTAGGTGGAAATCAGGGAAAGCATTCCAGGCATGGGCAACAGCCAGAGAAAATGTCTGGAGTTAAGAAACCCTTGTGTCTTCTTCATGAAACAGTAAAGAGAGCCAATATCACTGAATGGAAGAGTGAAGTATAAGAAGTCTAGGAAAGTGACGGGTGGGGGGAGAGAGAAATCCTAACTTCATTCTAGGAACTTGACATATTAATTCTTCCTCAAGTACCCTAACCTCCCAGTTTTTCAACCTACTCACTTCCCATGACCTATTTTTCCACCTCACCTTAGCCCCATACAAATATGATCCTGCCCACCCACAAATCTTGATCACTCACAAAAGTACCACCTCCATGTTTATGAACTCTGAAATTCTTTTATCTAATCATAGTCTATTGGCTTTCCACTTCTCCCCCTGCCTTCTAATACCAAACCCTGCTCTTTGTCCACACCATCACCTCCAATCAATTGACCCCTTAGTTCTCTCCCAGTACTAGCCACTCTCCTTTTCCCTGTCTTGATCCCTTGGAGAACCAGTTCAATTTTTTGTTGCCCTCTTCTCTTGAGTCTCTTGTCCTCTCATGTCACCAATCTTGTCCTGCTAAGCTTCAGCTTTGGATGACTCATGAAACCTTTCTGAGTTCACTAATTGGCCCTCACTGCTGGCAGGCAATCCTTTACACCCTCCCCAAATTAACTCACCACAGCAGTTCCTCCAAACCTTTACATTCCTCCTCAAATCCACATGGTTTCCCCTCCCAAGACCCTTTCCACTGAGAGCCTTGCCTCATATTTTACTGAAAAAAAAAAAGCCATTCACTAAGTGCTCCCTTTTTTTCCCTCCTCCTATCCCTCAGGTACATTCTGACAGTAGGTTTTCCACCCCTGTCTCCTTGCCTGGGCTAACCCCTCTGCATGTATAAGTGATCCCATTTTATCCCGTCTCGTCCTGTAGATTGTCCCCTATATCATCCCCAGTCTCACGTACCTTCATTCTTTTCCTATATGCTGGCAACTTCCCATCTGTCTACAGACATGCCCATATATTCCCTATGCTCAAAAAGCTTTCACTTGATCATCCATCCCTGCTAAGTAACTATCATCCCGTATCTCTCCTTTTGTGGCTAAATTTTAAAAGGCCATATATGATAGGTGCCTCTGAAGTGGCCAGGAACTAGTTAAGTAGAAACTTTATGAACTCGAAATAGGAGTCAGTGAATCGTCCTGGGAACCAAACTGGGTAATTTGTCTTTTTCTTCATTTTTCTTCTCCTGCTCAGATCATTATGCCCCGTGCCCCTCCCCTTATCCATCAACCCCTGCCTACAACTCCCCCAAGCCTTAGTAATAGATTGCTCCCACCTGCATAATAATTAGCTTAGTGACAAAGTATGTTAGTTAGCAAAACGATGAAGTTGTACTGTATAAAAGATTCACCAGCCCTGAGCTAGCAGCTGCTCTCCCTTCAAATTGGTGTGGAGATAGCCCCAACTGGTAAATTAAAGCTCCTAAAAACTTTTTATTTGGACTCTGTGGTCACTCTGTTAAGACTTGTCATTTCACCTCCATTTCCTCTTCTCTCACTCTCTTACTGACTTCTAGCCTCATCATTCAACCAGAACTAATCTCTTCAATGTTACCAATGATCTCTTAATTTACAAATCCAAAGGCCTTATCACTTCCTGACCTCTCCGCAGTCTTTATCATTGTAAGCCACCCTCTTTTCCTTGCACTCCCTTCTTCATTTGCTGCTGTTGTTCAGTCACTTCATGACTTCATTTGGGATTTTTTTGGCAGAGATACTGGAGTGGTTTGCCATTTCTTTCTCTAGTCTATTTTACAGATGAGGAAACTGAGGCAAACATGGTTAAGTGACTTGCCCTGGGTCGCAATTCTAAGGCCAGATTTGACTCGGGAAGATGAATCTTGCTGACTCCAGACCTGGTACTCTGTGCACTGTGCCACCTAGCTCTTCTTTCTAGGTTTTTGATACATCATTTTCTCCTTGTCCTCCTACCTGTCTGACCACTCCTCAGGCTTCTTTGCCATATCTTCATCCAAGTCATACCTGCTAACTGTGGGTGTCCTACAGGGCTCTGTCCTGTGCCATCTTCTCCTTTCCCTCTGTCACTTAGTGACCTCATCAGTTCCCATGGATTCAGTTATCATCTCTGTGCTGATGATTCTCAAATCTATTCACTGCTAACCTCTCTGCTGATCTCCAGTCTTGCATCTCTAATTACCTATTAGATATATCAAACTGGATGTTCTGTGGATATCTTAAACTCAACATGTTCAAAACTATCCTCATTATCTTTGTCCTCAAACTTTCCCCCTTCCAAATTTCCCTATAACTGTTGAAGGTGCCACCACCCTCCCAATTCCCCAAGGGCTAAAAACCTAGGTGTCATCCTTGATGTTCACTATCTCTCAACTCCCATTTCTAAACCATTGCCAAGACTGATAGATTTTACCTTTGCAACATCCCCCTTCTCTCCTCTGATATTGCCACCACCATGGCATGGCACAGGTCCTCATCTCCTTATACCTTTACTTTTGCAATAACCTGCTAGTCTATCTGTCTGCCACAAGTTTCCCTCTCTACAATTTTCCAGTCTTACACCTTACACTGCCCCCAGTCCCCACAAACAAGACAACTCCATCTCTTGGCTCTGGGCATTTTCACTGGCTGTCCCCTAGGTCTGAAACACTCTTCCTTCTCCTCTCCTTCAATCCCAGCTTAAATCCCACCTTCTACAAGAAGCCTTTCCCAGTCCCCATTAATTCTAGTGCCTTCTCTCTGTCTATTATCCTCCAATTTATCTTATCTATATCTTGTTTGTACATGGTTGTTTGCATGTTGTCTCCCCCATTAACCTGTGAGCTCCTCGAGGACAGGGACTGTTTTTTTGCCTTTCCCCAGATGCAGGGCCTGGCACATAGTAGGCACTTGATAAATGCATATTGATTAACTGACTGATAACAGTAGAGTACACAGTTTGTCTTGGTTATCTCTCATTTTTGCTCTGTAGCCAGCCCCTTTTTTTCTGGTCATACATTTCTGTGGCAACTTTCTTTATGCTCCATAATTCCTCGTTTGTAATGTGTGTAAAGCCAAGCATGAGCAGCTTTCCAGAGGACTGCTGCTATGAACAGCTTGTAAGGTTCTGATTACACAGTATAGTGAACTCTCTTATTTGTTCAGTAACAAGCTAAGACAAAACATTCACAGAAATCAAAGTATAGCATTCACAATGTCATAACTTCACAACTTATCACTAAAGTGGCTACATAGTTTTCACCAAAGTGGTCACATAGTTTTAAGCAAAAGATAACATTCATTTAGTAACACAACCATTTGGGAAGTCCTTAATTCAATCATCCTTAAGGAGACAAGCCTCCATAATTGACACAAAGTACAAAGGTCAAAGTCTTCCACCCCTAGGTCACATTGTCTTAATCTCTTCAATCAAAAAGTCCTCTTCTTAATTGGAGAAGTTGTTAACTCAATCAGCTAAATATAAAGGTCAGAGTTCTCCACCCCTAGGCCACAGTGAGTTATGATTTTCTCAGGTTGCATTAAATACCCAAGGAGAAGTCTTTTCCCCTTGACTGGAGGCAGGCTCTCAGCTTCAATTGTTCTCTTCCATGGTCCCAGCTCCTGCCTGAATCTATCCAACTGTCACCTGGGTTGAAGGCAGACAGCTCTCAGTTCTTTGTCCAGCTTCTTGTGCAGTTCCTGTTCCATACTGAAGCTCACAGTGTCTGGTCCACCTCAAGTTCTTCACAGTTTCTGTTCCTGGGAAGACAAAGCTTAACAAAGCCACAATAACATTCATACACATTGCCGGCATCCTCATCAATTCACTTTCTATCTGTGAAATCAACATAGACCCAAAAACAAGGTCTGAGGAATCAGCACAAATCATCAGTATAGTCCCTAGACCTATGAAATCATCAGCAAGATCCTCCTCCAGGATTTCTGTAAACATGCAACAAGAAAATCCTCTTTCAGGGCTTCTGAACCAGCAGCAAGGTCCCAGGGCTTCTGTAACAAGAGCACCGTCCTCTGTTAGCAGACAAATCTGGCAAAGTAACATCAAAACAGATAGACAAAGTACTGACACCACAGCCATGCCTCCTCCCAGTTCTCCTCTCTTCTCATTTCTTCCCAATTCTCAGTTCAGTCCTCAGTTCTCATTTCTCTTCTCAGTTCTCAGTTTTCTTCTCTCTCTCCAGCAGTAGCAGCCCAGCCCCCCAGATGCTGGCTCCCAGAAGTTCTGGCCTCTCTCAGCTTGGACATTTCCTTATATGTGATATTAGCTCCTCCCTGTTCTGCCCCTTCCTGTTACGTCAACAAGTCCATCCCACTGTGGGATTCACAAGTTCTGGGTCTTAATACTTGACACAATTATGAACTTGAAGCTAAGTGCTAAGTACCTGTTAGCTTGCAAATACAAGGGACCAGGAAGATCTTCAAATTCCCATTACTGTTACAGTGTGCTACACCACCCTCTTCATGCCCTCTGGCTTCCCTGTCCACTGAGCTTTAGATAATACTTATTTTTCATTCTTCAGAGACTAGTGTCCCACGACTTGAAACCATATAGTATCACTTGAGGAATATTGATACTTATACCACTTCTAGGGCTATATCCCAAAGAGATCATAAAAATGGGAAAAGGACCCATATGTACAAAAATATTTATAGCAGCTCTTTTTGTGGTGGTGAAAAACTGGAAATCAAGGGGATGCCCATCAATTGTGGAATGACTAAACAAGTTGTGATATGTGAATGTGATGGAATGCTGTTGTACTATAAGAAATGATGGACAGGCAGACTTCAGAGAAACCTGGAAAGACTTTTATCAACTGATGCTGAGTGAGAGGAGAACCAGAAGAACATTTTACATGGTAACAGCCACAGCCACAGTGTGTGAGGACTTATTTTGATGGATTTAGCCCTTCTCAGTAATGCAAGGACTTAAAATAATTCCAGAAAACACATGATGGAAAATGCCAGCCACATCCAGAAAAAGAACTATGGAGTTGGAATGCAGAACAAAGCAGACTATTTTCTTTTTTTTGTTTTTTTCTTTCTCATGCTTTTTCCCATTTGTTACAGTTTTTCTATGCAACATAACTGATGTGAAGATGTGTTTAATAGGAATGTATGTGTGGAGTCCATATCACATTGCAAATCATCGGGGAGGGAGGGAGTGAAACTTTAAAACTTATGGAAGTGGGGCAGCTAGGTGGTGCAGTGAATACAGCACCGGCCCTGGAGTCAGGAGGACCCGAGTTCAAATCTGGCCTCAGACACTTAACACACACACCAAAAAACTAGCCATGTGACCTTGGGCAAATCATTTAACCCCAACTGCCCTCCAAAAAGCAAAAAAAACAAAAAAAAACCAAACTTATGGAAGTGAATGTTGAAAACTAAAAATAAATAAGAAAAAAAAAAGAATATTGATGCTTAAATTATAGAATAGACTTTTGTTTCCAGAAGAAATTTGTAATCATTTTAAAAAATTGCAATTTCCCAAAGAATATCCAGCCTGCTCTCATGTTCAGCTCTGGGTTGTTCCCTGTCTGAAAGACATTTGCTGATGGAGGACTCTGTATGTTGTCAGCTGTGTATCCTAGACAGTAGGCATTCTTTATCCCACTAGACATTTTCCTGTGTGCACTGAAGGGTCAGACTTTATAAATGGATTTCATTTCAGAGACTGAAGAGTTCTTAAGATTTGCAAAAAACAAACAAACAAACTAGCAATCCTCACCTAGGTCATCTTTCCTTGATTTAGAATTCTGGTTGGATCTTGTCTTCTCTACCTCTTTCAGTCAATTGCATGATAGTAAAAAATGTGGCTTACTTTCAAATATCACTTTTGAAAGCCTGTCTTTTCTTTTCTAAGCACCCTCATCAAGAATGCCTTCAATCTGGGTTGTGCTGGAGCCAGTTCCAATAGCGCTTTTGAGTCAGTTGTTAAATTTCTTGTGTGAGATTTATATCTTGTGTGTGTGATAAAAAGATTTTAAATCACTTGGAGACAGCTCAAGGTGAATAGAGAAAGGTCTCTTTATTGGAATCTTGCAAGAAACAGGCAGTCCAACCACT
>CM053582.1:120201970-120281205 GCA_028627135.1 Pseudochirops cupreus
TCTTCTGATAGTGCTTTTCAAGGTTCCTAAGCAGCTGGCCACTAAGAACAAAGGAACTATGTATTTCTCTAAGAATACTTGGGTGATTGATTCATGGGAAACTATCTAACAGACCTACTACTAGCTTGGGAAAAGACTTTGAGGCTAAGGGCAGGGGAGAAGCAGAATTAATGCCTTTATGGCTGAAGGAAAGTGTGACTTTTACAGCTCAATTGGACAGGCTTATTGCAAACTGACATAGGTGCCTGAACACAAGTGAAATTTTTACAAAGTGAAGTTACAACAAAGCATCCCAGATCTTATCATTCCCCCTTAATGGATAAGACACAAATTTATTTGGGGACAAGGGACAAAGGTCTCAGCTTCCCAAGCTGCTTCATGCTGAAAAAGGTCACAGCGCTATCCTTGTCCAAATAAGGGAGGGTCCATCAGTCAAGAGGGCAGGGGCTGCAGCCACTGTCTGGAACTCAGCAGACACCAGATCCAAAGGCATTGGGCCTAAAAAAAAAATACTAATCTAGCAAAGTGAGCAAACAAACAGGAGCCTAGAAGAAGTAGGAAAATGACCAGAAGTAGAATGAATATGGGCTGGTACAATCCATTACTCAGACTATTTAACTGTCCTTAATATCTCCACCTGCTACATAAACTAGGTGCCTCATAAAATATTTTTCACTAACATAATTGCAAACCTTAAACAAAAAACGTTTCTGACTTAAACTTCACAACTGAATAGCAAACATACATCCTTGTTTCACAAAGCTTGTCTGTCCTCTAATTGGAAGAAAGAGATACTTCAGAAATTGAATCTTTTACAAATACACTTAGTTATAAATGTTAACTTTTGCTTAGTTCATGGAATAGCCACAAATCCATATTGGAGCAGCACACACTGTTCTGCTTTACAACTTATTACATCGATTTAACAATACTCAATTGAAAACTTTATAAACCTTCAGAAATTGTCACATAAGATTTTCTAACAGTAAAGGAGATCAAGGTAACACAATGAGAACAACACAAAGCAATAATTTAAAGCTGTAGCAGTTCCAGTGCAGGCCTGGATTCCTGGAGAAGCTGTCCACATCGTCCTTTCTATGTCCCCTGGCCCAGACATTCACTCAGGAGCAAAGGCACAGCCAGACTGGACAGGGGCCCACAGAGACATGATCCAACACCACAGACACATATAAATGGTTCAGCTTTCTAGCCACACAGGCTAGGTAGATTACAATAAAGTTTCACAACAGTTACAACACTGCATACAAAATCCAAACTTTTAATCTTATTAACAAACATGTTCAAGGTTTGAGTTTCTATGATAGAGAAATTTTTGAAAGCCAATCTTATACGCCTATATAGTTCTTAGAAGAACCAATCTGAGCCTGTTGCTTTCCTCAGAATTTTAGAATCAACTTACGAATCTTTCTGCTTTCTAAAAATACTTCCTCACACACTCTCAGCATACTTAAATCTTTCTGAAACTGATATCAATTATTTAGAGACAGGAGGGGCTTGGATAAACCCTCATTTGTCCCCAAACCTTCCTATCTGTCTTTCATGTTTCCCATCAAAACTATTATTCAGTTTATTCAGCTTCCTGTACATTTGCCAACCTCAAAACAAGATGGTTCATATCTTTTACTGACTACTTGCTCTGATCATAGAAACTCACTATAGAAGGGATAATCAGGGACATATG
This sequence comes from Pseudochirops cupreus, assembly GCA_028627135.1. Lineage (NCBI taxonomy): Eukaryota > Metazoa > Chordata > Mammalia > Diprotodontia > Pseudocheiridae > Pseudochirops > Pseudochirops cupreus. Next base: position 120,203,673 of record CM053582.1, read on the forward strand.
ACATTCCAAATATGACAGGATAACCCTCCTTGGCTCTGTTGAAATTCAGGTAAGGTCACAGATATCCATCCATCCAGTATTAGGTACCACCTCACAACTAGATTTGGGAATAGGTAGACACATTCCCATTTCAAAGGAATTTCATGGGTAATTTGCCAGAGGGGTCCTATCACAACTGAGACTGCAATTGCCCTTTTGGCCTTTACCAAATGTAGACTTCCACCTGTTATCAGTATAGGATCACACTCCCTCTGAGTAGCTTGTGGGGCATTTGATGCAGGCACTGACTTATGCAGACCACCATACCCGAATTCAAACTCCAAACAAAATTTAGTTACGGTCCCAAATGGCTTTTCCTCTCCTCAAACAGCAAGTCTCATTAATCACAGGTTAGAGCCAGTTCTCTTATTTATTCATTTTCCTTATGGCCCTAAGGCCAAAGGCTCTATATATTTAGCAAATGAGAGGACCACACTACAACCTATATATCTTGGAAATCAACAAATGCCACAAACCAGGGCTTGATTTGTTGTTTTGTTGATTGTAGACTTAAGAAAGTAATGGAGGAAATGTTTATAATGCAGACAAAACTTAAAAGCGTGTCATAAATACATTTTTTAAAGAGGGCCAATTAAGCAGCATGCCACTTCCCTCAAGGCATGTGTAGATTCCCATAAAAATTTCATATGGATGGGAGAGTAGGCATATGGGCCAGTACTTATTATCTTCTCCCTGTTTCCCCCTCTTTTTTTGTAACAACAAGGTGCAGAATTTTTTTTACGTGTTGGGTATCTTCTCCCTCCCATACCTTGAGAACTGACCCCCTCAGAACTCTCAAAATTGTCTTGCCTTCAGCACAAACCTCTTCTGTAAGAAGTTCAACTACTTGAAAAAAAAAAAAAACCTTTACAGATCTTTTCCATCTTTCTTCTGTTGTTGTCCTTCTAATTTCACTCTTAAATAACTCTGGAATGACTGCTTAATTAAGTCTCTAAATAAGCTTTCCTCAGAAATTTTTGTCTTTCCACAGATTTATGTTTTATGATGCAATGCTACTCATAATTTTCCACTATCAAATTTTTATAAACAAGTTTATATTCTTAACCAGTGTTGCCTTGGCTGAAATATCTTCCCTCTTGGCAAAGAGCTCAAACATTTACTAATTCCTGTTATCCTCTGCTATTTTGGTCCATTCTTGGAGAATAAGATGGTCCTTAAATTTGCTGACTCCAACTCCTCTACTTGGATCCTTGGTTCCATACTTTCCCATTCCTTCAGGAACTTGTCTCTTCAATCATTCTCTCTGATTTTCATCTTTTTTTACTGATTCCTTCCCTGCCACCTCCAAACATCCCCAAATATTTCCATCATCTAAAAACAAATGAACAAACAAAAAACAACTCTTCATTTTATCTTACCATCCCCTCAATTGATTGATCAATGTTTCTCATTTTTTTAACCACCAAATTCCTAGGAAAAAACCCACCTCATCTGTGCCATCGATTCCACTCTCTTGCTTCCCACACACTTCTCAACACTTTACAGTCTAGCTTCTGTTCCCACTACTTGCATGAAAATGCTCTTTAATTAAAAAAAAATCTAAACTTAACAAACACCAAATAAAATGAACATTTCCATATACATTTTCCATCAGTTAATTAATATATTAAGCACCTGCCATGTGCTCAGCTCTGTGATAAACTCTGAGAATACAAAGAAAGGCAAAAGACAGCCCTTGCCCTCAAGGAACTAACAGTCTAATTGTAAATGGGAGGAAATCGAACATGAAAATGTAGGGCTTGCTTTTCCACTTATAAGTATAAGAAAATCAATGTGTCACTTTATCCTATCAATTGTCTATAAATGCTATTGTTATTATTCTCAGTCTTCATACTTCTTTACCTTTCTGAAACATTTGCAGAGAGTACACCCCCCAGAATCTTTTCTACTTACTGGGATTTTGTGACATTGCTTTATCATGGCACTCTTCTTACTGGTCAGTCCAATCTTCAGTCTCCTTTGTAAGTTCATTATCCACGTTCTTTCTAATCTATCTGTGTACCTGAGGCTTTGACCTGGGCCCTCTCCTCTCCTTTATACTCTTTGTCTTCCTGATCTCACAAGCTCCCATGAATTCAATCATCATCTCTATGCAGGGGTCTCCCAAATCTATGTAACCCTCACTCATCCCTTTTCTAAGTTCCAGTGCCATGTCTCCAATTGCTTGCTTGATATCTCTACTGGGATATTCCCTAGCATCTCAAACTCAACGTGTTCAGAACAGAACTCTTCTCTATCTTTAAATCCTCTCCTCCTTTATTTCCTTATTTCTGTTGAGGATACTGACATTCTTCCAGTTACCCATGTTCAAAACTTCGTGCTCTTCACCCTTCACGTATGATCCATTGGAAAACCTTCTCTATTCCACCTTCTCAAATACTGTCCATCCCTACCTCCTCACTCACTTGGCCGCTCCCTCCCCAGTGATGCCTCATCAGCTCTTGCCTGGTCTATTACAAGGGCATCTTAATTCATCTTTTTGTATTTGTAGCTGCCAAAACTATATTCCTGAAGCATAGATTCACCCATATCACTACTCTGGAAGTTTCAGCAATTTCCCATTGCCTTTTGGGCAAAATATAAACTTAAGCCCCTTACAATCTAAGTCTAACTTAGCTCTCTCCAGGCTGATTATACATCATTGCTCCTCACACACTCTTAAGTTCCAATCAAAACCAGCCTCCTTGCTGTTACCCACATGAAACATTACATCTCCTGCCTCCCAGATTTTGTATGGGCTGTCCCCTATTCCTACAATATTCTTCCTTTTCACCTCTGCCTCTTGGAACCACTAGCTCCCTTTAAGACTGTTAAAGTGCTACCTCCTCAAGGAAGCCTTTTCTCATTCTCACATTCAGTACTCCCTTCCATCACTGTGTATTTATTTTTTATATTTCCTGTATTTCCTTGCCTTCCAATATATTATATCCTCTAGGAGAAGTTAAGTCCCTTCCTTAAGGTCAGGGGTTTTTTTGTCTTTGCATCCCTAGTAGTACTAACACAATGCCGGGCATGTTAATTGAGGACAGATTTTAAGCTTATTTGACTTCTCCATCATGAGAGTTGATGCATATCAGTTAAATTTATTACCAAAATTGTTATAGTAAGTGTTGATATCCTTTCTTCCATCCATTTCCCATTTTTGACATTAGTAACTTGTTTGTATATCAGGTTGTTTTAATTCTTTCCTATATCCTTTTCTCATTTTTATTACTTCTCCTAGTTTTGTATTAATTTTCATCTTTGCCCTAATACAGTGGTTTTCAACCTTCCTAATGCCGTGACCCTTTAGTATATGGGTGTTTCTGGGTGTTTCTGCATGTGGACAGACCTGCCTGGAGACAGATAGAGGAGCGTTGTGTCGGTTCCTAAGACCATCAGAAATATGTGTTTTCCGATGGTCTTAGGTGACCCCTGTGAATGGGTCGTTCAACCCCCAAAAGGGTCGTGACCCACAGGTTGAGAACCGCTGCCCTAACAGATCTATGGGCTGATTATGCATAGACATCTTGATTCAGGAATGACTACACATCAGTTGTGAGTAATTTTACATATACTAAAAAATACCAGTTTCTTGTTTTTTGTATTTTAATTTGCAGCTCACCATGTCTAATACCTCCTAATTCTTTTTTCAGAGGAAGTTTCCATGATCTGTAGGCATGAAGCATCTCTCCTCTTACATTTGACCTCTCTCATTCCCTATGTCTGAGCCATATTTTCCAACATAATTTTTGCCATCTAGAATATAATAGAAAATTAGTATGCTATAAGAAACAACAAATAGGAAAAAGTCAAAGAAACATAGGAAGACTTGTATGAAGAGATACAGAGTGAAGAAATCAGAAGAAAATAATACATACAAAAACTACAATAAATTAAAAACAGTAAAAGATAGCTGAACTCAGATAAATTGCAACAAATGACCTTGATTCCAAAGAATAGAGAACATAATATATACCCCTCCTCTCAGCACACAGGTAAGAGATTAAAATATGCCATATATTGTTGGATTTGTTTATTTTGTTGGTTACTTATGCTTAACCATTTTCCTTTATTATAAAGGAAGCTTTGATGAGGGAGAGGAGTATATAAATAAATGACTGTGATAATTTTCTAAAAGCATCAGTTTCAAAACTGGGAGGAAAAGAAGCCAAAATTTTAAAATGAGGTGGGGGCGGGAAAGAGCTTTGGATTTAAACTGAGGAAAACCTGACTTTGAATCCCACTTCTGACACTTATCAGCTAGGTGATGACTATGAGCAAATCACTTTACTGTTCTGAGCCTTATCTGTAAAATGGGAATAATCACTATAATACCTTCCTCACAGGGTGATTAGAAGGTTTAAATGAGATAGCACAGGCTCAAGCATTTGTGAGTCCTTAAGTATTATATTATTATTTTTCCATGTATATAGTAGACCCAGAAAAAGTAAATAACTGCTCATATTTATGCAAGACCATCTTCCAAACAACTCTATGAAAGAGGCAGGACAGAGGCTATTTGGTAGGAGGCTAAGACACAAATACGGTTAACTGTAGTACATAATAAAACAAAAACACCGTATGAGTCCAGGGGGAAGAGATGAGATAATAACCTTCCACTGTCTCCCTTGGGGTTGTTTTAAGACTCCAATGAGATAATGGATTGCAAATACTCTGTAACCTTTAAAATATTCCTCAAATATGAGGCTGTTGGGTTTTTTAATTATTTTTTATCTGGAAGGAATGCTCTGGTTCTTGATTCTTTTAGCATGTGCCAAAATACTTTCGTCTCCTTTGATGACGTATGTGTGTGTATATTTTAAAGGTGGTGCTACTTGTCGGTGCCCTCATTTCCTGTTTTCTTTTTCTTTGGAGACTGCATCTGCTCCTCTTGCCCAAGCTGGAAGGGTAGTGGCCACTCACTGGTTGGTTCCACAGCTGATCAGAAGAACAGAAGTTTTAACCTGCTCTCTCTCCACCCTGTGTCAGTTCTATCCTCTTTAGACAGCCTAGCAGCTCTCCACCACTGGGGGCTTGCTCGACTTAGTGCTGACCCCTGGTTAGCTTTAATTCTACAGTTCAGAACTCCTAGGCTCAGGCCTTCATCAGCCCCAACCTTCCTAGTAGCAGGGATCATGACAGTTTGTCACCAAACCTGACTATTTTAAGTTTTTAAAGCAAATTCATGTCTGATCTAAGTTTATCCTCAAAGTAATGAGAAAGACTAAGATTCCAAGGTGGGGGGGGAGGTATAAAACTTACATACTATACTAGATTTGAACACAGGCTTCTTGACTGCCATGCCCAGAGCCAACAAGACAGTGTGGAACAGTGGGGAGAAAGCAAAAGTTATGATATGCCTAGGTTCATATCCTGGCATTACTACTTACTATTTCTGTGACCTTCGACAAGTTACTTTGTTACAAGTTACTTTCAACTTTCTCGGGGGGGACCTCAGTTTCCTCATCTGTAAAATGAGGAAGTAGATAGCTTCTATAAACCCTTCTAACTCTAAGCTTAGGATCCTAAGACTGAATGGAGATTCCAGGATCCCCTTCTCCCACTAGCTACACTGCTTTTGTAGACCTCTTCACCATGTCTTCCTTTTCCAAGAAACTTATCATTGTGAAATCTCATTATCCAGCAAGATTGAATCTTCCTAGTACTCATAATCTCATCTCAGTACCTTTTGCCCCTCTGATTGGCTCCTCTGATCAGAGGGCAGGGCCATGGGCCCCAGGGCCTCTATTTAAGAAAGAGGTCCAGCATACTCTTCTCCCCATCTCCCAAAGCTAGACTGCTTTTGTACTTCCTTGGATTTCTCCCTCACATCCCTTCCTGTTTGCCAGGTACCTTAACCTCAACTTTTCAGTTGCCTTTTGCATGTGGTCTTTCTCCATTAGATTGTAAGTTCCTTGAGGGCAGGGACTGTCTTTTATTGTTACAGTTAGAGTTTTGAGTGGTCTCCCTCCTAAACTAACATTAAAGTAGATCAACATTATATATGTATAACTGTACAACACATACTAATCAGTTTTCTGCTTCTTGCGCTAATTTTGGCCTAACGTTTAACAACAAAAAAACACAGGTGCTCCATCAGCCACCACTACACCATCCATATGTGGAGCCATCAGTTACAACAAATGGAGGAGTTTTGAATACTGTGGATAACTTCACTTACCTTCATAGTATACTTTCCAGGAATGTACACATTGATAATGAGGTTGATGCACACATTGCCAGAGCTAGCTCAGTATTTGGGAGGTTCCTCAGAAAAGTATAGTAGAGAAGAGGTATTAGACTGATTACCAAACTGAAAGTCTACAGAGCCATTGTGCTGACCTAATTGTTGTATGGCTGTGAAACCTGGACAGCATGCCAGCGCCATGCCAGGAAACTGAATCACTTCCATTTGAATTGTCTTAGGAAGATTCTGAAGGTCACCTGGCAGGATAAGGTACCTGATACTGAGGACCTTACTCAAACTAAACTGCCAAGCATTCAGACTCTACTTCAGAGAGCCCAACTCTGATGGGCTGGCCATGTTCAAATGTGAAATGTACACTTGCAAAAAAGACTATTTTATGGAGAACTCACACAGGGCAAGCATTCACATAGTGGTCAGAAGAAGCAATACAAGGACACTCTCAAGGTCTCCCAAGAACTTTGGAATTGATTGTGTGACATGGGAGACATTTGCACAGGACCACTCAGCATGATGTGCCCGCATCAGAGAAGGTGCTGTGCTCTATGAGCAAAGCAGAATCAAAACAGCTCAAAGGAAACTCGAGAGTATCCAGCCCAAATGTTCACGTGGACTATTTGTTTCTGACCTGTGGTAGAGCCTTCCGAGCTCATATTGGTCTGCTCAGCCACAGTCGGACACATTGAAACCTGACTCTAGCGTAGTGATGTCATTTTGGTCCTGTTCGAGAACAAAGGACAACAATCAACCAATCTTTCTCTGGAAGTGGATAGAACTTTCCTTCATAGTTGCCTTTGATATTCATATTGCTCAGAATAGCTTACTTATTTACAGTTACTCTTCAAACAGACATCGCTGTTATTGTATACAGCATTCTCTTGGTCCTGCTCATTTCACTTTTCACTATTTTATGCAAGTCTTTCCATGTTTTTCTAAAAATCAATCTGCTTGTTGTTTCTTACAGCACAGTAGTTTACAGACTCTCTTTAAAAAAAAATTGTCTTTTTATTTCCAGCACAGTGCTGGGCACATAGCAGGTATTTAATAAATGTTTACTGACTATGACTTTTGGGTTAAATCACTCCACTTCTACTATCTGTAAGCTATAGTATCATCTCCTGGAGGAGCTCAGAATCTAGTTGGACAGAGATGACCTATGAAACAATTAAGTGACAATAAATAGTCAATGAGAGGGTCTGATAAAGAGTGTAGACTATGGGGGCTGTGGGAGTTTGTAAAGAGGCAAGTTCTGGTTGTTGCATTTGGAGGGAAATGAACTTTCTAAGTGGGGAGGGGGGAGGGAGCATCACCCTGAGTTGAGATAGGGGCAAAGATGGCTTTTTCTGGGGAGGAAACGGATTTGGTTGGGGACACATAGAGGCAGCATGGGACAGTGAGAAGATCCCTGGACCAGGAAGCAGGAGACCTGGGTCCTGTACAGATTTTTCAAAAAAATCAACTGCAAAAGTATCATAGGAGAGACATGGTTAGACAACAGTTCCCGTGGGAAAGATCCATGGAGTGAGGGGTGGGATGTGTCTTAGTGGATCCCAAGGTCCATATGATTAACTCCGTGATGGGGCAACCCAAAATAGCTACTTCCATCTTAAGCATGCATGGAAGAATCAAAGCCAGAACAAAGGAAGCAATAGTCTTGCTGTCCTCTGCCATGACCAGACCCCATCTGGAGAATCACATTCAGTCCTTAGGACCATGTTGTAGAGAGAATGTTGGCAAGCATGTCGATGGAGAGGCAATCGGGATAATGAAGGGATTGGAGACCATACCAACCAAGGAGTAATTGAAGGAACTGGGGGTGTTTGTTGGGAACTTGATAACGTGGAAAGAACATTAGATTTGGAGTTAGAGGAATTGGATTAAAATCCTGTCTCCATTGCCTGTATGACTTTAGCAAAGTGATTTCACCTATTTGATCTCAGTTTTGTCATTTGTAAAATGAGGGAGAACAGATGATTTCTAAGGTTCCATCATCTCCATAAGACCAAGTATGTGAAAGGCTTTTTTTTACATGGGACAAGGATATTAGACTTTGCAGAACTATCAACAATGAGAAGATATGTAATTTGTCTGAAAAAAAATCTGGAGGTTTTCATGGATTTGAAGCTCAGTGTGAGGCAGCAGGATGATACAGAAGCCAAAAAACCTAGTGCAATATTGGACCATATGAAAAGGGCCATGGCTTCCTGGCACAACAAGGTCACGGTCCTGCCACAGTCTGCATTGTCAAAACCCCATCTGGGACATTGTGCTCAGTTCTGTCTGTCTGCTACAGTATCCATAGTAGACTGATAAGCTGGACAATGTCCAGAAGAGGACAACCAGAACAGTGAAGGCCCTGCACTCATGCCCCAGGAGGATTTGTTGAAGAGACTGGGAATGTTTACCTGGAAAAAGAGAAGACTTGGGGAACACAATGGCTGTCTTTAAATTTTTGAAGAGCTGCCATGTGGAAGAAGAATTAGATTTGTTCTATTTGGCTTCAAGGGGCAGAACCAGGAGCAGTGCGGGTAGAAGTTGCAAAAGGGAGACTTTAGGATTGAAGTCAGAAAAGACTTCCTAACAATTAGAACCACCCAAAAGTGAAATGGGCTGCCTCAGGATGTCCTGGGCTCACTCCAGGCATAGGCTGGGTGACTACTTGTTGGATGTGTTGAAATTGGAATTTTTTTTCTGGTCATGGGTTGGAATAAATAGCCACTGAGGTCTCTCCTAAGGCTGCAACTGTCCCATGTTAGAGAGAGGTTTATTTCAGTTCAATAAAAGGAACAACTTCCTAAAAATCAAAGCTGTCTGAAAGAAGAGTGGGATCCCTAACTCTGTGATCTCTAAAGTGACTGGATGACCACTTGTCAGATGTCACAGCAGTCCTTTTCAGGGCTAGCTACTCTCTCTTAGGTCCTTTCCAGCTGTGGCCTTCCATAAGGCTCTGCTGCTAACTAGCAAAGTGAACTTGAGCAAGTCATTTAATTTTTTTGAGTTAATTGGGGTTAACTGACTTGTCCAGGGTCACGTAGCTAGTACACGTCTGAGGTTGGATTTGAACTCAGGTCCTGATTTCAGGGCTGGTGCTATATTTACCTAGCTGCCCCAAGTCATTTAATTTCAATCATCAAGGGCCACCTATGTCTAAGGTCCCTGGCTAGATAGAGTAGAAAAGAGACCAAGATGAATAAGATATGGTCTCTTTTCTCATAAGACATACTTGTCTAACAGAAGAGAGAAGATGCAGACAGACACATATAACAGTACTATAGACTAGAACATAGCTGAGAAATCAATTAAATACTCTCATTTTCTAAAGATGGGAAGCTCCCTTCAAACTTAGGGGAACTATCAAGGAAAACTCCTCGAGGACATATCACCCAAGCTAGAACTCAAAGCAAGAGAAGAATTTTGATGGGCAGGGAGAGGGATGGGCATATGAATTCTCGGTATAGAGAGGCATGTAAACAAAGGCAGAGGGGGCAGTTATACATGGGCAAGGAGGAAATAAGATGCTCTAAGAGGTGAGGCATAAGGTTTGTTAGGAGCATAGAATCCATAGAAAAGGGAAGAGGAAGGAAAGAGATTGAAACCTGATCAGAGGATGGAAATAGGAAGTCTGGACTTTATTGGGCCATAGGAAGTTCCTGTACAATGGAGTCACGATAAGAACTAGACATTTGGAAACTGAGTGTGGTGGGTCAACTGACTCTGACAACAACAACAATAACCTTTATGCAGCACGTTAAAGTATGAGAAACGCTCTACAAATATTTTATCTAATAGCATATAGTAGGAGCTTAATAAATGTTTATTCTCTTTCCCTTCTTTTCTTTTATCCTCACAGCAACGCTGGCAGGTAGGTACTATTATTACCCCCATTTTACAAATGAAGAAACCAAGGTGACAGGTTAAGTGACTTGCCCAGGGTCACATAGCTAGTAAGTGGGTTCAGAACAAGAATTGAACTCGGATCATCCTGACTCCAGATTCACTTGCTGTTTCTTGGAATGGTGCAGCTAGGTGCCACAATGATTAAAGTGCCAGAACAGGAGGTGGGAAGTTGGGGGAGGGGTCATGAGGACCTGAGTTCAAATCCAGTCTGGGCAAATCACTTAATTCTGTTTGCCTCAGTTTCCCCTTCTGTAAAATGAGCTAGAGAAGGAAATGGCAAACCACTCCAGTCTCTCTGCCAAGAAAACCCCAATGGGGTCAAGAAAAGTTGGGCATGACTGAACTTCTTGGAATTTCCTTACTCCATGAGGCATTCCCATCAGCTCTGATAGCTTCCCCTCTACACCCACCTGACTGAGCTCTCAGAATGTAGTCTTTTTTAGGGGTGCACTTATAGCTGATTTTTCAGGTCTCCTACCAAGTGACCAGTCTTTCCTGCCTTCTACTTTGTCCCCTTCATTGCCTCAGCCCTCCTCTAACTCTCCTTCCTCTCTTTTCCTCCTTACTACCCAGAGGCAGCATGGTATAGGACAGGGGTGGGCAACCACATGTGACCCTCTAGGTCGTTATATTCGACCCTTGATTGAATCCAATATGGCCTGGAAGCTGCAAGTTCCCCAACCCTGGAATGGGAAGAAAAACTCCTAGGAAGGACTCCACAGACATGGGTTCTAGTTCCCAGCTCCACTGCTACTTTGCTACGTCTCCTTAGCCAAGACAATCATATTCTCCAGGTCCCAGTCTCCCTATAAGTGAATCTCAAATACTTTATGAGATTGTTGGCCTGAGGTGGAGGAAGGGGATTTCATACATAATTCCTATTTAACAAGTTGCCAAATCTGTCCTTTCAAACTCATTTCTAGAAAACCACCTTTGGGTTAAGAATTCCTTCTTTCCCAGTCTCTAACTGACCATCAGCATCACCAGTGATAGGCTTCAAAATACAAGCAATGCATCTGTATTGTCTTCTTGTCTAGACAACAGCCTCCCAAAGGTCACGCTGCCTTTGCTCTCTTTCCCTGCAGTCCATCTTAAACAGGCTACCGGATTCATCGTCCTAAAGCAGAACTCCGATTTTATTATACCCCTGCTGTAAACCTTCCGGTGACAAGAATGACAAACCATGGGAACAGACACTGTTGAGGGAGTTCTAGAAAGATGGGCACACAAATGCCCATCCGTTGTGTGTAGCTGTGAATCAGTATGATAACCATCCTGTAAAGTCAATTAGAATAAGGCAAAGAAAGTGACCAAAATATCTATATCTTTTGACTCAGATATTTCTTTGCTAGGCATAATACTCCAGGGAAGTTAAAGACAAAAAGAAGGGCCCACATACATCAAAATATTTCTAGCAGCCCTTTTTATGGTAGCAAAGAAATGGAAATAAAGTTGATGCCCATCAGTTTGGGAAATAGCTAATCAAATTGTGGTATATGAATTTAATGGAATACCACTTTGCCTTGAGGACTGACATGTAGAAAATTAAGAAAAGCATGAAAAGACTTAGATAAGTTAATATAAGTGAAGTAAGCAGAACCAGGAACATTTTACACACTGACTAAAATAATGTAAATGGGAGAAAAAAGACAAAGCCAAAAAACAATGAAACTCAATACTATGAAATTATAATTACAATTCATTTGGAGATATGAGGAGGCACCTCCCCCAACCTTTTTGCAGAAGTGGGGGACTATTGGTGCGGGATACTGAATATACCATCAATTTTTAAAAATATCTTGGTTAGTTTTGTTGACCTTTTTCTTTTTATCCCTTTGTACATACTTTATTATTACTTGTTTCCTTAATAGTATTTCATTTTTTTCCAAATACATGTAAAAATAGTTTTCAACATTCAGTTTTGTAAAATTTTGAGTTCCAAATTTTTCTCCCTCCCTCCATTCCTTCTCTCCTCCTCCCCAAGACAGCAAGTAATCTGATATAGGTTATGCACGTACAAGCATGTTAAACATATTTCCATATTAGTCATGTTGTAAAAGAAGAATCAGAACAAAAGGAAAAACAACAAGAAAGAAAAAAAGCCAAAAAAATGAAAATAGTATGCATACTTGATTATAAGACAGAGCTTTCTTGGAGGGAGGGAGGAATCCTACAATCCATCCTCTACAGATGACCTGATTCATCTTCCTAAAACAGAACTCTGATTGTGGTACGCCTCCGCTCAAAACCCACTTTGGAAAATGTAGGTAACATAAAAACAAAAGATATCAATAAAAATGTATTCTAAAAATGGCTTGGTGGCTCTTCATTGCCTATGAGATAAAGTTAGATAGCTCAAAGGGGCATTGCAGAGCCTCCCAAAATCTGCTGGGTCTTCCTAGCTGTCTATCCCACTGCTCACTTCCCCTTGTCCTGTACCCCAGCCAAACTGAATAATGCTGTTTCCGCAAATGTGCCCTTCTCCTTCCATTGCTGTGCCTCTGGTCCTGGAGCGTCTTCCCCTCCCTCTAAACCCAGATGCTTCTGTCAACTCTGATACTCCCTACCCACTCTGACCTGCCTGAGTACCCAGAATGCAGTTCTTGGGACTTCCCCTGTTTGCAAAACTCTTAAGGTGCATCAGTGGTGTTTGAACAGGTTGGATCCAAGCTACTCGGTCCATGGGCAAGCCCATATTGGAAGTCTGTCCAGCTTGGTAGCCGGAGCTTGTGTTCCACAAGCAGGGTGCTCAGGAACCCAGAGAAGCTTGCACACCACCATGAGACACTGGAGAAGGAGGTCAGTGGAGGAAATGTGAGCCATTGTTATCATCATTCCTCCCCCTCCCCCTCCTCCTCCCATTCCTCCTTCCCCTCCCCCTCCCCTTTCTCCCCCCGCTTCTCTTCCTTCACCTCCTCCTCCTTCACCTGCTCCTCCTCCTCCTCCTCCTCCTCTCAGAAGCTCAAGGTGACCAGCAGCGCCCTCAACAAATCCCAGAATCTCAGACCTCGAAGGGACTTCAAAAGCCATTGTCTCGTCCAACCCCAACCTGAGCAAGGATCCCCTCTACAATACCGCACCCAAGTAATCCTCCAGCCTTGGGTCACAGAACTCCAATGAGGCATGCTCCCACTATGTATGGAACCTTTCACCTGAAGATTGTTGGGAAGCTTTTCCTGATGGCAAGCCTAAATTGGCCCTTTTGCAGCTTCTCCTCGATGCTCCCACGTCTGCCTTCTGGGACCAAGCAGGCAAAACCCTTTTTCACATGATGATCTTTCAAGTATTTGAAAACAGCTAGCATGTCACCCCAGAATCTTCTCTTCTACTGGCTAAATAACCCCAGGATCCACACATCCTGATGGCCAGACCTTTGCCCGTCCTGATTCGCCCTCCTGTGGATGCCTTACAACTTATCAATGTCCTTACTAAAATATGGCACTCAGAACTGTATACAATACACCAGATAAATTCCAAGGCAGAGTATACTTACTATTTATGGGCAAGTCATAACTTTTCTGGGTGTCAGCTCCCTCATCTAGTACCTCTCTTACAATGGGGTTGAGAAGACCAAATGAAATGATGTATGTGTGGCTAGACAGCTAGGTGGTTCAATGGATGGAGGGCTGGAATTGGAGTCAACAAGACCTGTGTTCAAATCCTGCCTCAGACACTTAATTACATATGTAACCCTAGGCAAGTCACTTAATTACTCTGTCCCTCAGTTTCCTCATCTGTAAAATGGTGGTAACAACAAGATCTATCTCGCAGGATTGTTTCAAGGATCCAATGAAACAGCAAGTGCTTTGCAAATCTTGGAATGCTCTATAAATGTCAGCTGTTACTACATTATAACTGAAAGGTAAATAGAGGACTGGCCTTGAAGCCAAGAAACTCTGGGTTTAGGCCCTGCTTCTGATCTATACAAGCAAGTCATTCAACTCCTCAGAGAACCAGGTGACTCTCCTGATAAGACATTACAAAGGAGCTATAGCTCTGCATTGGTGTATAAGTGAAATCCCCAGGTATATAAATGGACAGAGACACACATGAACATACGTAATATAGGTATACATCACATGTAGGTATATATTATATATATTTGACACACACGTATTTTTAATGTATAAAGAAGCTAAACCTTGAGAGTTCTCATCCAAGGTCCCCAGTGAGTTAGTGACAGAGACAGCAAGATAACAACCTAGAGGGTCTCAAACCTAAGTGGTTTTTTGTAGAGTTCTTTTTTTTTTTTCGCTTTTTGGAGGAGGGAAGGCAGGGCAGTTGGGGTTAAGTGACTTGCCCAAGGTCACATGGCTAGTAAGTGTTAAGTATCTGAGGCTGGATTTGAACTCAGGTTCTACTGACTCCAGGGCTGGTGCTCTATTCACTTCCACACCTAGCTGCCCCTGTAGAGTTCTTTTCAACAATCTCCCCAGAAGGGAGTTGCCAAGCTAAACAGCCTATATATCATAAATGATCTTGGAGACTTAGGTTCTGGACCCCTATTCAGCCATTGGTTCAATGTATAACCTTGGACAAGCTATGGCTCTCCAAATCTAAAAGAAAAAAACAAAACAAAACCCAGGACTGGAGCGGAACAAGCCTTGCCCTTCCTTCCCTTCATCCCAGAGTCATTATGAAAATCAGATGATCCAATAATTATGAAAGTGCTTTTGGAAAGTACAAAATGAGGCTTGTGTGCTGCAGGACAGTACTTATTAGCCTGAGGAAGCTGAGAACAGGGTCCTGGCAGGGGTTCAGAATGCTGGAAGGCAGGAAGTCTTAATAGCTAGGAAGGGAATGGGCTTTATTCAAACAGCTCAGGGTGGGATGGATCAGATCCTGAAACCTGAGTCTTCAGACAGGCTCCCGGAAGGTCTTAAATCAATACAGCAGGCATAGAGCCAGCAGTGAGACAGAGTGAAAGAGAGACCAGCTCTGCCCCAAGGTGCCCTGTCCCTTCCTCAGCTTCAACAAGGGATAGAACCACATGGATTCAAGGTGAGGTCTTGGCAGTAGCTTCGAGTTCAGAAAACCAAGGTCTAAAAACAATTTGGGGTGGGGAATGAGAGGATCAGGGAGGCTCAGTCACCTGCTGGCAGCCTCTGCTATCTTGGAGGAGGATTTTGCCCTCCTCTCCTACCCAGAAAAATATCCTCTCCTGAATAAGGGGATTCTGCCCCCATGCCGAGCCACGTGACTGCTTAAAGCACAGTATCTCTATGGAGAAACAACAGGGGCCAATGGAAAGATAATTGGGTTGAAAATCAGGAAGGAGACTTCAGTTTAATCCTGACTGCCACTAACTCACTGGATGACCTTGGGTAAATTCCTTCCCCTGTCTGGGCCTTAGTTTCCTCATTATTAAAATGGTGTAGAATAGTACCTACCTTACCTCAAAAGACTATTTTGAGGAACAAAGAACAAAGCCCTGTTCTCAGTCTCCTTAAACTAATAAGCAAAGGCCTACAGTATGCTTGTCTACTTTTGTACTTTTCAAAGGAGGTGACATTTAAGAATTGGACTTCTAAGAATGGGTAGGAATCCAACAGGGCGATAAAGGGAGGGCATTTCTGGGAGAAGGAACAAAGAGATCAAAGGCCCAGGATTTGGGAAAGTACAGGTCTTGGACAGTGGATGATGATGAGTAGGCCAATTGGGCTGGACCCCAGAGCCCTGAGCATGGCATTGTGAAAGGGAAGACTGGGAAAGAAAGGACAGTGCCAGATTGTGAAGGGCTATGAATACTAAACAAAAGAATTTGGATTTAGTTCAGGAAGTAATGGGGACCTACTGAAAGATAGTGACAAGAGCCAGGCTTTAAGAAGGTTCATCTGGGAGCATCCCTGCATAGACTGGATTGGAGTCCTACAGATGAAAATGTGTTCCTGGGTTAGGTCTTTGGAGCACAGGAGCCTAAGAGCCAGGAAAAGCTGGTAAGGGATTGTGGGGAAGGGAAATTAGGTCATTTGGTATAGAAGAGAAAAAGGAGACAAGTCCATCTCCACTGGGACACATTAGCTCGTCACCCTGGACAACCCACTTGCCTTCCCTGAGGTTCGGTTTCTTCATCTGTAAAATCAGAATAGTCATAGGAGCACTGTTATCTGTTATGTGGTTAGAAAGCCCATAGGAGGCTCTGCCTGGCTTTCTTCAAGTTTCAGCCAAAATCCTACCTTTTGCAAGAAGCCATGCCCAGCTAGCGCTTTCCCTCTGGGATAATGCCCAGCTTATCCTGTCTATAGATTGTTTGTACAGAGTTCTTGGCATGGTGTCTCCTCCATTAGAATGTAAGCCTCTTGAGGGCAGGGATTTTTTTTTTTGGCCTTTCTTTGTATCCCTGGCACTTGACCCACCGAGATTTTTAATAAATGCTTGTTGATGAGTTATTAACATTATTATCAGGTCCTGTAACTGGTAACAGTCCTTGGAGAGTCACCGTATGAAAGGGACATCCGAGGCGAAGTGGTGTCCTCTAGGCCAGGGGCAGATCCAAATCTGGTTGGAGCTAGCGACGGATGGAAGGAGAACGATCCTTAACAGCCGTCCAAGGTCTACGATTCCCGAGCTGTCCGCGGAGGGGCAGCAGAAGGCAAGGCCAGAACAACACCTGTCAGTTCCCATACCCACGCGGTGCCAGCCGGCCTTCTGAACCCGGAGGCCCCCAGCGCAGCTGGGAGACATCTCCAGTTAATAGCCAATTGGAGAAGGCGACGATGTTTCCCGCCAGGCATTTGCTTGCCGGGGGCCATGGGGAGAGGGCGACCAATGATGCCAGGCTGAGCTGTTTAATGCGCCCAGACTGGGGGAATCATAGCCAGCGGGAGAGCTGAAGCATTCTCCGGTGGGCAAAGCCCTAGGAGGGGAACCACAACAACAAATCAGGGGGCAACGTCTGGACTTCGGTCCACGTCTGGTTCCAGGGCATCAGTTTCTCTATCAGTAAAATTGGGGGCGGAGGGAGGGGATCGTGAACCTATAAGTCTGAAGGTTGGAGGACGTTTGTTTCTCTGCCGAGGCAGACCCTGGCCACGTTTCCCAGAGGTTTTTGCCCTAGGATGAGGATAGAAGAATGGAGGACTGAGGGACATAGACCTTTCAGAGAAACTATAGGTAGGAGGTGTTCCCCATGGCTGCCTGGGTATTGAAAGGCCCGAGAAGAAGCGTGGGTGGCGTTAGGGGGGAATGCTCCTCAGGGAGGGGAGGAGCCGAGAGGACTATACCAAGTGACTGGGAACAGGCCTGGGCCAGGTTCGCTGGGACTCCTACCCAGAGATGCTCAGATCGTCCTCTCTGGAGTCCGGATTCTGCTTCTGTTCCCGTCCCGCCTTTATTTAGTTCGGTACACTCTGAGGAATGACCCTAACAAGTCCCACCCCTCCTGCTGCGCTCTGCAGTCTCCTCCCCAAACCCTGCATGGCTGGCAGACTACGAGGGCACAGGGATAGACGGAGTCCGGCTCTGGCCTCAGCCCCTTGGTGCATTTGCACTGTCCAAACCAACAGCCCCAGCCCCGAGGGCTGCTTTGCCGGTCTTGCTCCGCCCAGCCTGGGAGGTGGCTGTGGCCACGACAGGGCGGGCCACAGGTGGGGCTGGAGGTGGGGCTGTAGTTGGGGCTGGGGGTGTGCGTCTTAGAAGCGGCGCCAGCACTGGTGAGTGAGATGGGGATTGTGGGGGTGGGTGGAACGTGGCGCCTCCTTGGGGTACTCGAGGGTCTTCTTCCACGTGGTCCTCAGTCCCCCAAGAGGCCGAATCCTGAGCCCTTGTGGAAACCGGCAACAACTGTCTTGTTTATAAAGCTCTTAGAGATCTTCCCTGGAAAACGAGGGACCCAGCGAATCAGCTACTTTCTGTGTAAAGTGCTGAGAGATCCCTCTCGCTCCGATTCGTGCCCGGAGTGATCCTCCCTCCTTCTCTCTTTCGATCATCTTCTCCCTCCCCGACCAAGGGCCAACCAAAGCAGAGGAAGAAGATAGGGAGGAGTGGAGGGGAAGAGAGGAGGTTGACCTCCCTGCAGAGCTAAGGGTCCTTTGATTTTCAGGGGCTGTCGTGGCTCTTGAGAGAGCCCTGTTGACTCTGAGAGCTACTGGGCAAAGCTGAGAGACAGGAGCGCCAACATGGGGAGTGACCCCTGTCAGCTTTCCATGGTTAATTGAGGCGACTTACTGCAGGAAGGGTACCCACTCTTATACCAGCAGGGGAGGGGAGGGGGTGGCTATTGGCCCTCTGCCTTCCAGAGCCTCTTGAGACACTGGGGAAAGGAGGAAGATTGGACTCATTTTCTGTAGGATGCCTTTTGAGCAAGGTATCTGGAAGGTGGGTTTAAGGCCTCAAGCCCTGGTGTTGATGAATTCTCAGGTCAGAGGATGGGAGAGCAAAAGATTGGAGGGGATTATGTTAGGGATAAGGTGGACTCAGAGAACTAGCTTGGAATGAGTTCAGTGGAGGTTGGAAATGGGACAGGATATTGGCCCCATGACAAAATAGAAGTGACCAAATCTGTTTCTTCCCTGCTACCCCCACATCATCAGGCTCCAGTTTAGGACAGAAGTGAGTCTGCTCTTGAGATGCATTTATGCAGTAATGAAAAAAAAAAGCCCTGGATTTAAAGTCAAGGGGCATGCTACTTCCTGTGTGGCCATAGGTAACTCACTTAGCCTCTCTGGTCCTCCTTATCCTCTTTTGAAAAATGAGGGGTGGGGATTAATTGATGTGTAGGGTCTTCTCCAACTATAAGTTCTATGTCTATACTGGTAGACTGGTGGGCAAGCTTCCTGTCTTCTGTGTATTTTGCATCCTCAGGATAAGGCCAAGTACAAAGTGGGTACTATTGATAAATGGTTATTGAAATTAATTGTTGGTCTTACAATTTGCAACAGCTTGTACTAATCAAGCTTTAATTGAATCCGTTGCTAAGGTGAACTCTCATTTCTATTAATAGCATTTTGCTGGCAGGTAGTGAGCACCCTATCTCTAACACTATTCAAGCAGAGACGGGATGAGTGCTGTCAGATACTCATCTGGCCCTCCCAACAACTCCAGAAGGTAGTCAGTACAAGTATCATTAATCCCATTTTGCACTTGGTGAAACTGAGGTTCAGGATGGGCACATGACTTGCCCACAGTCACCAAACCAGTCATTCGATCCAGCCCAACACAGCACCACCTTTCAAACAAAGCTTTCTTAAGCACCTGCTCTCTGCAGATTACTGGGTATGTCTGGAGGCTCTCTGTGTATCTAGTCTGAGGACAGATTGGGGAGACTGCCACAGTTAAAATCTCTGGTCACCCATGTCTTGGGCTCTGTAATACACCCCCTCCCAGTTCTCAGGGCTGGTCCTGTATGTTTGATGCAATCCATAGTAAACAATCCTCCTCTGTAATCTTCAGGTCCCCAGAAATCCTGCTCAGAGGCAGGGCGCTGGCCCAGATGGCGTCTTCCCCAGCTATTAAGGGAATTGATAATTCCCAAGAAACCAAGTGGATCAGAGAGTCTCCATCGAACTTTAGCCCCCCCCCCATAGATGAGGCCACTATCACTCTCTCCCCATGCCGAAAGCCTAAGGGCCCCTCTTCTATCCCCCTGGGCCCAGCCACAAGCAGATTAAACTCTCCCGCTATTACCTCTGCCAGCAGCCAATTAGGCTGTGATAATAAAGCCTGAGCTTCCTGGGGGGATGGACATGTGTATTGAGAGAAGGCTCCAGGCAAGAGAAGATGTTGGGGACAGTAGCAGAGGTTGGTCCCCAGCCTGGGGACTGTGGGTCCAAAGGCCTTGGATTATTGGTCAAGAATTGGGGCTAGATTTCCCTGGCTCTGAGCAGGCCCCATCCTTGCAGACTGTCCTTTCTCATCTCTCCAATTCCTCCCATTTCTCCGCCCTATAGGCTGACTCCAGGAGCCAGCCTGGTCTGTGCTTAAATTGCTCTTGGCTACACCTCCACCTGCTTTCATATCTCCAGCTGGGTTTTCACCTAAAACATGGATTGCTCCCCACTGCCCAAACACACACATCCTATTCCCCATACACATAAACGCCTCCTCCAGAAGACTCAGTCTAGAGCCAACATGCCTTTTTCAGTGCCCTGTTGCCATTTGGCTTTGAGGGAGAATGAATATGGTTGGGATGTGGGTTGGGAGTGAGACAGAGACCCAAAATCCAATCCCAGTTCTGCTACTTTGGACCAGTCACTTCACTTGGCCTAAATTTCCTGATCTGCATGAAGAGATGGTATTCAGTTATTTTTAAGGCTCCTGTCAGCTATGGAATTCTTTATTTTAAGCACCCTTCCAGTCTTGACATCCTGTGTTTTACAATCCTTTCCAGCTCAGTCTTTATTCAAAGATCCCTTCCAGATCTAAAATTCTTTGTGACAGGATCCCTCCTTCAATCTATGTTCTCTATACATAGGGACCCTTCCAGACCTGGCATGTTCAATGAGCTGAGTTCTAAGGTCCTTCCCAGCTGATATTCTCAAATGGAAAAATTCTCCAGATCAAAGATGTAGGGAAGAAGGAACAATAGAATGAGAAAGGAGCCTCCACCCAAAGGGCCTTGGGAGCTGGTGCAAAAGTAGTATTACCTGGGCACTCCCCTGCTCTAAAAGCTTCATTGGCTCTCTAGGAATTTCATAGGGATGAAATACAAACACCACTATTTAGTGTTTAAAGCCCTTTAAAATCTGGCTTCACCCTCTGTCTCCAGTGATTGTACATTACTCTCCAGTACGTGCTACTTTCCAGCCCAATGGCCCTATGTTCTATTCCCCATATATGGCATTCCATCTCTTACCACTGTGGCCTTTTACAGTCTGTCTCATGCCCGGCATTCCCCTCCGCCTCTAGCTACTTTCAAGCTCTCTCTCCTACAAGATACCTTTCCTGACTCCTCTGTTGTTAGTACTCCCCTCCCTGGTGGCTCTGACTAGTACCAGGATATCAAAGCAACCCAAAGGCTTCTGGGGAAGCCTGGGTAGGGAGACAGCCTTCCCTGGACCCTCCAAGTATCCTCTAGTGAGGGAAAGGGCAGCCACTCTTAGAGCATCACAGAATCTGGGGTTTGGAAAGAACTTTCCAAAGAACCTAGTCCAACCCATACCTGAACAAGAAGCTCCTCTATAACAACAACAACTACGAAGAAGAACTCCCACTTATCTAGAGGGAAGGTTTGCAAAGTGCTTTCTTCAGCACCCTAGAGGTGGGTATGAAAAGTAGTCATTACACAGCCAGGCAGCAAGCATGGGCTTGGCCAAGCACTGGTGCCAAGTGTCAGTGATACAAACACAAGCCAGAAGAAGAAGTGGTCCCTGCCCTCTAAGAGCATACATTGTCAAGGAGGAAGCCCGCACATAAGGGAGCGGCAGGGGGAATGGGAAAGGGCAAAGCTGCCTACAAGAGGCCACAGTGGCAAAGTCCTTAGAATCCAAGAGAGGAATAAGCCACGCCTTCTGCTTGAAGACTTCCAGGGACTTGTATTTCACTACCCCCCTAGGCAGCACATTCCACTTCTCATTAGCCCTGATTATTGGAAGCTTTTCATTACAATGAGCCAAAATCTTCTTTATAGCATCTTCCACCTATTGCTCCAGTGGGGCCAAGTTTAATCCCTTCCCTGATTGGCCATAGGAATCTTTAGTTGTCCAGACAAAGGGGTTGAGGGCTCAGGCACTTAGAATCTGGCTCTTCCCATTCACCCCACCAGGACACCCAATAGGGGTCACTGGCTGCTCCCAGGTCACTGAGGTTGGGTAGGGCTGCATGAGAACATCTAGGTCCTATTCAGCAGCAAAAATGGGTTCCTGCTGGAGCAGAAGTCCTTCACATTTTTGTGTCCTGGACTCCTTGGGCAATCTGATAAAGACTGTGGACCCCTTCTCAGAATAATATTCTTAAATAATTTAAGGGAATCCTAAATTTAGTGAGAATAAAGGGGAAAATAAAGATGAATTTATTTCCAACTTCACAGATCCCCTGAAACCTATCAGTGGACTCCAGGTTATACACCGCTGTGCTAGAGAGGGAATCCCCAACCTGAAAAGCTGGGACCTGAGTCCTGCCCTCAGAATCACACCAAAGCACAAGGGAAGGAGGTAATATTGTGTAGAGGCCTCCCCTTGTAAAATAATAGTAGTAACTTACATTTATATAAGATTTTAAGATTTACAAAAAAGGTCAGAACTTGAATGGGCTATGATAGAACATAGAACACAGAATGTTAGAGCTGGGAGAGAGACCACAGACCTGGGCATTTGCTTTCACCTTCTGGGGTGAGGTGGAAGCCCCCTCCCATCTGGTCTGGGAAAGCAGGAGTTTATGCGGAGTGGTGCCATGGGGCAAAGATGAGTAATAGGGATATCACTGTTGAAGGTTGTGGTCCCTTTAAGGAGGGAGACAAAAACAATTAGCCAGCCTAAGCATTGCATCAGCTGGAGCCAAGAGGGTCCCCTGGGAGGGATGGGGTGGAGAAGGGGGGGTACTGGTGGTTTTATTTCATTAGCACCATGTGAGTGCTCTCACTTCAGCCTGGTCTGATTGTCCCCTTTCTGCCCCTCCCTGATCCTCTGCTTCCCCCTTCTCCAAGACTACAGGTTCTCCCTTCTCCCTACTCTGGCTTCAGTTTCCCCATCTATCAAAGGGGGCTAACAAGCTCATATTCTCTCTCTCTCTCTCTCTCTCTCTCTCTTCTTTTCTCTCTTTCTCCCTCTTTCTCTCTCCCCCTCTCCCCTCCCCCCTTCTCTCCTTCTCTCCTTCCCTCTCTCCCTTTCCCTCTCCCCCTCACTGTTGTGAGGAGGGACTGGAAGGCTAAATGAGAAAGGGTTTTGATGCACTTCACTTTCAGGGTAATGGCTAAAGCCCTGAACTGAGAAATCAGAAGATCTGCTCTGCTACTGACTGTGTGAATTTGGGCTAATCTTTACCTCTATGAACTTCAGTTTCCTCAATGATTTCCAAGGCCCTTCTAGCTTTAAAGGTGTTCTATGGGTCCTCCCTGCTCTGACATTCAATGTCCTGTGTTCCAGTAGAATGTAAGCTCCTTGAGGGCAGGGACAGTTTCATTTTTGCCTCCATACACTGAACACTCAGCACCCTATACATAGGAGGTGCTGAATGTTTCTTAAATTGAATCCTAAGACACTTCCTAGCTCTGACTGTCTGTGATTCTTTGAGTCTGTCTGCAAGGATCAGGTCACACTCATGCCATGCCAGAGTTGATGATGATTAAGGCTCAAAGGCAGGTCCTCTGCTCTTCCCTATGGACATATGGCTTTTGATATTCCCAGCCTCCTTTCCCTGGTCTCCCCTCCCTCCACAGCTCTCCTTAGACAAAGTTGGGGAACAATTGGAGCCCCTGGGAACAGCCTTGTTTACACCCGGGCCATACACAGAGGGCCCATTCCCTAAGGCCTCCTTCCCTCTCCAGCTTCTCTTCCAGGGCAAGTTCAATCATAGCCTTGTTGATGAAACTGGGGGTCCTGGGGAAGGAGAAGGAAATTTAACCCCAGAGAGGTCTGGCTGGCCTGAATCTATGGGGGAATGTCAGCTGGCCCACAGGCTGGTTCAGGAATGCTTGGAGGGATGTTCTCCATGGCTTCCCATCATCAGACTTAGAGACTATGCCAAATTATGCCCTTATATTTATTTACACTGAAGGGGGCTTTTCAGCTAGCTTCATCAGTGCTCTCCTTCCTCAGATTCTCCCACTTCCAGCCCAGCAAGGATCCCATGAAGAAAGTGATGTGGAGTGCTTCTCAGAACCAGATGGGATGGTTCAAGGAGTATCTGGGGTTTAAGGTTTTCCCATTGCTTTTGTTACCTACTAATAATAATTACAGTTGAGGAAAATTAGACAAACAGAGAACAAGTAGTGACTTGCCCAAGGTCACACATCTAGTAATTGTCTGAGGCTACATTTTCACTCAGTTCTTCCTGACTCCAGACCCAGCACTCTAAGCTGCTGCTTAAGAATGGGCTAGCCAACCTGTACTTCCCAGCTCACTTAGGTTTCAGTCAATCTACTCTGGCTGGGATCAGGCCTAGTTTCTCTTTGTCTACCTTTTCAGTAAGGTCTCCTCTGGGCCATGGACAAGATGGCAAAGACCCAGAACCTGCCTTTGGGGAGCATATATTCCAGTAGAAAATATGTCAGGGCTGTTGGAGCTGTGGGAGCTGATATTAATGTAAGTTACTGTTATTATGGTGGTGGTAGATGGAGGGAGAGTTCATTATGAGCTGTCGTAGCAGTCAAGGAAGGCTTCCTAGAGGAGGTGGAGCTCCAGTTGGGCCTTGAAAAGATTTGGAAAGGAAAGGCAGAAAAATGACAGGAACAAAGTTGCAGAAGAAGAAATTGTGCTCTTTCCCTCTTCTCGGCCTCTTACCCTCAGTTTCCTCTCCCCTCTCCTTGGGAGGAGAGAGGCAGAAGCAGTATGGACAGAATAAAACCCTTCATAGAAAGTCAGGAGATGGTTCTAATCTAAGGTTTGCCATCTACAGACCTGCTGTATGACTTGGGGTGAAGAACTTCATTTCTGAGAGCCTTATATATAATATGTGGTCTCAGAGGATTTAGAATTCCAGGATTTCAAAGCACCTTTCCCCACCATACTCCTGGGGGTCAAAAGGAGCCCATTCTGGGCCTTCTCTACCTCACTTCAGTCTCCAGGCTTTACTGCTCTGTCTCTGGGGAGTGGCAGCTTGGTTAGTGGGAAGAACATAGGACTTGGAGTTGAATGGTCTGGGGTCTGAAGCCAGAGCTGTAACTTTGGACAAGCCAATTCTTCAACCTGGGCCTCAGTTTCCCATCTGGAAAGAGAAGGGACTGAACTAGATAACCTCTAAGAGTTCTTCT
This sequence comes from Pseudochirops cupreus, assembly GCA_028627135.1. NCBI lineage: Eukaryota > Metazoa > Chordata > Mammalia > Diprotodontia > Pseudocheiridae > Pseudochirops > Pseudochirops cupreus. The sequence continues at coordinate 120,228,662 of CM053582.1, forward strand.
AGCTCAAACATTCTGTGACTATCTCTCTACAGGATCTAGGCTGGGATGCGAGGATAGATTCCCTCTCTGGTTCCAGCAGAGAAGTTGCCTGGGTAGTGGGGGAGGGGAAAAGAGGGTTGTAACAGGCTCTGCCCCTGAAGAAAGTTACTATTTGAAATATTGATGAGGTTGCAAGCTGTGATCACTTGCCTTGTGGGCAAGGGGAGGGGAGCAGGGCTTGGGGCCTGCTGGGAAGCCCCAGGGACCCCCTGCCGGCTCCTCTTCCCACAGCCTGCCAGCCTGCCTGGCGACCGCTGTCCATGGTCCTGCCAGGATCCCAGGTATCCAGAGCCACCGACCTAGCCTGTCTTTCTCTCCCCCAAATCCCTGGAGTCTCACTGAACCATGCAGTTCCTGATCCCTCCACTGATCCAATCCATAGGTCCCTTAAGGGAGAGGGTTCCCCCACATTCAGCTCCTCCTTGGTCACTAGGCTTCAAAGAGGACGCTTCCACCTTCACTGGTCTCCCTAAAGCAGAGGGGGAAATCACAGCGTGTTAGAACACAGAATGTAGAATGCCAGAGCTAGGAGAAACCTTAGAAATCATCCAACCTAAACCCTCCTCCATTTTATAGCTCAGGATACTAATACACAGAAAAAAATATTTACTTATCCAAGGTCAAATTGCAAGTCAGCAGAGCCAGGGCTAAAACCTAAGTCTTCTGGCCCCCAGCTTGGGACTCTAAAACATTATACTGCTTCTTGCCCTGGCTTGAGTCATGTGGAATTGGAAGAAGCAACACTAGCCTAAGTCCCTGGTCACTTGGCCCACTTCCCCTCTCCCAAGCCTCAGCCAGGGAGACACTTAAAGGACTCAGTTCGGCCAAGGAGTCTCCTACTCCCTATGTCAGCTCCTTTGACTCCAACCAAGGTCCAGTTGTTAGGGGACAAAGAACAATATGTGTCCTTCTGCCTTGTCTTAAGGAGGAGGGGAGGTCTCTCCTTGTCTTCCTACATCTCTGACCAATCTTTCCCTATTTCTGCTAACCCTTTTTTACTCCCACACCTTAAATTCAAGTAGTCCACAAGACTCTTTGCTCTCTATATATAGTCTCTCCCTTGGCAGTCTCATTCACTTCCATGGCTTCATGCAAATAAGCTCCCAAATCTTGATTATATAAAAATAAAGAACTTTTACATAAATAGCCATCTTCAGCTCTGCTCTCTCCCTATGCTTCAGATCCACAACTCTAACTACCTTCAGGAACTGGTCACCTGGATGCCCTGTCCCATGCCTCAATCTCAACCTGTTCAGATTAAGTTTATTCTTTTCCTCTAAACCTGCTTCTCCTTCTGGCATTACTACTTTCTGACTGTGGCTCTACCATCTACCTGAACTCTCTTGTTTCCAACCTTGAGGTTATTTTTTACTCTTTCCTGTCTCTCACCCCTTATGCCCAATCATAGGGAGTTGGGGTTTGTTTGTTTGTTTTTTGCTTTTTTTTTGGAGGGGGGAAGGCAGGGCAATTGGAGTTTAAGTGACTTGTCCAAGATCACACAGTTAGTTAAGTGTCAAGTGTTTGAGGTCAGATTTGAACTCAGGTCCTCCTGACTCCAGGGCTGGTGCTCTATTCACTTCGCCACCTAGCTGCTGCCATAGGGAGTTTTTAAACTCCATAAGAGTGTTTGAAACTGTCCTCTCCAGTCTCACTATCACAATTTAGTTCAATCCCTCATTACTACCCACTTGCACTATTCAATAGTTTTCCAACTAGTTTTCCATTTCCTTTCTGTCTCTTATCTAATACACCCTTATCTTCCTGATGATTAGAATCAGAAAATTTTAGAGTTGGAAAGAATGTCAGGGAACCTCTAGAACAATCTGAGTTTGACAAAAAATTCACAGGGAATATTTTGCGCTGGAAGAGATGGTAGAAACCATTTAGTTCAACCCCCTTATTTTACATATGGGGAAGTAGGACTTCCAGGAGATTAAATGATTTTGTCACTGGTGACCCTGGGCAAGTCACTTAACCTGTCTGTGCTTCAGTTTCCTAATCTGTAAAGTAGAGATAATAATAGCACCTACTTCACAGAGTCATTGTGCAGATCATATTTAATACACTACAGAAATGCTAGCTACTAGTTTTCAGAGGTCAAATTCAAACCCAGGCCCTGTGATCCCCAAATACAGTCCTCTGTCCACTATACCATGCTGCTTTCCCTACAAAGCCCTCCAGAATATCCCCTACAAGGAATCAAGCCACCTTTCCTTTCAAAAAGTGTTCTATGGCTCCCTATTGCCAACAGATTAAAGTTCAAGCCTCTTCGCCTGTCACTCAAGCTCTTCCACAGCCTCATGCTCCCTGCTTTCAGGTTTTGGCTCCTCCTTTTTTCTCCATATCTGAAATGTCTGTGTCCTCTCCACTGAATTCATTCATTCTTTGAAGCTGAACCCAAATACCACTTCCTCCAGGAAGCCTTTTCCTGACTTGGGTAATGACCGTCTTCCTCAGATGTCATGTGGTGCTGCTTAGTTTTGTAACACTCTGAAGATCTTAGGGAATAATTTGTGGTATAGTTATCTGTTGATGCTCCTCTGTGAGACTCATGTACCCCGAATGAGGAGGAAGGGAGCTTGTGGTATCTAAGATGTGCTTATTCTCCAGCAGCGAGTCCAGGGCTGGGCCTATAGAAAACACTTAGCAACTATTTGTTGAATTGGATAGACACATCCCTAGCTGTCTGTAGTCCCTCCATCCAGCTGTGTGCTTTTACATCTCAGTCTGGAGACACCCAAAGGAGAGACGGATCCTGAGAGCTGGGGACTGGAGGGAAACAGAGGAGGAAAGGAGTCTTCTGGCAATGGGCATGGGAGATGCTAGGTTGGTGACATCCGGGTCAGGAGATTGGCATTGGGCTGTCTAGGGGCTGTGCCCTGCCTTGCCTGTCTGGCTCTGCCAGAAAGCTTTGCAGTCCTTCCTTCCTGTCCCTGGGCTGTACTACATTCATTCCTGATTGAGTTACCACTAACCTGGCTGTGTGATTGTGGTTGAGTTCTTCATCTCTGTGGGCCTCAGTCTACTCTTCTGTAAATGGGTGGCAGTTGGACTAGACCAATAACAAACTCCTTTTGGACAGAGCTGGTTTCATTTTTACATAGCAAAGTGCCTTGTACACAGTAGGTGCTTAATATATGCTTGCTGAATGTCTAAGTGTCCTTCAGATCCTATAGACCTATAAGATTCTATGATCTTGGTCAAGTCACTGCCCCTCTTTGAGGCATCACTTTCCACTTCCCTGAAAAGGCAGGAGGGTATATAGTGGTGGATAATCTCTGAGGACCTTTTCAGCTATCTGGGTTTGAGTTTCTGTCCCAAGAAAAAAGGAGAAAATGGGATCTCAAGGAACCCCAACCCAACTTGGGCTGTGCCCCTTTCCCCCTCTCCAATCCTTTCCCGGGTCCGGGCTGGAGAATTGGGTCAGCATGGTTGCCATGGAGATGAGATCTGCTCCCGCCCCCGCCCCCTCCCTCCGGAAACCTTCCTATGCTCCTCCTTTGTCATCCCCCTCCTGCCGCCAGACTAGGCTCTGTGTGAGTGTGTGTGTGTGTGTGTGTGTGTGTGTGTGTGTGTGTGTGCGCGCGCACTTGCAAGCATACGTGTATGTCTGTGTGGAAGAGAGAAAGAGAGAGAGAGAGAGAGAGAGAGAGAGAGAGAGAGAGAGAGAAACGCATGGTCTCAGAGCTGTGCCTGAGCCTCACCCTCAGACTCTGCAGTTGCCGGTAAGACACCCCAATGCCAGCAGTCGTGTGCGTGTGTGTATGTGTGTGTGTGCATGCCTGTGTGTCTCTTGGCTTTTCTCTGTGTGTGTTTTCCCGTGTGTTTGCATGCAAACCTCTATGGCCACCTCTGCGTGAGCATCTCCCTGTGGGTCCAACCCTCTGTGGTTGTGTGTGTGTGAGTGTGCATGTCACGATCCCGCTGTGTGTGCTTCTGGTTGGGGAGCTGTTGGCCTGGACTCTGGGGAGACAATCCCATACAACCCAGGGCAGACACGTGCTCCCAGAGCCTTGCTCTGCACCTTGGCCATCTCCAAGTGTCCTAGGGTGTGTACTCAGAGAATATCTGCTTGGGTTGTGTATCTGTGTGTGTGTGTGTGTGTGTGTGTGTGTGTGTGTGTGTGCTTGTCTCTATGTCCCTGTGTGTTTGTGGCTGTTGATGAATTGCCTGCTTCCTGGACACACCTGTGAGGCCAGTGACTCTGTCCCAAGCCCCCAGCCCCCAGCCCCCAGCCTTGGGAGGCGCCCAGGCAAGAGGGAGTTGGTGCTAGTAATGAGCTGGGGTCATAGTGGGGAGTACACTGGGGGAACCTATCAGGTCTGGGACCCATTTGTGTTCCTAGCAGCAGAGCTGGCAGGCCTGAAGCCAGGCAGATGAACCCAGAATTTTATTCTCCACAATTGGCTCTTGAAACCCCAACTGGGATGATGTCTTTCCTCCAGGCAGTGGGAGGGGGGATGCCAGGTGTTCTGGGGCCCTGGATTAGACACAGATGGGGTGGGGCTCTGGGCAAGAGGCAGCCCTGGGGGCCCCTCCTCATTCTAAACCTTCCTCTGATGCCATCTCCATCAGGAACTCATCCTGATCACTTTGGGGTAACTGTGAGTAGACTTGCCTGGTAAATCAGAGGCTCAGTTCCAATGCTTCAGGAGAACAAGCTCCTGAGAGGGGCCCCCCGGCAGCAGCGGTGGCAGCGCTGATTCCATTGGGGATGCCAAGGACCACATCTACATTTTTCAGTTTGGTGAGTTCAAGTTTTTTGTTTGTTTGTTTGTTATTATGGGAAGGGGATTGAATAAGTAAGAGGCTTTCCAAGTGGAGTAGAACCTTGCCTCATCTCCCTTCCCCCTGAGAGAGACCAGGGCCCAAACCTATCCAGTAGCTCCTGGACAACTGGGGGGAAAGGGCACATCGACAACAAACAGACATTTATTGTGCATCTGATGCATACAAGGCCATTGTTCTCAGCTCTTGGGATTTAAAGATAAAATCCACAAAAGCTCAGGGGTGTGTGTGTGTGTGTGTGTGTGTGTGTGGAGAGGCAGAGATGTCTCTGAAGTTGATGCTCCTGACCCTCTGATGGCAGGAGAGGAGATACTACTATACTAGGAAGATACTTGTCATATGTTTTGAGGTAATCTTTATTGATCCATCTGTGAAATGGGACTGAGAATACGAACTCAGCCTCCCTCAGGTTGTTGTGGCTCAGCTTGGGCTCTGCTAACTAACTCACTCTGTGATCTCAGGCAGATTCTTTCCTAGCTCTGAGCCTTGTTTTCTCTATCGGGAAGGTGGGGGAGTGGGGGTGAAATTTGCTGATCTGTAAGATCTACTTCCCCCTCTGACATTTTGTTCCCAGGCCCTTCGGGCTTGTATAAGAGTATGAGTTCAGCCCAGGGAACAGGCTGCCCTGCTGGCTTGTTGGAAGGGCTGGTTGACCAGTCAAGATGGACAGATGGATGTACTTGACAAGTGTGGGCCTTGTAGAGAACCCCTCTCCACATTGGCTGGGGCTGGGGCCAAGGCTGAGGGGAGCTGTCCTACTGGGCGATGATGAGGGATGAGTAGGCAGAGGGCAAGTGGGTTCATGCCAGGTCTTTGAACACACGTCCAAGTCTCTCAGTATTAAGTCCTTGGGCTGTGGCTGAGCAGCCAGAGCCAGAAATGGGACACTGGGGACTGGTTAGGAGGTGGGAGGACCCTGTGGGCCTTGGCTTTTGAGGACAGGATGTGAGGAGCCATTCCTTCCTTCTCTAATAGTCTAAGGGTTTGCTCTGAGGGAGCAGCAGAAGTGGAGAGGAGATAAGGACTTCATAGCAGGTATGGCTTACAACATGAAGTTCTTTCACTGGGTACCTAAAGGAGGCAGGGGAAACATGGGGAAATTACTTCCCTGGAAGAGGTGGATTCCCATTTGGCCGAGAAAGAAAAGATGAAAAAAATGGGTTATCAAATCCACTCAACAGATACTGAGTATATTTGCTTTGGTTCTTGGTCTCCAGATCTCACTCTTTGTCTGGGCCTCAACTTCCTTGTCTATAAAATGTGGGCATTAGACTGGAGAGTCTAAAGTGACTCCAGCTCTGGCAACCTACGTTCTAACATTCTGTGTTCTGTTTTAACATCCGGTATCCATCCTTTTCCTCCTCTGACATTGCATTCTATATTCTAAATTCATTCCTGCCGTGATGTTCTATGTTCTGTGTTCCAAGGCCTCTTCCACCTCTACATTCTGTGTTCTGTATTCAAAGATCGCTTTCTGCAGTGGAGTCTACGTTCATGCCCTTTTCAGCCCCAAAATCATATGTTCTGATGTACTGTTCAACTCGAACATTCTAAGTCCCCTGTTCTATGGTTCCTTCTAGCTTTGACATTCTGTCCTCCATTTTTAAACATTCTAAGTTCAAGGAATCCTTCCAGCCCTGATAGTCTGTGTTCAAAGTTCTCAAATTCTCTCCTCCTAAGACAGGATTTCTTGTAGCTCTGAATATGTTCTGTCCTCTGTCCTCAGCTCCACTCCTCCAGTCCATTCCTCTCCCATGATTCAGGGGAATGAGTATGACGGGCTGGGCATAGGTGGGGGCCAGGGCTTTGGAAGGCCTAGAAAGAGCTGGAAGGGAGTGGAAGTATGTCCCTCAGGGTGGGAGAAGCTGCCTTTTGAGCCCTTTTCCTGCGACTATAAGCCCCTGAAACCTGAGTCCCCAGGGTTGTGCATGAACACCAAGCAAACAGGGAAGAAAAGAAGGGAGCACGATAGGGATCAAGTGGACAAGTACTTATAAAGTGCCTCCTGTGTTCCAGGCACTGTGATAAGCACAGACACCATGCTTGCCCCAGTCTTGTAATTAGGAAGCCTAGTTTTAGTCCCCGTGACTCACTCTGTGCTCTTGGTCAAGTCCCCATCCCTCTCTGGGCCTCATTGTCCTCACCTGTGAAATGGTGTCATGGACTGAGCACCGGCTACAGAGATGGAGGACTAGATTCACATTCCCCTCTTCCATTTCCACTTCCAGCAAGGAACAACTTCTCTGAGCCTCAGTTTCCCCATCTGTAAAAGGGTGGAGTTTTGAGTTCCCCCCTTGCTCTAAATCTAAGGTCTCTAAGCATCCTTCCAGTTCTTACCTATCTGACTTTCCTGTGAACTGAATGTACGGGGGTGTAGGTGACTGGGTCACCACTGTCCTCATCTCTCCAAATTCCTCAGATAGGTCAGGCCCCTCGGGCACATTTTGATACTGTCTGATCCCTAGGATTCAGGGATTATGAGGTAGTTGCCACCGGGCCAAGCTGACAGTTTACCTTTCCTGGAAGTCAGAGGATCTGCCCAATGAGAAGAGGAGGGATGTCAATTATTCACAACGGGGTTGAAAAATGAGCCACCAAGCCGGCTGAGAGGGATTCCATCCCCTTACCTGTTCTTGGCACTTCCTGGAGGTGGCAGCCGCTGACTGATCTACCTGTGGTTTTTGTACCTTCTAGCTGGACTTTAGGTTGGGGAGGGGGATTTGCAAAGGTTGACTTTTAATCCTGCAGCCTAAGGGACAAGCCTTACCTTTAGGGATCCCCTCTCCCTAGCCCAGGGCAAGGAGGTACGACAGTGTCTTAAAGGAGCCTCTGTTCTGAGGGGGGAAATATGATCCTGCACTCTGGGAGCCCCTGAGCTCTAGAGCAGATTCCAGGCTAAGGAGCAGATGAATTGTCTGGTTTTCTCGTCCCCAGTCTGCACACATGGAGTCGCTGCCAGCTCCCAGGACAGCAAGAACATATGACCTCTGCCCTGGGTCCAGTCCCTCTGCTTCCGCTGCAGCTGCGGGCTCAGGGTGAGGCTAAACTTGGGCCTGGGGACAGGACTTTGGTGACAAGTGGCCCCTTTCCTTCCTGTTCCCAGTGCTGCCTGTGGGCCCAACACCTTCAGGACCATGTTTGATGGGGAGCCAGGCACAGGCCCCGCAGCGTCCTCACGGAATGTGGTACGCAGCTCCAGCATCAGTGGCGAGGTGTTTGGTGGTGGCGGGGAGCAGGCCGGGGGCACGGCTGGGGCCAGCACTGCCAAGAAGCGTCGCAGCAGTCTGGGGGCCAAGATGGCAGCCATCGTGGGCTTGACCCAAAGAAGCCGGAGCTCCCTACAGCTACCCCAGCCAGGTAAGAGAATGAGTGAGCAATGGGCAAGACCCTTGGGACAGCTGAGGGCCAGTAGTGGCCAGGCACCTGTACAGAGACCTAGACAAAACTAGAAGCTTGTATGTGTGTGTGTGTGTGTGTGTGTGTGTGTGTGTGTGTGTGTGTGTGAGAGAGAGAGAGAGAGAGAGAGAGAGAGAGAGAGAGAGAGAGAGAGACACACACAGAGACACACACAGAGAGAGAGACAGAGAGAGAGAGAGAGACACACACACACACACAGAGACACACACAGAGAGACAGAGAGAGAGAAAACTCTTATATATGTGCATTTATGACTTGCTAAAAAGCTTTTTGATGGGAAATTCACTTGGGGAAACCCAGAACTGTGCATAAAGGCACAAAGAGTCTCACACAATGTACAGTCTCACAGGGACAAAAACATAAATATCATTGCCTAAGAGGTCACCCAAAGACAATCAGATAATATATTTGCACTGGTCAGGGACACATGTCGATATAGACATACAGAAATCTTTAATCCATTGACCAATCGAAAATCGAAAGGCGTTGTATTTAAATGCCTCCTGCATGCCGGGAACTTTGCCAGGTGTTGGAAACTCAAAGACAGAAGTGAAACAGCCCCTGTCCTCAAGTAGGTTATATTCTGGACAGGTGAGAGACATGTCCATACGTTTTATATATAGGCATATACAGCTACAAGGAGATTTTGGAAGGGGGGACACCAGCAGGTGGAGGGATTAAGAAAAGTCCCATGGAAAATGGACCTGGAGTCAAATCTGGAAGGAAATTAGGGATTCAAAGAAGAGGGGAGGAGGTAGTGTATTTCAGGCGTGGGGTTAGTGACAACTAGGACTCAGATATGGGAAATGAAGCACATGTATGCAGAACAGCCAGAAGGCCAATTTGACTAGACAGTGGAGCTCACATGCTCCTATGAAAGGGCTGTGTAAATAAAGCTGGAAAAATGGTTTGGGGTCAGCTTGTAAAGGCTTTTAAGAGGGGTTTGTATTTGCTCCTGGAAGTAGTAAGGGGCCAAGAAAGTTTATTGAGGGAGGATGTGGTGGTGACATGGTCAGACTTGGGCAACTCCAGCTGCTCTCAATGAGGTCAAGTCACCAGGCCCAGAAGAAATGTGTCTTACTGAACTGAAAGGATTTGTGGGTGTGGTTGCTGAACCATCACTGGGGCTTCTTGAGAGACTGGGGAGAATGGGAGAGGAGTCTCTTAGGATTAATATATGCAAATGTTCTGACTTTCAGAAGAGGAAAGAAGAGGGAACCTGACCATGAAACCTTTATTAGCTATCTCATGGGTACCTCATCTGAGGACAACATTGATAGGTTGGCAAGAGTACAGAAAAAAAAAATGACCAGATGGGGAGAGGACTAGAGTCTAGATGATAGGTAGAAAAGTTTAAAGAATGAGGCATGTTTAGCTTAGAGAAGATAAAGCTTAGGAAGGGATGTGGTCACTGTCTTCAAGCTATATTATTGTAAATATTAAAGATCATAGAGTATATAAAATGCTTTTCAGTGCTTTAAAATGCATTATGATAACTATTAGTAGTGTTGTTGTTGGTGGTGGTAGTAGTAGTAGTAGTAGTAGTAGTACTCAAACAGCATAGACTATATTATTAAAAGGATGGTTTGTGAGCACTTAGAAAGGAAAGCCATAATCACAGGATCATCATGGATTCATCCACAATGATTCATGCCAGATCAAGTTCATTTCCTTTTTTGACAGAGTAGCTAGATCAGGGTAAAGATGTAAACATAGTACCCTTGAACTTAAGTACCCAGCACAATGCCTGACACACATTAGGTGCTTAATAAATGCTTTCTGGTTGAGTCAGTGATTGATTAAGCAAACCAGTTAACAAAGTTTCTTATGATATATGTACTTGTGGGTACATATTAGAACTGCAATTTGGAACTGAACCCAGAGATTGGTGGTTAATAGATAAAGGTCAGAGAGAGGCTTAGCAGTATGCCCAGGGCTCTATTCTTGGCCCTGTTGTATTCAATAGTTTTGTCACTATCCTAGATGAAGAAATAGGTGACATCCTTGTCAAATTGAGAGATGACAGGAAGCTTGGAGGGAAAGGTAACACACTGGTAGAACTGGGATCACAATTGCTCTCATGAGGGTAAAATGATGGGTCATGTTTAAGAAGATGCGTTTTAATAAAGATAAACTTCAAGCCATTTGCTTTGGTAAAACAAACAAACAAACCACGCACATACATAAATGTGGGAATGGGGAAGATATAGCTAGGCAGCCATTTGTATGAAAAAAGGTGTAGGGGTCTTAGTGGACTCAAGCCCAATGTAAGTCAACAAAGAGTCATGGCAGCCTAAACAATTAGCATGATCTTCAGCTGCATGAAAGGGGGAGCAGTGGCCAGAGGAAGGTGATAGCCCCTGCTGTCTTCTGGTCTGATCAGACAATATCTGGAGTATTGTGTTCAGGCCCGGGCACCACATTTAAGGACAACACCGATAGCCTGGAGAGCCTACAGGGAAAAAACGACCAGGATGGGGAGGGGACTAGAGTCTAGGTGATAGGTGGAAAAGTTTAAAGAATCAGGCATGTTTGGTCTAGAGAAGATAAAGCTTAGGAAGGGATGTGGTCACTGTCTTCAAGTATCTGAGAGACTGCCATGGAAGAAAGATTAGATTTGTTCTGCTTCTGTCTCAGGTAGATAAACAAATCATAGACATTCTCACAATCAGAGACAGATCAGTCCTAGATCATTAGAGATAGCAGCGTGCTTAGACACCAACTAATTCAACCCCTTCATTCACCAGAGAAGGAAATTGAGGTCCAGAGATGGGGAATGGGTCTTCTTCAAGGCTACACAGTCAGTGAGTGAGTGGAGGAGCTGGGATTTGTCCACACGTCTGCCAGCTCTGTGTCCCGGAAGCTCTATCTTCCACATCAGTCACACATACATCTTAGTCACATGTAGCCACATAAAGCTATAAAAATGTACATAGTCAGCCAGGATCACATGCCCATACACATCAGACACCCCACATACAGTTCCTCTCTTCCTTCCTTCCTTCCTTCCTTTCTTTCTCTTACACACACACACACACACACACACACACACACCCATCACACTCAGAATCACTGCCACCCCCTGTTTGCTGCAGGTTTGTGACACCCCAGACGCCAGCTGGTTTTGTTTTAAAACCTTTTCTTGCTTATTTTTGCTCAGAACAGCAACAACTCCCCCAGCCAACCTCAAAATAGGCCTCCAGGAACTGGGGGGAGGGGGAAAGATAAGAGGGAGGGAATCTAGAGACTCCGGGGAAATGCTCCCCAAAGCTCCAAGTGGCTGTCGGAAAACTCCTTCCCACCTCCATTAAAAGATATCCTGTGAGGGAAGGGGGGACCCAGCCTCCCTAGGATTTTATCTTCCCTTCTGTGGAGCAGGGACTTTATAGAGCTGGCTTAGGTGGTCTCTTAGAGTACTTTGTCTCTTCATGCTTTCTCAGCAATATTGTAGTCATAGGAATAATGGGGCTGGACTGAGGTTAGGCCAGGGAATGTTGTCTGGGGACTCAGGATGTAAGGGTGCAGGCTATGTGTTTGGGGGTAGGGGACCAAGGAGTAAGGGAGTCTGTGAGTCAAGGAGTTGAAGTGTGAGGAGATGCTGAGGGTTGGGAAAATTAAGGTTTGGAGGATTTGGGGCTGGGTCAGGATAGGGGGAGGAATGGAGTTTGATAGGGGTTAAAGAGGTTGTGAATTGGATATTGAGGAAGCTGGGATGTAGGTTGGATGTAGTTGGAATTTGAGGGGTTCATAAGGAAGGGAGAAGCAATCAGGGAAGAAGAAGCCCCGAGTCCATACAGTAGAGATTCATCAGTCAGTCAGTCAACGAATGTTTCTTAAGTACCTACTAAGTGCTAGGCAGATTAAGAAAACAATAGAACAATCCTCATCCTCAAGGCGCCTGTGTTTTAGGGGAAATGCTTGTACACGTGTACAAGATAAATACAAGATAGGAAGGCACCACAAACTGGGAAGAAGGTAGGAAACCCTCATGTGGAAGGTGTTGCTTGAGTTGAACTGTGAACTAAGAGGTGGAGGTGAAGCAAGAAAGCATTTCAGGCAAGGGAGTCAGAAAGTGGAATGTCAGGTATGAGAAGTGGCAAGAAGACCAGAAAGGGAGTGGGTAGTACTGCTTTCTTTGGTCTGGACACTTTTTCTGGATTACAAGGTTCGATGTTGGGTACCACATTTTAAGAAGGACTTTAGGGGTTCAGTGTTTTGAGGCACTAGACTTTGGAGGAGTTGGGGTTTGAACCCCAGGAGTCAGGCTGAATCACTGGGGGCAAGGGTGGTGGTGGGCAGCAGTTCCAGCCACCTCTGGATCCAAAGAGAGCAATGTCCATGTTATTACTTGACAACACCTCTACTATCAATGCCCGAGCAGGTAGAATGGACTGGGAGCAGGCCCATAAAAGGCAGGACGACTATGGTCAGACCTTAGCTCTAAATCCTATGATGACAAGTATCCAGGTACCTGGAGCTCAGCTTCTGGCAAGGGGAGGAAAAAAGCCTGAGGCCCATGGATATCACTGGAGCTAGAGGGACTGTTCTCTTCTTCCTTTCCCAGGTCTGAGGGTTGGGGATAATCTGAAGGAAAGGACAGAGCCAAAGAGAGGAAGGGGATGGTCTAGTTATCCTATGCCTCAGTCAGAACATGTCTGAAATATTTTGCTCTGTTCTTGAGACACATTTTAAGAAGTATCCTGACAAGCTGTAGAGAATCCAGAGAAAAACTGGGGCGGGAAAGGGACTGGAGACCACACCCAAATTGAAGGTGTTTAGTCTAAAGAAGGGCAGAGTATGGTAATAATCTACAAACATTTGAAGGATACCTATAGAAAAGAGAGATGGAAATTGGAGTGTGGAAATTAGAGAGAGATTTCATCCCAATTTAAGGAAGAACCTTCCTAACAATTAGAGCTCTCCAAAAGTGGAATGAATTGCCTTTAAATGTATCAGGTCTTTAAATGCAGGCTGACCACGTGCTTAGGGTCTTGTAGAAGGGATTCTTATTCACGGAGAGGTGGGACTAGATGATCTCCTAGGTCTTTCCAGCTCTGGCACTCAGTCATTCTTTGAAGGGTGTCCTTGAGGTTTTTACTTCAGCACCCGGGACAGCAGCCTCTTTCCTCTGTCCCTGATCCTGTTCTGCTAGGAAGGATGGTACCTTGGTAATCACTCCTGCCCTGTACAGGGGATATAGTTTAGGTAGATGTACATGGGACTATGGGTCCCAAAATGGGAAGTAGCATTATGCAAAGGAAAGAGTGCTGTCCTTGTAGCCAGGAGGCCTGAGCTCAAGTCCTGTGTAACAAAAATACTGCTCTTGCCCAGAATCTCAGTTTCCCCATCTATAATAAGATTGTTGGACTCCACGATCTCTTCCAACTCTGTTATTCTCTGGCATAAGTGCGCACACATGCACGCACACAAGTGCACACACACGCACATCCCTCAAGTTCAGATAGGGAAATTATTGAACAATCCTCCCCCATGTCCCATTAGAAATATTTTGAAGATGGGGGGGGGGGGGAAGATGGGATGATGAGAGAAGAGAAAACTTCCAAAAGGTATCTAAAACATCCTAAGTTGAATTTTTTCATGGGCCAGGGAAATGCCCGCCCAACTCTTATTTAATTCCCTCTTTCATGGATGGGTGGGGGAAGGGGGAATTCTTCCTCCTGTCCATCCATTTCTGCCTGCTGCACCTAGGATATTAACTGGAGATGGAAATCTCTGAGGTCTGGAGACTGAGCAGGCCTGGCTAAATCCCCCTTATCTTCAGCCTTGATGCTCCATCCTCATGACTTTCAGCAGATTTGATGTTCCCCTGGCCTGACCTTATCCTCAGCTCAAAGTCCTTTTCCCAGTTTCTGACTCCAACCCTAAAGACTCTACCTCTGCCAAGGAAGAGCTTACGTTTGAAACTGTGCAACCCTGAAGGACTTAGTAATTAGTATGACTTTGTGGTTGTGTCACCCTATGACTGTAACAGTTTCAAGTGATTGAGTTTGGAGTCAGAGGACCTGGGTTCAAATTCTGGCCGTGCCATTTTCTAGCTGTGTGACCTTGGGCAAGTCACTTTCCTTTGGTTTTCCCATGTATAAAATGGGATGGTAAGCCTAAATTATGCCTAAAGTCCTTCCATCTCTAAATAATGTGATATTTATGTCTTTAATATTTACAAATGGCTTTTGATTTTGATTATAACTGTTGTGGTGTGACCGTGTGTGACTATTGGCATCTGTACTGCCATTGTGCAACTGTCTATGAGACTGCTGCGGCCATGTGTTGCCCCCCCCCCCCAGCAGCTATATTGATGTGTGGCTATATTGAAAAAAGGCCCCTGTGTGTGTGTGCAATGACCATACTGTTGTGTGACAAGGTGTCACTGTATCTGACTGTAACACACTGTGTCTGGCTGTAACACTGTGTTTGGCTGTAACAGCCTATGTGTGTGAACTGTTACTGTGGAACTGTGTGCTGCTGTTGTACAAGCTCCTCTGAGCTGGGGTAACTGTAGAGGATGTGTGTGATTCTCTCAGGGTGTTTCCGTTGCGGGGAGAGGGTCGCACAGGTCAGGCCCAGGCTACTTTAAGTGAGGATGCTCTCTTCTCTCCCGCCACCCCTCAATCTCCCCATTCTGAAGGTAAACGGACAATAACGGCTCCGTCCCCGGGGGAGGGGAGGAACGGGGGAGCGTTCTCTGGCCGGGAAGGATGTTACCATGGTAGCCAACACTTGCGACTCAGGCGAAGCAGTGTCCCACCCCACAAGTCCTGCGCTGCCGCCCCCACCAAACTGAGTAGCCGAATCCTTCGACACCCCACCCATGCTCCCCTGGTGGGCCACGCCCCCAGGTAAACGCCCTCCCTTTGGGTTCCCCCCCTTCCCTGATTGGTGGGCATGTGGTTAATTTTCCTCCGTCCCCACACCCCCCTCCCAGCAACAGCCAATGGATTCGACCAAGCCCATTCTCTTCCCCCCAACGTTTCCCCCCCCCTCAACCCCACAGAGGCAGCCTGGGGGATTGTGAGGAGCGGGGGCGTCTCTGCAATGCGGAGGAGGTTACCATGGCAACTGAAGGAGGCGGCGAGGGGAAGGAAGGGAGTTGCTGTCTTAAGGGGAGCCAACCCTCCCCCTTCGCGTTTCCTCTCCACAGCCTGTCACACGAGACCCCCTCCCTCCCAGTCTTACTTGTCCCAAGGGAGGGGGCGGAGTAAGACCCCCTACTGCCCCTCCATTCCTCCCCCTTGCAAAGGACAACCTTTCTGGCCTGTGTAGTGGTAACAGGCAGAGAGGGGTATTGGTCCGAGGTTGGTTGGTTACGGAAGGGTTTACTAATTTGGTAGGTGAGAGGGAGACTGTAAGCTCGTTTACTTAGAAGATTTAGTTTATCTGTATTTTAGCACACAATGGAAGGATATGAGCTGGACGCTAGTCCAATTAGGCAGATCCAAAGGGCTCGAGTGGCCTGGCCCACGAAGGCTGCGTGTCAACCACCAACCAGTTTTAATAAATAAAGCATTTATTAAGCACCTATGATATGTCTGGCCTTTTGCTAGGCAGTGGAGATATAAAAAAGAGAGAGAGAAAGGAAATGAAAAAGAAAGAGGGAGGGAGAGAAGGAAGGAAGGAAAGAAGGAAAATTTCAAGCCCTCTTAAGTGCTTACATTTAACTGGGAGAAAACAGTTTACATACATGAAAAGAAAGACAAAGTAATTTATTTACATACGAAATACAAAATAATTTTGAGACTCTGTGGGTGGGGAGAGGGAATATTAGGAAAATTATCATGTCAGAGGTGACTGGAGCTGAGCTTAGGCATTGGAGTTAAGGTGGGAGAACATTGAAGGCACTGGGGATCAGCCAAGAATGGAGGTAGAATATTCTACACAAGGAACATACACTTAGTTTGACTGGAAATGTAGAATGGATGAAAGGCAATAATATATCAATAAACCTGGAAAGGTAGGCTGAATCCCCATTGTGACAGGCTCCAAATGCCAAACAGAAGAATGTATGTTTATCTCAGAAGCAATAGGGAGCCACTGGAATTTCTTGAGCAGAGGGGTGACATGGTCAGATTTGTGCTTTTGGAGTTTCATTTTGGCAGCTCCTCTGTAGGATGGATTGGAGAGGGAAGTGAGTCTCCAACTGGCTGGCCAAGGGATCTGAATTTAGCCCTGGGCTATTTAATATTTTTATCAATGACCTGGATAAAGACTTAGATGACCTGTTCATCAAATTTGCAGGTGATACAAAACTAGCAAGGATAGACAACATATTGGACAAGAGTCAGACCTGGACAGACCATAAAATTGGACCAAATCAAGTTCAATTCAATGACCATAAGTGTAAAAATCTTACACTTTGCTTCAAAAGTAAACTTCACAAGTAAGGGATGGAGGGCAGGCTTGGATAGACAATAGATCTGAGGGCTTTGGTGAACTGCAAACAATACAAATCAATAGTGGGCTGTGGCAACTGAAAAAGCACATGTAATCTAAGACTACTTTAAGAGCTGTGGTGTTCAGAATGAGTGAATCAGTAATCTCACCATTCTCTACTCTTGTCAGCCTTCATCTACATTGTTGTTTAGTCTTGAGTACTATATTTTAGTAAGGACATTGATGAACTGGGCAACATCCAGAGGAAGGCAACCAGGATGGTGAAGGGTCTTTTGAGATCACGTATGAAAGAACTGGGGATGGTTAAGTTGTAAAACAGAAGATGGGAATGGGACAAGAGGTATATAAGAGCTGGTTTCAAGTATTTAAATGGTTGTCATGGGAAAGAAGGATTAGATTTTGTTCTGCTTGGCCCCAGAGAGCAGAACAAGGAACTACTGGGGACTTTGAGGGGAGTGAGCATAGGGATAGGAATGAGAGTAGAGAAGCCATGACCAGGAAGGTAGATTTAAATTCAACCGAGGGAAGACCTTCCTAGAAATCTGAGCCGTCCAAAAGCAGAATGGGATACCTTAGAAAGTAGCAAGTTCTCCATCACTAGAAGTCTTCAGATGGACGCTGGATGATCTTATTTGGAATCCTGAAAAGGGTAGAAGATAGATTTAGTGGACCCTGAGGTCCTTTCTTAGTTATCTAAAGTGTGATCTAGTGGATAGAGCCATGGAGTTAAGAAGACCCAATTTTAAATCCTACCTCGCACCCCTGAGTTGTGTGAACACTGGCAATCACTTTTCTGTGTCTGAGCCCAAATTTCCTCATCTGTAAAAGGGGATGTTAATGTCTATCTCACAGATTATTGTGTGTATCAAATGGGTGATGAGGTAAGAATAAGCTGCTTTGCAAACTTTGAAAAGTTTTATACCTTTTCAATAAATATCACTTGTAACAGATTATCTTCAACCTACCAAGAGAACAAGGAGAATAAGCTTGCTTCATCTACCTGGGGTGTTGCAGAACTTTTAAGAGATATTTATTGAGAAAGTACACACAATATCAAACCCCCAAATTGCATCATACAACCTGCCCCCCCTTTTTAAGAGATCTATTAATATTTTACTGTTTACTGGCAAATCCGTTTCTAAACCTGACTTGGTGGCAGTGTCACATATATTTATGAAATGAGGCCAGCCATATTGAGTAAAACAAAAGAAAAGCTGGAGAAGGAAAAGCCAACAAACAGATGTGAACATGGAGGCAAACCTCAAGCATCTCTTGATTTTGATTTTTTTAAATAAGGAAAACCACCCAGATGATCAGGAATGTATGTAATTGAATGAAATCAAGCAAAAGGAACGACAAAGGACAACATGAAAGGAATTCTGTAGCAGCACTTAGGATGAAGCTAAAGAAAGTGTGAAAATATAGCAAAAGGCAAGAGACAAACTGGAGTGTCATGCACAGTAAACATCTGTGAGTGGACCCTTGAAAATGAATCAGGAGTATTACAAACAGTCGAAGTGAACGCAAAAACCGTGGCTTCGAGGGCTTTGCATTTTGTAGATGGGAAGAAATATCCCAAGTACTTAAGGCAGAAAAACCTTGCATTTGATGCATTTTGTTTTTACAATGAGACCTTTTTTTCAGCTTCATCTGCAGTTCTATGTGAAGACTGATAAATCAGTTTTGACCTGTTTTATTAATGAAACCTAATTTGGAAAAAAAATAAGTAAATATTTTATTTATTTATTTTATTATTCCAACTGTGAGATTCTGTGTTTCTGTAGTTTGTGTCAAGGCAAGAAAGAGATATTGGGGTCTGTGATGGCGTCTGGCAAGAGATCATAGCATTTTAAAGCTGAAAGAGTCCTTGGAGATCACATAGTCAATCTTTTCCTCTTTGCCCTCTTCAATTTTTACAAATGAAACTAAAAGCCAGAAAAGTGAGTGATGTTATTCAGTCCAACTCTTGATGACCCCATTTGAGGTTTCCTTGGCAGAGGAACTAAAGTAATTTGCTTCTCCCCCACTCATTTTACAGATGAGGAAACTGAAGCAAACAGGGTTAAGTCATTTGCCTAGGTTCACACAGCTAATAAATGTCTAAGGGCAAATTTGAACTCAGAATGAGTCTTCTTGACTCTAGGGCTGGTACTCTACCCACTGCGCCACCTAGTGGCCCCAAAAGTGAGTGATCTGCCCCTAAATGACCCAGGTAAGGGTCTGAGATATTGTCAGGAAAAAGGAATGTTGCTTGGGAGGGAAGGGTGTGTGTGTGTGTGTGTGTGTGTGTGCTAGCTTTTGTAATGGTATCAGGTTGAGAAGGAGGTGTTAGATCTGGGGGTATAAGTTTCTGATAGTGTCAGGCAGAAAGTGCTTGATCTCAGGGTGGTAGCGTTTATGATATTGTCACACACAGAGACAAGGGTGTTAGTCCAGCAGCGTCTGAGATAATGTCAAAGAGAGTTGTAGGTCTGAGATGATGAGTATATGAAAGTAACAAACAGTGGGGTATTGATTATGGGATGCAGATTCTGTAAATGGTGTCAGACTCAAATGGCATATTGGGATTTATGATGATGTCAGATGGCGGTGGGCTTGGTCTGGCACTCATGGCCTCCAGGATAGTGTTGGGTAGAGAGAGGGTAAACCCAAGGGAGGTTGTTCATACCCATACTCTCATGATTAATAGAAACTCATATTAGGCAGTTTTGGACAAAGGAACAAAAGATAGGATGGGGTAGGGGTGGGAATGAGGGTTGACAAATTCTGGGGTGTATGAAAGATGTGATCTTTGCTGGGGGACTTCAGGACTGGGGGTCTAGATATGGTATATCTCTCTGTGTGTATAAAGGACTATTCTGTTGTACCCTATCGCCTCCTAAATGGGGCTGACACCCTCCCCTTTCCTGGTAGCGTTCTTCCTTGCTCCCAAGAAGGGATCAAAGGGAAGGCCATGCAGGCCTCGAAGGCTTCCTCCCTTCTAATCTCAGTCTGCCAGGGTCCTGAGCTCCTCAGCCCAGAGGGGCAACCAGGAATCACTGGGGCCCCCAGTGACTGTGGCTCACTTCCCTCCCAGGAAATCTCTGCTCCAGTCTTCTCTCCTTCCACTCTTCTGTGGTTGATACCTGGATTCTCTCTCTGTGCATTAGAAGGTGGAACCAAGAAACTACCAAGCAACATCAGGAGGAGCACAGAGACCGGCATTGCTGTGGAGATGAGAAGCAGGGTCACACGTCAAGGGAGTCGAGAATCCACCGATGGTAGCACCAACAGCAACAGCTCCGATGGCACGTGCGTCCTACCTGCCTGCTCCCTCATATTACCTGGGTATGGGGTGGGCTCAGGGACCAGATGTCACCTCAAAAGTCAAAGCATTTCAGGCTCAAAGAGACATTAGATTTTTCTCTCCTCAGGCCTCAGTTGTTCCATCTGTAAAGTGGGGAGGTTTTCTGAGTTCTGGCATTCATTCTATGGTTCTCTGATTCTCTTTCCTTCCCTCCCCAACCTCCATACAATCCAGAGGGGAAGGGAATCCTACCCTCAAGAGGCACTAAGTACAGAATAGTGGTGAGAGCCAAGAACTGGAGGTCCGGACTCTGGGTAACAAGGCTCTGAGAAAGTCCTTGCCTGGGAGCTGAGAGACCTGTATTCTCTTCTTGTGGGGCCTTTGGGAAGTTCCTTCTCCTCTCTGAGCCTCAGTTTCCTCTCCTGTGAAATGAGGGGAATGGACGAGAAAATCTTTGAGGACCCTTGAAGCTTGAACCTATTAGGATTCTGCAGCAATATGGGGTGTCAGAACAAGTGTGGGCTCTAAAGACACAGGCCAGGGCTGGAATTCTGCCCCAGTGTTTACTGCTTGTTTGATCCTGGTCAGGCCACTAACCAATTGGTCAATGAATCACTTATTAAGCACATCCTGTGTGCTTGGAACTGTGCTAAGGGCTGGGGATACTAAAAGAAGCAAAAGACAGTCCCTGCCCTCCAGGAACTTACAATCTAATGGCAAAGTCCCTGGCCTCAGCTTCCTCATCTGCAAAATGGGGGGCCATTCGGTGTGGCCGCTAAGGCCCCTCCCAACCGTGGATCAATGATCCCTCTCAGCGTTGCCTGCCCATCATCATGCCGCTTGTACGATCATTTCTCTTACCAAGGATGGGCCTGTTTTTCAATGATCTCTAAAGCACTTTTCAGAACTGATTTCATTTTGTCCCTCAGAAGGATGAAATTACTCTTCCTCGTCCTCCTCCTTCTTCTCCTCTTCCTCTTCCTCATCCTCCTTCTTCTCCTCTTCCTCTTCCTCCTCCTCCTCTTCTTCCTCTTTCTGTTTCTATAGCATTTACCTTGTTCCAAGGGCTCTGGTCCATTGGCAAACTGAGGTGGCCTAACAGGTTGCTTCCAATGCTATGGCCCAATCTGTCCCCCCTCCCCCTGCCCTGGGGCCATCTCCATGGGACTGCAAACTCCGTGGGAGCAAAGGCTCTTTTTTAAATCTAGATGTGCCTCTCCCCAGCCCTGGGCACAGGCCCTTCTTCCTACATTAACGTAGACAAAACCTTTTCCTTACATCAATCCTGAGAGACAGGTATGACAAATGAGACCCAGGAGAGGGGAACTGACCCACCCAAGTTCAAACAGGCAGTAACTAGCAGAAGAAGCATTTGAACACAGGGCTTCTGACTCAGAGCTCCCCTACCCTGCAGAGGGGGAACCTAAAGCCCAGGTAGGGGAAGATCTTGGCCCCAGGTCCCAGAGGCTCCGCATCCCCAGTGTGTCCTAACCTTGTGCTCTGGACTTCCTTTTTGTCTTGTTGCCCACAGGTTCATCTTCCCCACCGCCAGGCTGGGGGCTGAGAGCCAATTCAGTGACTTCCTGGATGGCCTGGGGCCCGCCCAGATTGTGGGGAGACAGACACTGGGGACACCTCCGATGGGTGAGTCTCCTAAGGTGACTGGGGTGGGGAAAGGGCCACATCCTTCCTCAGTTGTCTTCTTAGGGGGTGAAGGGACCACTGCCCTGTCTGGGAAGAGCAGAGAGAATCCGTTTCATCACTAGATGATGTGGGAGGAGCTGGAACAGCCTATTTCCCCTGACTCCCCTCTCCCATTAGCACGTGGATAAATAGTTGCGTAGCTGGTGTAGATAGATAAAGGAGAGACAGACAGACAGACAGACACAGAGAGAGACAGAGAGAGAGAGACAGACAGAAACAGAGAGAGAGAGAGAGAGAAAAAGACAGACAGAGACAGAGAGAGACCTAGTAAACTTTGTGCTGGGCCCTGTGCTAATCTCTACCGATTCAAATACAACAAGCAGGACTGCCCTCAAGCAGTTTCCTTTCTAGGAGAGGGGGCCAGCATATAAAGGGCAGCTGGAAGGAAGAGTGGGGTACACAGGGAAGCTGCATGTGTGGTATGGAAAGGGCCTAGACGAGGGGAAAGCTCATCCATATTGTGGGGGGATGGGGGTGGGCAGGGGTGCAGAAGATAAGAAGAATGTCTGTAGTTTAGGTAGCATGGTGTAGACATCACTGGGAAGTGCTTCCCAAAGTCTAACCTTGGTTCCCCATGCTGTAGCTTCACAGCTAATGATGCTAAGTCATCAGAGACCCAAAGGTCAAGGTTCTCTTTGGTGTCAGTGGGATGAGGTAGAGAGTCGCTGTCACTTCTGTAATTCTAGACTGGCCTTTAAGAGTAGTGTCCTCTGGAGAGGAGACCAAAGCTGTGAAGGACCAGGCTCCCTTGAGCCCTGCTGCCTGCTTAGGAGAGACTTAGGATGCCCCTCTAAGGACCCCTAGGCTGCTGTGGGCAGTCAGACAAGGTCACAAGAACTCCCTGCCCTCCCTGACCTGACCCCTCCTCTCTTTACCAACTTGACAAATTTAGCCTGGACCTGGATGATGCAAAAATTATGGATAATCTAAAAAAAAGTTGCTGATTCCAGTGTCTTCTATGATTTGCATACATAATTTTTCTGGATCACATTTTACTTGCCTGTCTTATTTGTCCTGGACTATTATGAAAATGAGTCTGGGTTGCTCAAGTGAATGTTGGATGGCAGCTGGGAAGGGGGCCTTGATGCAATATGGTCATGGGGGGAGAGAAAAGCAAGCCAGGGTTCCCCCAAACCACAGGTCTGAGGCCAGGTCTGTTACATTTTGTCCCCTCCCCCCAGGGTTCTCTGGTATCTTTAAGAGGGCAGTGAGGGGAATCTCTCTTCTCTGTCCCCAAATTTAGGAGTCCAAACACTCCAGTTCCACTTAAGGGTTTACCATGGTTACACTGACCACAGATCAGCTTGTTCAAAGACAGCAAGAACAAACATGTAAACACTTCCTCCAACTTCTCTGGCACACATATATACTGCCTTAGTCTGTACTGCCTTAGTCTCTGAGGAAAGGAGGGAGATTAGGCTCAAAGCTTAATTTGGTTCCTACATGACGTTAGTCCCACCATGTTCAAGTCTAAAGTCTCTAGCATCCTTGCATCATGACTTCTCAGCTCTTAGCACAGGGCCTGGCACATAGTAGGGAATTCATAAATGTTGAGTGACTGACTACTGGCCTGTTTGCAATATCCAACCTGTAATCCTGGGCTCCAGTATCCCCTTGCATCAGCTCCCAGGTTGGGGACTCACTCCCTGTACCTAGAAACTCAAAGGACAAATGAAACAGACAAAAGCCCTAAGGCCATTTCTTGGGACTACAGAGGAGAGGTGCCACTTTCCCCTTCTTGGTATGTGGCATCACCTGATATAAGTGAATGAGTCCTTCTCCCCTAGACTTGAGGGAAGAAGAGACAGACAGGATTCAGCTAGTTCCAGCTATGCAGCCAACAGAAAGAGGCTACTGCAAACCCACATGGTAGGCCAACACGCGCTGCCCAAGCATATCAGGTATTCTGTCCCCCAGGAGCCGCTCCCGAGCATCTCCCATGTGGGTGACACCATTCTGATAGCCTAGGCATGCACCAAACCATGTTATGCATGGACAGTCTACAAACTGGATAATTTAATTTACTATAACTAGAGATATGTCCTGGCCTCTACCCTTTGGACTATCTGTTACGTGAATTTCCCTATCATCTGAAGGAGGAGTGTAGGGATTTACCTCCCTTAATATAGAAAATTGAGAGCTGAGCCCAGTTCCCTTCCTGGCTGTAGACAACAGAAAGTATCTCACTTTTCTCTTTCTTGGTGCCCAGGGGATGTTCATATTGCAATGATGGACCGGAGTGGTCAGCTTGAAGTTGAAGTGATCGAGGCCCGAGGCCTTACCCCCAAACTGGGCTCTAAGTCCCTCCCAGGTAAGGCTAACATAGGGCCAAGTGGGGATCAAGTCCTGGGGGCTGGGCTGAATGGCAGACAAGCCAGCTCCAAGTCTCTGAGATGGCCTGGGCATGAGTTATGGGTCCAAGTCCTGGTTCTGCGACTTGCCAGCTATGTGATCTTTGTGATCTTGGGCCCTCTGTTTCCTTCTGTACAATGAGGAGTTAGGATGAGACATGAGATCTCTAAGGTCCTACTTATCAGCCTGAGGCTGATGGGGAATTCCGAAAGAGTAAGGATACCAACCTCCTAAGAGGCCAAGGCATTGTGGGCATTCCTCCCCCATGAAGCCTAATGTCCATCATTCAACTTCCCTCGGGAGGAATGAGGTGGGGCAGTCCACTTCTCCTCACCTGATTGTAGAGGCTACATTTTAGGAAAAACTGGAGACTGGAGGGCATCTGAGAGGCTGCCCAGGATGGGCAAAGCTGTGCCAATAGAGGGTCAATTGAAGGAACTAGGAAGTATCTAGAAAAGGACAGAGTGGTGGCAAAGAGCCAACAAAGCTTCACCAAGGAAAAGGGATTTTGGAGTCATCTCCTGTTCTTTTCTGGCAAGTTTTCCAGGCTGGTAGGTGAGGGGTGAGTGTAACTTACCTAGACTTATTATTATGGACAAGACTTGGGCTGGAGTGTGTGGTTAGACTCTGGTCCATACAGTCAAGTAGACTAAGAGCTGGTTGATTAGACTATAAAAGAATAGTCATTAATAATTGAACGTCAGCTTAAAACTTAATAAGGACCATGGTAAAATCTTACACTTGGGTTCAGAACAATCAAGTTCCTAAGTACATGATGCAACTGTCTCTTTTATTGTCTGGAAAAAGATCTGAAGGTTTCAGTGGACTGCAGGCTCATTTATATTACATTATGTTACCTTAGCATAATGTATTATTAGTACATATATTATATATAGTGTTATTAGTATTGTGATACATGGGTACCAGTAGTATGGGATGGCAGCCAAAAATAAGAATGCAGGGCAGAAGATAAAGCACCAGCCCTAGAGTCAGGAAGACCTGAGTTCAAATCCAGCTTCAAATACTTACTAGCTGTGTGACCCTGGGCAAGTCACTTAACCCTGTTTGTTTCCCAAAAAAGAGAATGCATGCTTGGGCTGCATTAAGAAAGTTCTAGAGTCTAGGTCAGAGCTGGGACAGTTCTGCTATACAATAGTGCTAGACCACATCTAGAGTAGTGGGTTCAATCCTGGGTGCCGTATTTTAAGGAAAATGTCCAGAGTAAGGAACCTGGATGGTAAAGGCCTTGCTATTTTGCCACTGGTTGGATGAACTGGCAGTATTTAGCCTTGGAAAGAGAAGGGAACACCACTACTGACTTTAAGTATTCAGAGGGCTCTGTGGAAAAGGGATTAGGCTTGTTCTGTTGAGCCCCAGAGGACAAAGAGGGGGAGTTTTATGGAGGCAGACTTCAGATGGATGGAAGGGAATTATCCCCGAAAGTGCTGTTCCAAAGTGGAATGGGCTGCCTCTGGGGGCAGTGGATTCCTTATGACTGGTGGTCTTTGAGCAGAGGCTGGATAACCACCGGTCAGGTTTGGCCCATTCAAAGGTGGCTGAGAGGGTCACCCTCTAGGGATCACATGCTGGGCTGCCCTCCACTGTGCCTTCCATGTCTGAAATATTGCTCTCTACTTCCTCTAGCCACCTACATCAAGGTTTATCTGCTTGAGAACGGAGCCTGCTTGGCCAAGAAGAAGACGAGAGTGGCCAAGAAGACATGTGACCCCCTGTATCATCAGGCCCTGCTATTCGATGAGGGTCCCCAGGGAAAGGTGTTGCAAGTGAGTTTCCTTGGGGCAGAGGGTTCTGAGTAAAAGCAGGGCTTCAGTGGGGAGGCTCTAAGCTTTCCTGTCTGAGGGTGGGGTTGGACAGGTACTGGAATCACTAAGGCACTGCTCAATAAAGCAAAGGCAGGTGGGGAATTGGTGGGAACACTTTCTCGTTACAGCCTTCCTGCTGAGGAGGACTCAGGAAAGAGAAGTTGGTGGTGGTACATGGCCAATCCTGGGGGGCTTAATGGGTCAAGGGAATTTAGGATGCAGATTGGAAATGGGCGACCTTGATTCTAACAAATCTAGCCTCAAATGGAATGGGGCTCCCCTCACTGGCGGTCTCCAAGCAAAGGCTGGATAACTCCTTTTGAAAAGGGGCCTCTTGTTCTGATGCAAGTTGGATAAGATAGCTTCTGAGGCCCCATCCAGCTCAGAGGTTCTAAACCCATAGATCCTTAAGGTTATGGTTAATAAATGTGTGCTGAATTCATGGGATTGTAGGATTTTGAGCTGGAAGTGACCTCAAAGATTATCTAGTTCAACTTTTTCATTTTACAAATAAGGAAACTACTGATTTGCCCAAGATCACATAGGTAGTAGCCACACCAGATTGAACTAAATTGAGCTGAGTTGAGCTAAACTGAACTGACAGCAGTTCTTGAGTTCAAATCTGGCCTCAGACACTTACTAGCTGAGTGACATTGGGCAAGTCACTTTACCTAGTTTGCCTCAGTTTCCTCATCTGTAAAATGAACTGGAGAAGGAAGTGGCAAACCACTCTAGTATCTTTGCCAAGACAAACCCAAATGGGGTCATAGTCAGACACAACTGAAAAAGTGACTAAACAACATGTAAATATGTAAATGTTATAGCTATAAACTTAGTAACTGTGTAACACAGAAGAATTGACATTTCCAGAGGGAATGGGCCAGTAGGTGAGGCTCAGCTGCCCTGAACCTGGCAGCCCAGATGGCCTGAAGCTGAGTGCAGGGTCTGCTGGGGCTACTGAGGAAAAAATGTGCCTTTCTTTTAGTCAGGGACCCCAGAGGTAGAGAAGAGAGCTAAGGCAAGGAGACAGGCTCGGGAAGGGCTGGGGATCCCAATCCTCAGGCTCCCTCAACTGGGAGAGGATCCTGTGTGTGTAGTCGAGTTAAGTTGTCC
Source organism: Pseudochirops cupreus (assembly GCA_028627135.1). Lineage (NCBI taxonomy): Eukaryota > Metazoa > Chordata > Mammalia > Diprotodontia > Pseudocheiridae > Pseudochirops > Pseudochirops cupreus. Next base: position 120,255,593 of record CM053582.1, read on the forward strand.
TTGTACCTGTTTGGAGGACCTGGTATTTCCCTTGGCAGGGAGGATGGGGCCTTAGCTAGCAAGTGGTTCAGCAGTCTGGGACACCTGTGGAAGCTTCCTGCCCAGCTCAGTGGTCAAAGCCGGATGAATGAATGAATGAGGTGGTGGTATTAGGTCACTTTTCAATCGTGTCAGATTTTCTGTGACCCCACTTGGGGTTTTCTTGGCAGAGATACTGGAGTGGTTCATCATTTATTTGACAGATGAGGAAACAGAGGCAGTCAGGGTTAAGTGACTTGCCCAGGGTCACACAGCTAGTAAGTGTCTAAGGCTGGATTTGAACTTGGGAAGATGAATCTTGCTGACGCTAGAGCCCAGTGCTCTGTCCACTGCACCATCTAACTGTCCCAGAGCAGGTACAGTCGTATTTTATAGATGAGGAAACTGAGGTTCAGGAGCAGGATTTGAATAAGCCTTCCTGATTCCCAGTCTGGCAGGAGACTAGAGTGAATAGGCTCCCATTCAGGAGAGAACCATTTGGACCAAAGCAGGGAAAGATGGGCGACTTCAGTTAAAGATATGTCAGAAAGCTTAGGCACCATCCAGTGTGGGACTAGATAGATTTTTTATATGTAAATTAATTGCATCCTCTGAAGAAGTAGACTCAACTTGACTTAATAGTAGTAGTAGTAGCAGTAGTAGTAGTAGCAGCAGCAGCAGCAGCAGCAGTAGTGGTAGTAGTAGTAGTAGTAGTAGTAGTAGTAGTAGTAGTAGTAGTGGTAGTGGTAGTGGTAGTGGTAGTAGTAGTAATCAATAATTCCCACTCCCATGGTGCTTTAAAGTTTACAGAGTGACTCCTTAATTATTTACACTTTGTCTTCTCCATTAAAATGTAAGCAACCTTCAGGACAGGGTCTGTCTTCTGACAGTGTATCCCTAGCTGCATAGTAGAGCACTGAGCCTGGCTTGTGGTAGGCACTTAATCTTGTAAGGCACTTGTTCCCATTATATGAATGAGGAAACTGAGGCTCAGAGAAGTGAATTATGTTGCTGGATTTGAGTGTTTGGTTTATACAACTCAGAGTCAGGACTCCAGCTCCAAAACCGGGGGCTCTCTCCTTTCCACTCAGCTCTCTGTTTTATTTTCCAGGCTACAGATTCTGTTTTCCCTTCTATATAAATCTTAGACTTGTACCATAATGATCTAGGGAGCAGCTGGGGAGAGGTGGGTAGGAGAGGGGAGAGGGAAGAATGACAAGGGGTGACAAAGGCATTTAGGGTTGATTGCAGGGAGAAGGAGGAGGAGGAGGAAGGAGAAAGAAGAGGAGGAGGAGGGAGGAGGAGGAAGGAGGAGGAAGAGGAGGAAGAGGAGGAGGAAGAAGAGGAGAAGGAGGGAGGAGGAAGGAGAAGGATTGGGACTGGCTGATTTCCCAAACAGGTCAGGGTTCAGTGACTCCAGCTAGGGGTTAGAGAGACAGGGAAATTTAGGAATTAGGGAAGAAGAAAGCCCTGGGGCTGAAGACAAAGGTCCCCCCTGAATCAGTTTCAAGAAGGAGCTGAGGCCCTGGGAAGCTGACATGGTTCAGTGAGGACCAAAGCCTGGGGCTAGATCCTTTGAATGTACCAGGGTGCCTCTTTCACTGCCCGAGCTCTGAGAACTCAGTTTAACTTCCAAACGGGAGGCTAAGGAGAGGACGGGCCAAAGAGAATGGGGTCAGATTCAGAGAGAAGTTCAGGACACAGTGTCCCAGGATGGGCTGTATCATAGTGGGCTGTGAGTTTCCCTTCATAAATGGGACCTGTCAAAAACACATGGGGTAGAAAGTGGACCAGTTATGGCACCAAGTCTCCTACTTACACCCCACGTGTGACTTCAGTTTCCTTATCTGCAAAATGAGAAGGTTGGGGGTTCTTAATTTTTTTTATACCATGGGACCCCTTGGGCAGTTCAGTGAAGCATGGGAACCCCTTCTTAGAATAATGCTCTTAAATACACAAAATCCATAGGATCACACAAGTAGCCAATAAATAAATAAATTGAAATAAATTGGGGTGGCTAGTTGGCGCAGTGAATAGAGCAGTTGCCCTGGAGTCAGGAGGACCTGAGTTCAAATGTGGCCTCAGACACTTAACACTTCACTAGCTATGTGACCTTAGGCAAGTCACTTAACTCCAACTGCCCTGCCTTCCCCCCTCCAAAAAGCCAAAAAAAAAACAAGTTCCTGGACCCCCAAAGTTAAGAACTAGATGCTCTCTAAATCTCTTCCCAGATTTAAAGCCTGTAATCCCATCCTTTAGCCAATCCATAAATACTTAGCCCGGGCCAGGTGTTGGGTATGCAAAGACAAAAACTTGCAATAATTCAGGTGAGAGATAAGGAGGGCAGGAACTTGGGTGGTGGTTATATCAGTGGAGAAAAGAGGATGAATTGGAGAGAGTAGGATCGCATCAACAAGATTTGTTTGTCCACAAGCATTTATTAAGCACTTGCTTTGCCACAGACAAGTGAATAGAGAGCTGGAATCAGGAGAACTCATATTCCTGAGTTCAAATACGGCCTCAGACACTTATAAACTGTGTGACCCTGGGCAAGTCACTTCACCTTGTTTGCCTCAGTTTCCTCTTCTGTAAAATGAGCTGGAGAAGAAAATGGGGAACCACTTCAGTATCTTTGCCAAGAAGAGTCAGGCACAAGAGAAAATGACTGAACTGGCAAATGCCCCAGGCACTGTGCAAAGGTTGAGGGTTGCGAAGAAAGACAAAAATTGGCCTTGCCTTCAAGGAGCTCAAACAACTAGGTATAGATGAGATACCTGCGGAGCAGATGGAAGGTAATCCCATAGGGAGAGGCACCAGCAGTTGTTGGGACTCAACAAGGCTCATCTTCTTTAGCTCACCTCTTAGCTTCCCAGACAAAGGAGACACCTCACAGCCATGCAAAGAACACAAGTAGACCAAGAAGGCTGGGTTCTGAAAACCAAGGGTTTTATTTTAGATCCTGAGAGTAATAGGGAGCCATGGGACTTTGTCGAGCAAGAAAATAACATGGTAACATCAGCGCTTTAGAAAAACCACTTTGGCAATTGAGTGGAGAATGGATTGGAGAGGGAAGAAACTTGAGGCTGGAGAAACAATTACAAATCCGTTGAACAGTCTAGGCAAGAGATGATGGTGGCCATGTCAGTGCAAAGATGGAGAGACAGAGACAAGAGGGGTCAGGGAAGTAGAAAGGACAAGATTACTGTTTGTTGTTGGTGTTGGGTTGTTTGGTTTTTCTTTTTTGAGGGAATCACGTTAAGTGACTTGCCCAGGATCACACAGATAATAGGTGTCAAGTGTCTGAGGCTGGATTTGAGGTCCTCCTGACTCCAGAGTCCATGTTCTATCCACTTTACCACCTCGCTGCCCCATGGGACAAGATTTGCCAACAGATTAGATATGTGTGGGGAGGGAGAGGAGTCAGGGAAACCTGGATGGCTGAAAGAATGGTGGTACATGACTCAATAGGAATAAGAGAGTTTGTTAGAGGAGGCTTGAGAGCCAGCATGATGACTTCCATTTTGGACAGGTTGACTTTGAGATGTCTATGGGACATCCACTGTGACATGTCCAAGAAGTAACTGGTCGTGGAGGGCTTTGGTCCCAATGGGACGAGTCTAGTAGTTCTGGCTCAAGAGAAAGGTCAGGACTAGATATTTAGATGGGATATCTTCAGCATAAAGATGACAGTCACACTAATGGGAGCTGATGAAATCACCAAGTGAGACAGTTGTTCCTTGTCCTTTGTTTTTGTTTTCCAAGAGGATCAGAGACACTACGGGGTGATGTCTTGACTTGAGTGTGAGTTGGATTTAAGTGAGGTAGAGTTGCATAGTGTCAGCCTCACTGTGTCTTCCAGAGTCATCGAAGTCAAAGGCAAGACAAAAGTCAAAATGACTGGTGATGGGCTGGGAGGTAGAAAGTAAGATAGTATAGAGATTAAAAAAAAAGAAAAAGACCCAGGACAGAGCCATAGAGGGAAGGATAGATGGAGATTCAGCAAAGGAGGCTGAGAAAGGGCATTCATAGAGAGAGAAACAGAACCAAGAAATAGCAAAGTAACAAAAGCTCAAAAGGGAGAGGACATCCAAGAGAAGGTGGCCAGCAGTGTCCTACACTGCAGAGAGGTTGAGAAAGATAAGGATTGGGAAGAATTCAGCAGATTTGACAAGTAAGAAACCAGTTACTGTAACTTTGGAGGCAGCAGCTTCAAGTGAGTGCTGAGGGTGGAAGAAGTGAGTGGAAGAACAGGAAATGTAGGTGGCAAGTAAAGTTGGCTCTTCCCTCAGGAGACAGGGAGGAGGAATGACATAGGACGGCAGCTTGAGAAAACGGTCAGGCCTATCCAGGGAAAACTTTAAGAATGGAGAGAGCTGGGTGTATATGTAAGCATTCAGGAAAGGAACCAGACTATTTCCAATGAAAAAGCCTTCCTCCCTCCTTCCCTCCTTGCAGGTGATTGTCTGGGGAGACTATGGGCGCATGGACCACAAGTGTTTCATGGGAATGGCCCAGATTGTGCTGGAAGAGCTGGATTTGAGCAACGTGGTCACCGGCTGGTACAAACTCTTCCCCACGTCTTCTGTGGCTGACTCCACCTTGGGTCCCCTCACCCGGCGTCTCTCTCAATCTTCCCTTGAGAGCTCGACTAGCCCCTCCTGCTCCTAGGAAGATGGAGCCCTGGACCTCAGGAAGGCGAGGTCGGCGACGGCAGGCCAAGATGTGTGTATAGGGGCAGGGATGTGGGTCGGCCTCCTCGCCCTTCCCCAGGTGGCTCACTGTACATAGCATCTCGCCATCTCTTCCTAGAACAACTTCCTCATGCTCTACTGGCCTATGCACTTTGCTGTGTGGGCCATCTCAGCAGACAGGAGAAGACTCCTCTGTGTGTGTGTGTGTGTGTGTGTGTGTGTGTGTGTGTGTGTACATTTCTGTGTATGTATGTGTGTGTACACAATCCATGTACATGTATATATGTGTACATGTTTCTGTATGTATACACGTGTCTACTTTTACATTTATATGTATGCACATGTATCCAGTCCACATACATATATGTATGTGTATGTCCAGAGTTAAAGACACTGGGGCCATCTCATGCATAGCCAGTCCTGGTGAACGCAGCGGTCCAGTCCTCCTTGTCACCATGTCTCTTGGCTTAGGGATCAGAGTCTTGTCTGTGTTGTCTTTCCTGTGAGTCTCTGAGGAGGGTGACCATCCCACCGTCCGTCCATCTGTTTGTCCGTCCATCTGCCTGACTCTGCTGCCTGTAATGTGAGCGTCCTCAGTTTCCCTTCCACTGTGCAGTCGTCCCACCTGTTTTTTCCTTCTAGGAAAAGATCTGACCAAACAAACCCTCTTCAGCACTGTTGGCCCACCCCTCCCTTTTGGGGAACGTAGCGCCCAATGTAGCCTGCCACAGGCAGACCTCACCCTTGCTGCAGCCCTGCGGGGGGAGTCCTCCCCAACCCAGGAGCCTCTGCCCACTGAGGGCCGCCTCCCTCTTTCAGCATCTTTCCTCAGCACTGGCACCTCATTCAATGCATCTTGTAGCATGTAGCACGTGCACTAGGCAAGGCTCCCAAGGGAAGAAGGGGCCTGGAGTGCTTGGGAAGCTAAGACCTCTCGTGCCTCCCTGAATGGTCCTGGATTCATCATTTGCCTCCTTGCATGTGAAACATCTTCCATTCCCAAGCAGCTGCCAGGAGATGCCAAGTGTCTTTCATGACTGTGTCCTCCTGGGAGCAGAACAGCAATCAACCCACCACCAGGCTCTCTGATTCCCCTCTCTCAACTCAGGAGGAGACTGTCTACATGGGGCCCTGGCTGGTGATCAGAGAACAGCTTCTCCAAGAATGGCTTTGAGCCCATCAGAAAAGTGATGTCCTGCTGCCAATCTTGAGCTGTACCTTGGAAGGACACCCCCCACCCCTCTACTCCATCCCCCACCATGGTAGTGGAGGAGGATAATTCCTGAAGAAAACCCTTTACCTCACCAAGGCTCTGTGGGTGACCCAGGCCACTGCTGACATCAGACTCTGGGTTTGGAAGTGTTTCCACCAAAGATCGAGCAAAGCCCAAGGGCCCCCCACCATTTACTCAGTTCCCTGGCACTAAGCCCCTCATCTGTTGTGCCTGAGTGTCTCCAGCACTTGTACCTCTTGTCTCTGAGAGTATTCTCAGGGAAGGAGGTCCTCTACCCTTCTCCCAGGAGTGAAGCAACTCAGTTCTCGCCCTGGACCCCTGGAACTATCAAGACCACCAATTCTTTACCAAGCAATATGTGTCGCTCCCCTAGCCCTTGCCTTGTCTGGCCCCCCGCCACTCCCTAATGGTTTCTGGCCAGAGCTTGCCCTGGAGGATGTGCACCATTGGTCTCCTGTGGATTGGTACATGTGTGTGCATATGTGGGGGAAATCAGGATAGCTCTGGGCAAAAAGTTTATCCTTCTGTTGAGGTCAAAGCTGTGGTTCAATCAAGGGACCCCTGAAAAGCCTTTGTACCATTTGGATGCCACCCAGCCACAGGCACCTTGCTCTGGTTAGGAATAAGTGACATACTTGAACGCAGTATCTGTCAGCCCTGCTTGGGACATAGGAAGAGCAGCCCCTCCCCTGGGCTGGGTCTTAAAGGATCACTATTGGCCAGTCTTCCGTCTCCTGTGTCCAGGCTTGGGAATGTTTTCTTTTTGGCCACCAGGACCCTTCTCATTCTCTTGGGAAGTCCTTTAAAGGCTTTCTCTGGGCTGGAGGCGAAGCATATATCTGATTGACAGAATATCAGGTAGACACAGGGAAGTGTTCTCAACACCAAGACTGAGCTTTAAGAGAAGCAGGAGCAGGTCACCTTCCTCTTCCTCTGTAGCTTTGAGGCTTTGTTCCAGGGAGTCCCCCTTTCATGCCTCAGGAAGATGAGGAACATCTTTCTTCATCAATAGGAAAAGGAGAAATGGAGTTGAGGGCAGTGTCTGAGGAACTGAGAACAAGCCAGAGGAAGGTTTCTGGCTGTGCTTTGGCCAGACTTTTCCCAAGGCAGGGTGGGAGGGCAATCAGAAGTCCCAGTGCCACCTCCAAAGGGGATCATTTTCTTTGGCCTTGATTGACCCAAGGATCACTAGGAACAATTGATGTCTGTGTTACCTAGACTGTGGCTGGATGTCTTGAGAGCGTAGGAGTGTGAGTGTGTGTGGGGGGGGGAAGGGCATGTGGGTACATGCATGTGCAGTGTATACCTAGTGACATGGGTAAAGAAAATAAGCATTGTTCCAGACAATCTTGGAACTTTGTCAGTCATTCTGAAAAATGGGACTCCCCAGTAAGGACAAAACCATCCATACCCTGTCTTCTTCCCCAGCTGAGTAGGAAGGGATCTCCCTCTCTCAACTGAGGGACTCACTGTTCCCAAAGCTGGAGAAGGGGCTGGAATGGTGAGTTTGTGTCCCACATCAAAGATCAGGGTCCTCTTGTCACATTATCTGGTCAGTAATAGATGGTGCAGGAAATGGATGTCTTTTTCTCAGAGACAAAAACTGTCTGTCTCAAGTTCTCATGATCCCTTCTGGATTCTCCCAAAGGCCTGTGGTCAATCTGGGATGATGTAGCCACAGATCACCCAGGCCCACTCAGGTGGTGATGCCAGCTGGCGATCTTGGTGGTCTTTGGGCACACCTGGCCTGCTCATCTTCAGGGAGGTCTCCCCTCAGGAGATACTGCCTGGGGATGGATAGAAGGAAGCCTACATTTGAGGAAGGATGATGACCACCTGAACCCAAAAGGAGAGTGACCAGGATTGAGGGGAGGTGCAAAATTATATCTGTTAGAGGACTAACAGAAGGAAGCAGAGTAACTTAGTTTGGAGAAGACTTGGGGGAAGGGATTGTCACTGGAAGAAGGAATTAGACGTGTGTTCTGCTTGATCCCAGAGGGCAGATCTAGAACCAGTGAGAGCAAGTTATGGAGAGGCAGCTCTCCGTGTGAGCGGGCTAGAGATTATACTGTCTTCTTGGCTTTAGAGTCAGCTGTTCTAAGCCCTACACCATGCTGCCTCTCTGCTAGAAATCAGAGTTGCTTCACACTGGAATGGACTTCCTTAGAAGGTAGTGAGTTCATGTCATTGTATCTATACCTGGAAAGGACCTGAGAGATCATCTGCTTCTAAAGTGAAGTCTGGATCACCAGTCAGAGATGCTATAGCGATCTCTGGACCAGACGGCTTCTGAGGTTCCCTCCAACTTGGTGGTAGTTGGAAGGCGGTGGGGCTGAATGAGCACGGAGTGTGTGCTCACACTCAGAGCTGAGATTTCTAGGGACCTCCTGAAGCCTAATGTGTTCACATTCAGAGCCGTCATTCACGAGTTCTGGCACTGGGTGGCCTGTGGTGGCACTCTCCCCAGAGAGTGGTCTTGGCTTCACTGCCACCTGAAGGCTGGCCCTTACCTGACCACGTCAATCTTCCATTTCTTAGTGCCTGGATCAAAGGTCCCATGAGAGGTGGCTATACCTTCCCACCTACTCATCCTTCTCTAAAGAAAGGGCAACAACCCATTTTTTTCTTGGAAATCCATTCACATCAACCATCTGCCCATTGTAACTTGCTTTCCCAGGTGTGCATGAGAACATGGTCATTCCGCACCTTTGTGTAGCTGTGTGACGTGTAGACAGACTGTCTATAAAGGCATCTGTTGCTTGTGGATGTTTGCAGCATCACTGTGGGGGTTTTAAACTTTGTAGCAAGTGCCAGTCAGGGAGGTCTCCTGGGCCTTCCCACCTGTGAGGAGCACAGAGAGACCCCAGCCCTTGTGTGTGCTGCCTGGGGGGGCCAGAATTTTTCTTATTTGGCTTCAGCCTGGGGCAGACCTAAAGGTCTTCTCCTTGCAGTTTGAAGAAAGTTGTACCCTTTTGGCAAGGGGTAGAAAGTAAACAAAAATGGTTCATTGCCTCTGCTCTCTTTTCTTGGTAATTTACCCCAATGCTGTGGGTACATGAACTGGTCAGCCAGATGTTATCACAGGCAAGAGAAGGGAGCTAGTCCCAGGGTCTGTGCATGGACACGGCTCGGTCTAGACTTCCATTCCTTTGTTCAGCCAGAGCCCAGGACTGGAAGGAGGCAGAAGCACTGTCGCATGGTCTGGGGATAGGCAAGTGCCTAGGGATGCTCCCTTTAGCCTGCAAGGCAGCAGATGGTGTCATAACTGTGAGGTCCAATATGGTTATGACCAGAGGCAGGCCTCTTTACAAGGGTGGCCAGCGGAAGCTTGACTTGGTTAGCTAAGGAGTTTGACCTCCTATTTCTTGTTTCTCGGGGCAGCATCCTTCCACAAAAACTCAAGACCCCATTCTGATTTTCCAGGCTCCTCTGGGTATTTGTTGGGAAGGAAGAGATAGCTATAAAATGTCAGATGGCTGTCTTAGGGAGGACCTCGGAGGAAGGAGAAGAAAACCCCTTCTGAGAGGAAGTAGGCTTCCTTTGGAGTAAATCTACAGAAGAACCACAGCTAGAAAGGGAGGTAGGGCAGATCCCCCTTGGAACTTTGGTCGATACCATTTCCAAGACCCTTACCCCTTCCTTTGCCATCCCCCACTTCATCTTGGAGAGTATCATGTACTAATCATCTCTTAGCATCTGGCCCACATCCTGGGGAATGCTGGCATTTCTCCGGAACAAGGCCTAGAAACTGGGTCCTCCATGGAACGGAAACCCACTCAGCTCATTCATCTTGGACTCACTTGGGCTGATCAACGCGACCGCTGCTCCAGGGAAATTCCAGTGAGCAAATCTTTGTGCTTGCTATTCAGAGGAAGCAGACGCAATGTTTTGAAGGCACCACATACTTCCAAGCAGATTCCTTTGGAAATGATATGTAGCACAACCCTGCCTGAGAAGCAATGCTGGGAGCCCTGTCACCCAGCTGGGGTCCTCTCCACCTCACCACTCACTATTCCAGTGATTGGCAGGACCCCCTGGGCCACTCTCACCAAGGCTCTGGTTATCAGGATACCTCACATTTTTATAAGCAAAGATGGCGGCATGGCTTAAGCTGTGCTGTTTTGTTGTGTCTGTCATCCTGTCTGTGTCTAGCATCTAGGGAGGGAAAGAGAGGGCATGCCTGGAGAAGGAGGCCACCAGTGCCTGAATGTCAGTGTGGATTCCTGGTGGCTGTCAATGGGCCAGCACTGGGCAAGAGAGCTCAGTGGACATCTCAGGCTTTTGAGGAAGGTGATAAAGCAGATGTGGGAACCTTTTGTAGTGTTATCTAAGGCCTGGGACCAGGAGGAAATGTCCCTAGCTCTCTTCTTGCTACCTCCCTTCAGAGCTTACAGAAGGAGACACTGCTATGTGCCTCAGCAATGTTCCTTAGTCTGAAAGAACATGGCAACATCCATTGATGTTGGCCTCTCTGTTGCTCTCTGCAACACTCCTTTTCCCTTCATTCCTGTATGTTTCCATTTCACAAAGAATGGAAAAAAGCAAAAAAAAAATTTTTTCCTGCAAAGAAGAATCACGTGCTGCATCTGAAAATATGTCTGTGATGTTCTGTAATGACTTCTCCAGTTCCCGCAGGGGGTTCTTTCTGAGGCTTCGATGCTGAGCGAAAGGCCCCAGTGCTGCCGGGAAAGGGTTGCTCTGTCCGAAAAGGAAAGTCTCAGAGCGATGTTTGCGATGCCAAAGAGAGCAGCATGGCTTCCTCTGGAGAGAGCTGCCCTTGTTGAATCGCCCCGATGCCTCGCGAATGTGAGCACTTTTGATGCTGGTGGCCTTGTTTTCTTTAAAAGGGCTTAATCTTTCTGTGTGGCAAAATTTGTCCCCTCCCCATCATGTTCCCCCTCCTCACCCCAGCTCCTCCCTTCACACTGCCACAGACATCAGGGAAACTCAGGAGTTCAGCTCCGGTACCCCCAGAAGACCTCCAAGCTGGTACAGGAGGTATGACTGACCTACTCCTCACCTCTGAAAAAAAAAATGAGTATGTTATTATCTGGAAGTTTTCTAAGTTGGAATTTAAAATGATGCTAGCAGGTGGTGCTGATGAGTAAAATGCTAATGAGGCAGGAGAGCTTGATCACTCAGGGGGGCTGAACAGCAACCTGTCCACTTAGGGGTCCTGAGAAGCAACTGGTCACAAGCCAGAGATTAGAGGTGTCCTAGAACCCTGGACTGAGCATCAGGAGGCAAGAGTTCAAAGTTCTACTCCTAATTGGCTCTGTATGTGTGTGACCTCAAGCACATTTCTGCCCTTCTCTAGCCTTCAGTTTCCTTCTCTGTCAAATTGGGTGGGGATGAATTATAAGATTGTTAAAGGGCTCTTCCAGTGAAGATTAGATGTCTAACGACTCCTTCCAGCTCAATCAGAAGAAAAATGAGGTGTGAAGATGGTGTCCCCTATCCAGGATTAGGAGCTGTCCCGCCTGACCCCAGGTTACCATCTTCTGGAGAGATCAGATAGTAACACCAGTGCCCACATGCTGCTTTCGATGAGAAAACCAAAAATTTTCACTGAACTTTATACCCCTCCTTTGAAGGAACTACATTCTATCTCCTTCCCTTTCTTTTCCTACCAGGACAATAGATAAAGGGTATCTTCAAATACCATCCCAGTCCTGCTGAAAATTCTCAAGTCTCAAGGTGCTAGTGTGTCCTAATCTTCCTCCTGCCACTGTTTCAAACTCCTACTAGGGTTCAGTAACCATCCTGGTGCTGGTCTCCGTTGTGATTCTTGCTTCCCTGGAACCCTCCATGAAAATGCTAAAATTACACACACCTTGGGGGTGGGGGAAGGGGAAGAGGCGATCAGCCCTTACCAATAATCACTTCAACAAAGTTTGGGTTTTGTTTTTGTTTTTTTTCATTAAAACCATTTCTCCTCTGCCAAGCCACTCTCCTCTCCAGTCCCACCAAATTAGCATTTTCCAAGCCAGGTTGTGTGGAACAGTGGTGTTCAAAGGGATGTGAATAGGCTCCCTGGGGATTATCACACTAGTGACAATTCTCACTCTAAAACATCCTTGAAAAGATCTGTGATTTCACCAGGGTGTTTAGTGGGAATCTCCGATGAAGCCTTTGGCAGCCCTTTTCTGACTTAGTGGGTGATTTCATGAGTTGAATTTTTTTTTTTAATGGCTACAGCGTCACCTTGTCTTCAGATGAACCTATAGAATATGTCCAGTCCTGTGACTTTCACCAATGTTGGGGACACCTGGTGAGAAGGCAACTATTTAGCAACTTAGAATCTTAGAGCACTGTATGGGGAGGGCGGGGGAGTGGGCATTGAGAGGTTGTGGCTTGCCTAGGTTCACACAGCTAGTTATGTGTCAGAGGAGTACTTGAATCCAAGTTTTCCTGGCTCTGAAGTCAGCTGGTCCTTTAACCACTAAGCTACACTGACTCTCAAATATATTATGAATAAAAAGTACATTAATTCTCATAATCACATTCTCTGAGGATTCTTCGTGAAATGAGTACCCCCTTCTACTGACAGTCTTTCAGTGATTTAGAATTAGTGACTGAAAAAAATCACGACCTGCAATTAACCTGGAGACAAACCTAAAACTGAAGCCTAGATGGGTCTCAGATGACAAGACACACTGAATTCCACAGATGATGGAAAACAACACTGCATGTGGCAATATTTTGGTGTGAAAATGGGCTCAATCACCTCTATCTTGCTCCAAAATTTCCCTAAATTGGTTTTATGTCAAGGGGATTCCAGATGCTCAGAAAAGTACTCCTCAGTTCCCTCACTCTATTTCAAGCTCCCATGGGTTCTGTGGCCAAAAAAAGTTGGGAAGCACTGCTCTAAAGAGTGGAATTCAACTAATTGTTGGTTTTCAAAAAGCAGAGTTGAAATGACCAATCCTGGAAAATCAGTGGGAAGGAGTTAAATAAAAAAAAAAATCCCCAAAGCTGAGGAGGGACTTAAGGGGACTAACCAAGTGTACTAATAAGATAAAAAAACAACAGGCATTTTAGAGCTGTGGTCTGTAATGTATCCTGTGTGGGGGGGGGGGGAGGGGGAGGGGGGAATTTTTGGAACACGCATATTTTTGTGGTTCTGTGCAGCAGGCTGAAGGCCGGGAAGGGGTGCATGCTCTTTTGTACAATATTCTTGCCAATTTCCCCAAGGAGAAAATTCTTTTTACGGCTTCTCCCTGCATGTACAGTATTTGGGCAGCAAGTATGGATGATTAAAGTCAAGTCTGAAAATTGGTTTGTTGGATGCCTCCTTTCAACGACCTGTCCCGTGAAAGAAAGAGGGGAAAAGTTGGTCCAGCAGCTGGGGATGAGTTAAAGCAGTTCCAAGGCCCCACCCAAGAGGCAAGGCAGGAAGGTGGAAGAGAGAGAGCATCCACTGGACATGCCACTGTTGTGAGAAATGTGCTTAGTCTAGGAATAAATGACATTCATTGGAAAGTCAGGAAGGTTTTTCATTACATTTATTCTTTCTGAATAAATGGGTAACTCTCTTAATGGAGTGCCCCGACGCAGACAAATGTCCTTTTGTACTGCCTTCCATTAGAATTTGCTGCCTTGTTCACCATTGGCGAGGTGAAGCCTCCTAAACTGCCCACATCATGTTCCCCCCACACAGCTTGGGAAGCATGTGTACAAGCCTCTAGCCCCCCACCTGATCAGAAACCTGGCCCTCCTAGATCACAGCTCTGATTAGGACCAGGCACCTCTGACCCACATTCTGCTATCAAAGATAGGAGCACTTTTAATTGTGTGAAAACAGAATCCCTCCCATTGTTTCCCACACTGTCTTCCTATGAGTTGGTTCCTCCTATGAGAGAATGTATTGGACTAGATAATTTCTAAGGTTCTTTCCAGCTCTGACATCTCAGATCTTAGGATTGACAACTGGAAGGGGCCTTAGAGGCCAAGTCTAATACCTTCACTTTAGAGATGAGGAAAGTGGGTCCCAGAGACCTTGCCTGAGGTCACAGGTAGTAAAAATAGCAAAGCTGGGGTTGAAATCAAGGACCTGGGACACCAAATGCAGTTGTCTTTCAAAATGATATGATGCTTCATCTCATGATGGCAGGATGGAGAGCCCCCTGGACTTGGAGTCAGAAAGACCTGCCTCCGATGCTTACTATCTTTGGGACCCTGGACAAGTCACTTGACCTGAGTGTGTTTCCTCATCTCTAAAACGAGGAGTTGGACTCAGTGGCCTCTAAGGTCCCTTTAAATCTATGAATGTATGACCCATTCCTGAAGCCCCAGGTGTCTCTGTCTTTAGCCTTCACACTGCAGTACCTCTGACAGAACAATGCCCTTGCTACCTTATGCATGGCTGCCATCTTAGGGCTCTGTAGCTGGCCCTTCAGCCTTCCCACGTGCAAATTCTCACAGGAAAACCAGACCCCAAAGGGCTCCCCTTTCTATACAGTACTCAATAATTTACAAGGCCTTCTGGTGAGGTAGGGTGGAGGCAATCTTTCTACTTTACATATATAAGGTCCCGAGGATCAGAGTAGAAGCAATTTGCCCAAAGGCACATAACTGCTCAGTAGATTTTTAGACTCCCAGATTTGCCCTCAGAAATTGCCTCCTCAAAATAGAAGAGAGAAAACGCTATGATCGATTGATACTAAATTTTTTGATGCTAAACTAAATTTTTAGTCTAAATTTCAAGTCTAAACTAAAATTTTAGTTTAATGTTCTTTTAGATCCACTCACTCCTTGATTTCATGGCTGATCTAAGGATTGAAAATTCCCAGCTAATGTCCCAGTGCTCTCTCCTGGTGCTTTGAGAAAATAGTCATGGTGACCCCTAGTGGCACAGTGGCCCCTCGCAGCCTGGCTGTGAGAGATGGCTACTCCAGGGTAGGTCAAACTGATGACTCCTCTAATGCTTTAGTGACTGAAGCCCTGTCTATGCCCACAAGGTGGTTCCTGTCTCAAGAATTTATGTGGTAGTCCCAGCTCCTGACACAACAGCTCTGGGCTTGGTCAATTCCTAGTTGTAGCCCGTGTTACAATTCCTCCTAAGGCTCGTGGCCAATAGAGGTCTGAATTTGATTTTCAATATGCAGACTGTGGGGTCTCCCTTCTACCCCAAACCTTGTATGTCAGGATAGCCTTTCTAGCATCCTATTTAGGGTATGAGACCTTGGTAACTGAGCTATATCAAATATCTAAAAGCACTGGATACCAGGGAAATGGAAATCCTGATTTCCAGGCCTCAGTCATGATCTCCCCAGGATTTCCCCTCTAGTAACCAAAAGTTGCCCACCAGTCCACAGAAGTCAGGCACTACCTAAAAGTCAAGCGTCCAAAGGCCTTGGTCTTTGGTGGTCTAGAGCGCCATCTTTTGTTTAAATTGAAGGGGCCATCCCTTGAGTAACTACTTAAAAGAGGCCTATTCATTGAATGGGCATTACCTCACTCAAAGTGAGAACCTGAAAAGGCCTTAGCTTAAAAGGGCCAGGATCTCCCATTGCATCCTGGGCCATCTCCAGTCGTCCTGATGAATATCTGGCCACTGGACCCAGATGACTTTGGAGGAGAAAGTGAGGCTGGTGACTTTGCACAGCCCTCCCTCTCTCAAATCAAGGTCAGTTGCAAGTCATGGCATTATTTCCCTGAAGGATAAATACAACTCTAGGACATTCTCTTTTTTCTCACATATACGGAAGCATGGTCAAACACATAGCATCTCACTGCAATATTTATTAAGGAATTTACATATACACAGGAGAAAGTCAACCGAAAATTTTGGTTCACGCAAATGAAATCTTTTAAGCAAAATTGTTTTGTTTTGATTTTCTAGTGAGGTGAATGGTGATTGACAGGAAAGCTGCCTGGGGTCTCTGCCTCATGCACAGTATAAAATATACAAGAAACAGAGGTGCCAGGGCTAACCCAGAACAAACAGGACGGCAAGGGGAGGGAGAGGAAGGAGGGGAGGCATTGATTAGGATGGCAGATAACACATTTTTAAAACTGTAAGAAAAAAAAATGGCAATAGCTCTTAGCTGCCGATAACTCTTCTGTTAGTTTGTTAATCTAAAACTTTTTTATTTTGTTTTTAAACCACCACCACCCCAGTTTGGATGGGAAAATAAACAATAAAAAGCCATTGATAAGAAGGGCAAGCTTCTCATTCTCACCATGTGTGCCTCGGAGCTTCACAGTGACTTGGGTTCCAATGACAAGGACTAAGTCACAGACAGAGGACTGCTCGGAACAGAGCAGAATGGCCCTGGCTCTCCCTCCCTTGCTCAGCCTGAGCCTGGTAACCCCGCTTCACAAAGACCCATGATTGGAGTTTGATTACAATCCCTTCCTCTACCCAGCACTCCTCTCATCCCTTCCCCACCCAAAAGCAAACTTTAAAAACAAAAAGACATCTGGGTGATACAGAGGGGCCTCTAACCCTTTCCCTCAGGGCCTGAGCTCTCTGAGGCTGCCTCCTCTCCTATAAGGAAAAGGGCTCCAGGGCTGTGCAATCCAGTGGTGCCAGAGTGCACTCTGCTGCCTCTTCAAGAAGGGATGCACATCAAGGCTCTAAGGGTTGTGTGGGGCATGGACAGCAGAAAGCAGGTCTCAGGTATGGGGGGGGGCAAGGAGGAGGGAGGCAAGTAATCAGGCTGGATGGGAGGCTAAACCCTGTATGTCTCCTAGAGCAGTTTCCAAACAAAACAGGAAGAGGTAGAGAGGGAGAAGGGAGAAGAGGAAGTTTTGGGAAAAGAAGTGGTAACAATGCAGGTGATCCATTTTTATTTCCACATCTGAGTACTGAGCGTCTGATTGGCTGCTTGGCCATTCCCGCCGCCCATCGACTGTCCATAGCTCATCATGCCATTGGTGCCGTAGAAATTCATCCCGGCCATCTGCTGGGTCATCTGGAAGGGAGAGAGGATGTTTTCAAGTCCTGATGGTATGGACCAAGCATGAGCCAATTCATGTAAAGATGGGGCCCCTGGCTTTATGCTAAGGAAATCTGCTGCTTGTGATGGGTCTAAAGAAAAAAGTTTAAAATACAGCATAAAGCTAGGAGACCAACTCGAGATCTTGTGGGCAAGAGTTCTCCCAGACACAAGCTGCATAACCATGGGTTAAGACTGACTAGCCTCTCTTGAGGTTCCAGTTCCTAAGCAGTATAATGGGGAAAATATACTACTATCTCACAGGGTTATGTGGAAACCACTTTGTAAAGCTTAAAACAATATAGAAATGAGAAAGATCATATGCTCATTGTAGTGCACAGTTCTCAAATATTATGTCAATGAAGCACCCACTCTGGCAGTTGCTTATACCCAGAGGGAAGGCTATGAGCACTGATGCTGTGATGGACATGTCTGTCATCTGAGGACCAGCTTAGCTCAATGAAAAGGCCCAAGTCACTAATTTGGCTGCAGAGTAATGACATCACAGCAATCTCCAAAGACAGTTTATTTCTAGAGGAACTGTAACCTGCGTAAGTAGGTGAGTGACCACATGGATGAACTTATAGAGACCCTTGAATGCTGAAGTATATTATTTTACTAATTCCTATTTCTAGAGTGCTTTAAAGCTAGCAAAATGATTTCCTCATCAAAATCCTACAGATTAGGTAGAGGAGATACTATAAATGACAACACTGATTTCTGGTGATTTATATGTGCACAAATGAAACTCCTGGAAGGAGCCTAGAAAGCATTCTTAAAGATTATCTTTGGCAAGAAGCTGAAGATCTTGGGGCACAGATGGTGTTTTCATCACTTCTGTCTGAAAGTAAGGGATTCAGAAGAGAAAGAGTCTTGGAGAGCAAAGAAGTGGTGAAGAAGAATGGCATTACTGTGAAAGGAGAATTTAGATTTCTGTGTGATGGCTTAAAATATGGGAATGACAGGCTCCTAGTCAGGAATGGAACTGACCTAACAAAGGTCAGTAAAAAACTAAGTGCTCAGAGGCCTGTAAATGTAACAAAAAAGAACTTTAAACAAATGAACGAACCAAAAAGAGACACGGAGATAACTGCCTTTGTACCTCTACCAAGAGAGCAGGAACAATCACAGCAGATAAATCCACAAGCTCCCAAGAGACAACATCCAAGAAAGGGGCCAATCACACTGCTGGCCTCCAGCACGGACACACACGTTTGCAAAGTATAGGGTAACAATGAATAGAGAACCTAACAGAGAGACAAAGCTGCCTTTGCAGGTATCACTGACACTAGCACTGGCCTCATGTAGATACACTGTCTTATTCAGGAGACAGGCAAAACATGAGGGCAGAAGGGCATTACATATCAAGTAAATCCAGAGGAGAAAAAGGTAGGAAATGTGTTAGAGATCCAGGCAGACAAAGGTAGACAGAAACCGAAGTGAGATGGGTATAGGACCACACGAGAAACTGCTTGGGTAGAAAAGAAATACAAGGAGAGTTTGGGAAAAATCACAAGCCCACACAAAGGCTTGATTAAAGCAGTGATGGCAGACTTCAGTTACCCAGAACACTCTCTCCTCCAAAAGCTGAATAAATTAACAATATCCTGAATTCCTTCAACGATATTTTCCTCCTCCAAATAGGTCTGAGAAGCCAACAAAGAGAACTGCTATTCTGGGTCTGATTCTCACCAAAAACATCCTGGAATGGAAAAGATGGGAACATTGGGAAATAAACAAATTAACTTAGAACTTGTGATA
The DNA here is from genome assembly GCA_028627135.1 of Pseudochirops cupreus. Classification (NCBI taxonomy): domain Eukaryota; kingdom Metazoa; phylum Chordata; class Mammalia; order Diprotodontia; family Pseudocheiridae; genus Pseudochirops; species Pseudochirops cupreus. The sequence continues at coordinate 120,274,240 of CM053582.1, forward strand.
GGGAGGAAATTCAGGAAGAATCTAGAACGCATTCTAGATTTGGGGAGAACAAATTTCTGTTTGCCTGTGTTTTCAAAGTGTTTAATAAGGGATTGATAACCAGAAGAGTCAAGGAGATATTAAGAAAGTCACTTATTTGGTTTTGATAAGTTCAAGATATGTGACGACCTACACAAGTTACATAGTATAGTAGTGATGTCATTGTTGAGCTATCTGGAACAGTTCAAAGGCCTGAAGAAGGGAAAATAATGGACCAGTTTCCAAAAAGAGGGAAGACACACCAAAGCTTGCGAACCATATGGCCATTAAGCTTTGCTTTGATTCCTGGCAAAATTCTAAAACATGTTATAAAGTGATGGTTAATGAACATCTACAGAAGGAACCAGTGATCACAAGGGGCCAGCATAGCCTCATCAAAAATGGGTCATAGAAACCTGAGAAAACTCACAATGACTGATGCAGAACGAAGTGAACGGAACCAACAGAACCACCTGCACGAGGACAACAGCAACATAAAGACAAACAGCTCCCATCAGGCAGTGACTGACCACAGCTCCAGAAGATCGGTGACGCGGCGTGTCGCCTCCCTCCCGACCACGAGGTAAGGGACTGTGGTTCCTTCCTAAGATAGGAATTCTCGGACATGGCCAGTGGGGAGAAGTTGTTTTTCCTGACTACGCGTATTTGTTACAAAGGTTTTGCTTTCCTTCCTTTTGGGGGGAGAGGGTGGGGTTGAGAGAAAAGATTAGAAGAAAAGATGAATGCTTAAGAATTCAAAAAGTAAAAGTTAGAAAAAATGGGTCATATCAAACTGACTTTATTTCCTTTTTTGATAGTTAATTCAGAGGAACGGTGGAGGTATGGTTACCCGAATTTTGTCCAAGCATTTGAGCAAGTCTTTTGTGGAAAAGATGTGGAAAGATGTGGGCTAGAAGACAGTCCAATTAGGTGGATTCAGAAATGGTTTAATGGACCAGAGTGATCATTAATAATCTACTGACAATTCTGAAGGTCTCCAAAGGAAGGCCCAAATGATCTGTTTGACTTTATGGTATGCAACATTTTTGTCAATGACTAGGATAAAGTCACAGCATACATTTGCTATTTGAAAATACCAAACTAGGAGGAAGAGGTAACAAATAGATCACTCTTGTCAGGATTCAAAAAGATTTCAACAGGCCTGAGCACTGGGTTAAATGATAAAATTTAATAGGAGTAAGCACCAAATCTTACACTTGCGTTGAAAAAAATCAATTTCCCAAGTACAAGATGGAGGAGGCACAGCCAGGCAGCAGTCTGAAAAAGATCTGAGGGTTTTGGTGGACTGCAAGTCAACAATGTGATATACCAGGAGAAAAACAGAAAGCAATCTCAGGATGCATTAAAAAAGAGGCATCGTACCTAGGACAAAGAAGGTGACAGTCCCATTATCCTCTACATTGGTTAGATGACATCCGGAGTAATGTGTTCAGTCCTGGCCACCACATTTTAGGAAGGACACTGACATGCTGGAGAAGATCCAGGAGGGCAGCCAAGAAACTGAAGGGCATGGATTTCTGTGCCACGTTAAGTAGAGCTGAAGAAATCGGGAATGTCTAGCCTGGGGAAAAGAAAACTTGGGAGGAGTACATGACATATATATTCAAGTACTTAACGAGCTGTCCTGTGGAAGCAAGAACATTTTTGTTCTATTTGATTCCAGAGGGTGGAAATTCCAAAGGCCAATTTAGATTTTCCTAGTTTGCCTCAAGTAGTGGGTTCCCTACTCACAGAGGACTTCAAGCAAACATGCCCACTTGTTGGGTGAGTTGTAGAGGGGAATCTCATTCAGTTGTAGGTTGGACTTGCCAGCCTCTGAGATCAAGTTGGGATTCTGTGATTTTACAGACAAAGAAGCTAAGGCTCAGGCCAGGGACACTGAGCAAAGGGACTGAGTTCAGATCTCCTGACTAAAGCCCAGAGTCAAGTTGGGTTGTTTTTTTCAGTGCATTACTTGTCTTTCAGGCACAGCAGTCACCGATCCCATCATGTCCTAAGATGACAAGTTTACTGGCAGCAGACTGCCAAGATCCCCGAGGTTCAGGAAGCCAGAGACAGTTGGCTAGGATCAGTATGGAGGTAACTGAAGGCACTTCCTTGGTAAGTCCCTTGCCTGAAGCCCTTACCCAATCTCTAAGTGTGGTCTTAAATTAAGAGGGTTACTAGTGCTTCCTTGTGAGGGGGAACATCTCTAGCCCAACCTGTGTCTTTTCCAATACCCTGTGCTGCTGTAGCCTAGCTCTCTGCTTGTGGAGTCTTTGCATGCAAGGGACTAGAATCAGTCCATTTATAACAGGCAAGGGGAAAGGAAGAAATCAGAATATTTCAAGGGTGCCATGATTAAAAAGTGGGGAAGAAGAGCACAACCCCAATGTCCTTCAAAAAGAGTATACAAGAGAAAATTAAGACAGAAAAGAAGAACTCTCTGAGTTCTAGAGAAGCTGGTGACCAAGGCTAGGGTATTGCTGCTTAAGACAGTGAGAAAGCTCCTATGTGACCTATCGGGGGGCATGGAAAGGAACCAAAAAAGAAACTATGCTTTGAAAGTCTAAAGAGGGCTACTGAATCGGCTTTTACCAGGGAACAAAAACAGAAAGGAAGAAAGAAAGCATAGAGCACCAGACAGAAGGGAAAGGCTGAATTCAGGTGATTATCATAGAATCACAAGATATCATAACCAAGTAGGATCTTCTAGCCCAATTTTGGAGGAGAAAGTCCAAGGCCAAAAGAAAAAACAGCCAACAGCAAACTCAGGATGAAAATCCGAGTATTCCGTAGTGCTCCTCCCACTATATCTTTGGCTGTTCAGTCGTTGCTTTCTGGCAAAAAGGGAATCCAAGGCACTGATTCTTGGTGGAAAAGAAACATTTTTGCCCTTCATTAATGAGGATGATTGGGGTTTGGCAGCAGAACTAGGCAGGAAACTACAAAAGGAAGATGTACCCAATGTTTCCTGCATGTAATTCATCTTGCTGGATAATAGGGGTCTCTGTTATTAAATCCTAAGGACATTATTAAAAAGACTTATCTATACAAAAATACTTTGCGGTATTTATAATAGCAAGAAATTAGAAATGACTTATATGTGCAATGTTTGGTAAATGGCTGATTAAATTGTGATACAGCAATGTAATAGAATATCACCATGCTATAAAAAATTATAAATGCAAAGAAATATGGAAATACTCAAAGTGATGCAGAGAGGAGAGCAAAGTGATTACACATACACAAAATGGTATAAAAGAAAGTTTTGTTGCCTTTGCTGGCTTTAAGTCTAGAGACAGAAGTGAATGAAAGGGGAAACAGAAAAAATAAATTATTTTATGTTTACATCATATAATTAGTAAAAAATAGAAATAGCTTAGGTTTGTGACACAGGGTTTAATTTCATACTGTTGCAATTGATATTAAGGTAAAGTGAAGCACGAAGTTCCAAGCATGTTCGATTTATTGGCAGGCCTAACAATTACCAATAAAGTGGGTCTATCAACTCCTCAGTAAGCCTAAAAGACCACAAGGTAGGGGTTACTCGCCTTCACAGTTTTGGGGAGCACAAAGAACAAAGAACAGGAAATATCACAGGTGGGGAACAAGATGATTGGATACAGAGCTTCAAGTGTCAGAGATGATGAAAAACAATCTAACTGGATGGAAGTCTGTAAGGCAGGGCTAGCAACAACCCCTCCTTCCATCTTGTTGCTCGGGAAAGCTCACTGGGGGTGTCCACCTGCATGCCTAGTGAGTGCCACAGTGATAACAGATCAGATTTTCTTGAAGCACAGTCAGTGCCACAGTGATGAGAGACTCCCAGGCATCCACCTGCACCCTTCAAGGAGAACAGATTTCTTCTAATTGTACAAAGACAGCTAGTGGAACAGAGATAATAGTTTTCTTTCAATTAAAGTGATTTGTAGGGAAACAACTTTTAAACTTAACTGGGAAAGGAAAGCTGAACTTCTGGATTCATGAACTTCTAAACTCAACTCAGAGACAAAGAAACATGGCTCAGGGAGTTACAGAATAGAATTAATTACAGAATGGAATCAAATATAAAATACTAAGTGAATATTTGATTTTCTCAACACTCTATTGACATTTCTTGAATGCTGTTACATTTCTAATAAAAAATTAAATACCCAGAGGGCTTTTTCTTCAAAGATTACAAATTCTAAGAGTTAGAAGGAACTGAGCTCAAAAGGTACCTAGTCCAATGTATTCCTGAAGCAGAAACACCTCTACACCTCCCTGACAAATGGTTACCCAGCCTCCACTAACCAAGGGCTCCCTAGTTCTGAGGGAAGCCCAAGCCACTGCTGGACAACTCTCACTCGAAGAGTTTTTCCTTAATAATGTTTCCCATGACAGCCTTTCAGCACCTGAAGGCAGTGATCTCATCCCTCCTCCAGGCTTGTCTTCCTCAGTATCCTAGATTTAGAGCAGGAAGGGATGGGAGAACTTACCTTATGAGACTGCAGACCTTCTAGGAAAAGAGTATATAAAGGATTCCTCTGGTCAGAGGAAGAGAACAGGAAAAGTAGGAGGCATCACAGAGTGGGATGAAGTGACAGCCTCCATAGAAGGCCAAGTCTCACCTGAGCCAAGTTCCACTGCAGCTGCTGTGCTGGTGGGATGCCATACATTGTCTGGGGCATGGCTGCCATGCCTGTGACATAGCCAGCTTGCTGGGCAGCCATCATGCCATTGGGGACGCCCATCACCGCGGCCTGCACGCCACCTACATAGCCTGGTGGAATGGCTACGGGGGCCACCATTCCAGCAGCTGCAGGTTGAGCGAGCACGCCCACTGGAGGGGGCATCATCCCTCCCATCATGGTACCAGTAGGGGGGACGCCAGGAAAGCTGGGGTAGGCTGCAGGGTAGGCCATCTGAGCTGGAGCCATGAACATTGCTGCAAGAGAACATATGCATATTTATTAGGGAACTGAGGGAGGGCTAACAGCTAACCCCATCCAGTCTTCTCATGAGTGTCCTCTAAACAGTCTGACACAGACTTTCCTCTCTAAAGATGTTTTTGTACCGTTGCTACAGCCGCAACAACCCAGTGAGATCCAAGCCATGACACATGCTGCCATTATAACACACCAGAGCTGGGCCTCAGGCTCAGGTTTCCAGATGCCCACACCAGTCCTGTTTCTCCTGCCCTCCCCTGAACTCCTTTAAATGATGGTTAACAGCAAGTTAACAGCTGTTCTCTTTTCTAGGGCACTTTGAAACACAGTATTTTCCTTACAGTAACTGTGGTAGGTCAGCAATGCCAGAATTACCACCCCCATTTTACATGTAAAGGGACTGAGGCTTAGGAGGGGGATGTGACTGTGCCAGAGTTTTCAGAAAGCTAAGCTGCTGGCTGCCTCTCCCATCTGGCCTGCTCCTCCTCCCTCCCCTCCCCAGGGCTGCCTTCCTTTTGGACCCTTTCCTCCTCTGCACAAATCTGCTCAGATCTCACCTCTCCAAGAAGCCTTTCATCCTCTTGGAGGGAGCATGCTCTTCCCCTGCACCCTACCCAGGGCTGTATGCTGAGCTGCACCCCTCACCATTTATATTCACTATTGGTCATTGTTCTTAAAAACGTCAGGACCAGGGAATGTCCAAATTGGAAGAGACCTTAGAAATCAATCAGCTCAGTACTTTCTTTTTACAGGTGGGGAAACAGAAAGAGGGAGAGCCTTGTTAATGAGTACATAGAGGATAAGGAGTAGAAGAAACATGTGACTCCAGGTCCTCAGACTGGAATCAGGAAAGAAGAAGGTTCAAATCCTATCTCTGACACATACTGGTTGTAAGACCTTGGACAAACACTTAACCCCTGAGGATCCAGGTGATAAGTTACATATAAGTTGCTGACTGACACCAGTAGAGAACATTTCCACATTGAGAGTTTCTCTATCCTGATGAAATCAGAGGTCTGGACAAAAAAAAAGTGCAGAAGTCACTGTGTAAGGTGGAGTCAGAGATGAAAAATGACAATATCTGTTCGTAGGGAGCTACAAACCTAAGGGGGCAGGGAGAGGGTACAGAAGGACTGAGAAGGCAGTGACAAGAGACCTGTGTGAGGACACACTTTGGAAAAAGAAGTCTGAAAGAGACTAACATGGTTCTCAAGAGGGCCCATCTGCACAATGGAGGCAGGAACAAAGCTACACCTTAATCTAGGACTTTTTGGTGGATCTCATGTCCATGGTTAGGCAGAAGCAGCCTGGCTTCTAGTCTGCCTTGATATCTAAACACTGCCAAGTGTAAGAGGCTTGCTATGAGTCTATCCACACAAATTTTAATGCTCAGGGTGCTCCAAGTAGACAACCTGAATCAGTATGAGAGACTGGGACACTCGAGTCAAGGGCCCTGTTTCTTAATAGCCCATCCAGGCTTATGACTAATTAAGTCCTTCTATAGCTACTTGCTTTCTAAGGCCAAGCCCAGTACCTCTGCCCCTTCTTCCTCCTTTGGCTGGCTCTGGCCCATGACTGATTCCTATCTCTTATTGCACTGAATTGGAAGTATGGCAGCTGTTAAATTGACATCTGCCTGTTGACACTTTGTGGCTTCTCAGGAAAGGTCAAACCGGAACATTCAAGACAGGATGCTCACAAGTACCTAAGGCTACACCAGCAGCAAGTACCCTTCCAACTCCTAGATTATCTACCAGTCCCACATGTCTACCCTTTAACATTGCAAATGCCCAACAAGCTCCCTTCCCTATGAAATTTACCTTGAGCAGGCATCTGAGGAGTTTGTGATCCATAAAGTGAGAGGATGGAGTCTTTAGAGAGCTGTTTCTTGCCTGATTCTTCAGCTTTGCTCCCTGGTTCAGGAAACAGGTTCAGATTTTCAGGAACAGAGCTGGCATTCCCTGCAGTTGGCATGGATCCTACAACCTTCGAACAAAGAAGGAAGGGAGAGTGAAAA
>CM053582.1:120281305-120341406 GCA_028627135.1 Pseudochirops cupreus
CCCCCCCCCCCCCCCCCCCCCGCAAGAAGATGATCACAGAGAGGGAGGGATGATAACTCAGGCAGCCTTTAGAGCTTTACACCAATTTAATGAGAAAACCCACTGAAGGAACCTCCCTTTCAAATAAAACCAAGAATTCATTGCTAGGTGAGATGGACGCAGAAGAAATGACTGGTCAGGTAAAGTCAATTAAGGAATAAAGCAGTAAATCCTGTCCAAAGACTCGATGTTTTAAAACTTTTAATACTTTCTCCTCCCAGTCCTCGCTTCAAGCCTGACAGATTCACAAGCCTCACTTTTCTGGAGTCTGAGAGAGAAGATGATGGAACTGAGGCCAAGAGATCTAGATCCTTTTCCAGGGTGTTACTGGTCTTGCTGTTTGTGATGCTATAGGCAGCCACAGGAGCATCTAGAAAGAGAGAACAGAAGCCACACAAACATCAGCACCTGCTAACACTGACCACTTACTCTTGATGCTGGGAGGAGGCAACACTCCCAGTGCCATCTTCCTGTGATGTTTCATCACTGTTGGCAGATAACCCTGAGTTCCTGAAGTTGAACAAAAGCTCTTGCCAGTTCATCCAACCTGGAAAGGCCCAGCAAAAAGCTGTGCATCTGTGACCTAAAGGTCAGCATGACTAAGTGTGCACAGGATCATTAGAGCTTGGTGACTAGGAGATTCATTTTCCTAACAACTGATGAAACCGATTCCTAAGGGGTAGAAGGCTTATGATCTGCATCTGTGTGGAGCCTAATGAAGCCCAAAGATACCACCATAGTGGTCCATGAAGCATAACGAGGTTAAAGCATAAGCCTGTCGCTTATAGCCCAGGTGTTGCAAGGGAGTTAACTGTTGTCAGTGAAGTCTTGGATCCCAAGAAAGGACTGGGATTAGCTAGGGTAACCTTCAGACTTCCTAACTTGGTGTTCTCTGCCCCCTACCTCTCTGGTTACCCAGTTCTCCACCCCACATTCTCCTTGCCTTTCTCTTACCTCTCTATCCTTAGGGCCTACAGACCTGATAGGGTACAGGTGGAACCGAATTATGGGGCAGAGACATGTGTGGACAGATATTTCAGGGAGGCCTGAATATTGTGTCAATACAGGTATTGAGGCGTTCCAACTCTGTCTCCCAGAATTAGAAGGTGAAGGGAGGAGAACAGAGCTTGTCAAAGATGCTCCATGGTCCATGAAGCCTCCCCCCACTCTCTCAACTCAAGAGTGGGGGGCTCCCTCTTCATATTCCTAAATGCCCTTTTCACAAAGTTTACCTTTGCATCTCTCATTTTTCCTGGCATTCACATTCATGTGTATGGTGTTCCCCCTTGGATTTTACAAGCTCCTTGACAAAAGGGTCTGTGCCATCTTGATCTCTGTACCTCTAACACAGAGCAGGTAGGCACTGGCTACACCTGAGGTGAGTTAAGGTGTGGCACCAAACCCCGGGGAAAGAAAAGCAGTCCCAGCATTTGGGCACCAGCAGCCCTCCAAAGAAAAGCAGCCCTTTTTAGACCAGGAAAGAAAGGGAAGGCATAACCCTTACCAAGGCCCAGCAAGTCCATTACAGGCTCAATTGCTTTGGGGGAGCTTTTTCGAGGTAGCTGCAGGTCTTCCTTCTTCTGAGGCTAAATTGAAAAACACAGTATTATTAAAGAAATAAAGAAAATGATTTTTTCAAAGAATTCTTTTCAGTATCTCATAAAAAATAACAAACGCTCTTGGACCAAGGTTACTATTATTCAGAGTTCCTGACAGGAGATAATAGGAAGTAACATTTAACACTGACAGGAAGAAAGAGGCAAGTAACCAGACTGGTGTCCATAAACATAAACCTAAAGCAACAAGAACTTTGTTGGTTTGGCCATACCTAAGGGAAAGGGAAGGACTCTGTAGTACCATGAGAGGCACACTGAAAACCAAGACAGTTCATCTCTAAGCCCAGAAAAGCCAAGAGAGGAAGAGGCAGTCTGGGCCTATGAAAGAACAAGAAGTGAGTAAAGGCTGATGGAGGGTGCAGGGAAGAGGGGCTGGCCAAGTGCCTGAGGGTTGGAAACACATTCACCCAACACTGAGGGTTATGCTTCAGAGTCACATGGCCAGGCATGGAATGGGCCTCTTGTTTATGGAGCTTCAAAATTCCCACCTGGTTCCAAGAGACACCCTGCAGAGCAGAGCCCCTAGGACTGAGGAGAAAAGGGAAGCCAAGGGTCTTTCCCCCTGGGGAAGCTCTCCCTCCCACTCACCATTTTGACTTTCTCAAAAATCACAGGCTCCACTTTCTTCTCTTGAGCTGGCTCACTGTTCTTTTTCCACTTGTCATCCTTTTCTTTCTGTGAAGGATTTAACAAAGCAGAAGAACACATAAGGAACCATAGTGATTGGAACCATTTTATTTGGTGACAATTTCAAGCATTAAAAACTCAATAATGAAGAACTGCCCCGAGTCCCCACAATTCTGTGCAGATGCCACATAGCTCGGAGCTGCAGCACATACTGCCAGGCATTTTGTCTCAGAGATACCAACATACAGCTCATATGACAGAAACATGAGGCACACCTACAGAGAGATGAGTTTCCCTTAGTAACCTAAAACGAGCGGAGGCATCATGTAGTCAAAAGAGTGATCAAACTGGAGTCCAGAGACTCAAGTTCAAATCCCGGCTCCAATTATTTAACCAGTTCTGTGCCCTCAGAAACATCACTTTCCTCATGTATAAAACGGAGATGGAAATATTTATACCACCTGCCTCCTAGTGTCATTACAGGGAAAGGACCATGGAAATCTCAAGGAGCCATAGAAATTGTGAGCTCTCACGCAACGGATCTGTCATCCAGGAGCTAAAAAACAAATCTATTCTCACCCATACCATCTCTTGGGGGACAACAAGGTATTTAGCATGTTAAAGTAGGACTTCTGTGTCCTTAATTCACCTTTTCCAAAGGTGCCCCCGTCCTCAATCAATATTCCCGGATGAAGAGGATAAGGATGATTCAGGATTTTACACATTTGCTCAGCTCCAGATTGGACTGGACAGTCTCTGAGAGCTCTGCCACCTGATTAGCAGTGCCCATGTTTCACCTGAACCTGATGTCATCTTTTCAGATTAAAGATTATTAAGCTTTTTACTCTATTTTCATACAACAGCTCCCCTTTCCCCTTTAAAGACTTAGAATAATGATTTTTAGAGCTGGAAGCATCCTTTAAGGTCTTCTAATCTAACCTTCATTTTAGCAATGAAGAAACTGAGCCTCAGAGAAGGGAAGTGGCTTGTTCAAAGTCATGAGACAGTGAGCTGAGGAGCTCCCTGGGTTCAACCCTAGATCTTTCAGATTTCAAAAGATCTTTTAGTTTCATGGTACTGCTGTACAGTGACCAGAGAAAAGGACATTATTCTAGATCCAGACACATAGAGTTTAGTAAAAATGTAAGATAAAAGGTTTTACTTAATGTTTATCTTTTCAGGGTTCATCCAGCTAATATCCAATTGCATTTTGATTCACAATGCATAGAACCATCTGTTTTGTTCCCAGCACCCTTCTTAGTGAAAGCTTTATTGTCATGGATAAAGAATGGGTAGATATCTTCAGGCAACAATGTGCAATGACTGTCAGAGTCATTACTAATGGCTCTGAACACATCAATCCATGGATATGCTTTGGGTTCTTTCCCCAAAAATATCACTTACACTGAAACTCATCTGTTACTATTCTTCCCATTCAACCTAGGCTAGCAAGATATAGGATCTTGCACTCCCATTGGCTCAACTTGTTACTACCTGACAGGGAGCAGTATCACTCACAACCTGGATTGTCTACTACTCCCTCCTCCAGCTCTCCTAATAAGACTATAAAAATTTACTAGGAGAAGCAGCATGGCATAGTCGGTATAAAGCTGACCCTGAAGCCAGAAGAATTGGGTTCAAACCCCACCTCTGGAACACAATGGGCAAGTGACTAAACTTCTGAATGCCCCAGACAACGCTCTAAGGCTGCAAGCTGCAAAGAAGATGCTGACCTAATGAGCAGACTGGATTTCCTCACATCAGAGTTCCCTAAACAAATGAAATCAGAATCAGTCCCTTTCCCTATAAAAGTTTAAATTCCTGACCCCGCTATCAATTGTAAAAACAATTTGGTTCCAATGAACCCATTCAGCTTCTATCTCTCATAACTCTGCTTTATACAGTTTATGGAAAATGAACTCTTCTCTTTCCCCTTCCCCATTCTTGGCCTGTCTCTTCCTATGTCCACACCTTTGCACATATGGTTTCTTGAACTGCATTGGACTGAATGTTAAGTAGTCCCATGACATTCCTCCTTCCCCCTAGCTAGTTATGGTTCTTCTTTTCTTCAAAAACCAACTCATGTACTGCTACTCCATGAAGCATTCCCTCCCTGTTTCCCTTCAAGGGAAAGGGATCTTTCTCCAATTTTTCAGATCACTTTGCCTGGCTCTCTTTTGCTCCTATCACATTTTTCTTTGTATCCTATTTATTTCTGTGTAGATCATATATATCTCATTAGAGTGTGAGCTTCTTGAAGGCAGGTACTATGTAGTTTTTCATCTTTGTCACCTTATGCAATTTCTTGAATACACTGGTCTATCAGTCTGTTAAACTGCATTGAACTGTTAAATAAGATTGGTCCTTGCTTTGCTCTCTGAAGAACCCCACTCTTCCCATATCTCTATCTAGAGAAGTTTCCATCTCTCACTATGTCTGGTATCCTGTTTCTGAGTCAGGTCTGTATATGTAAAGGGCAACCTTGTGTTTACAAGGACTCAATTTTTTAAAAGACAGTCTTTAAAGTATGTAACCTGGTCAAAGGCTTTTTAAAAAAAGTTTAAATATGTATGATATAAGGTACTTCCCTTCAGCATATATTTATCCCCTCAAAAAGCTCTAAAGTGATTATTTAGGTAGATTTTGCCCTTAATGAAATCATCTTGCCTTCTCGCCAATAGGCTTTCTTTAAGTATTTGGTGATCCTGAATGTTTACTATAGATCTCATAAGACTCCTAGATTTGGAAACAGACATCATCTAGTAGCTCCCAGGTTCTACTCTAGAACCCTCCTCTGCCATGGGGTCAGTTTCAGCACTTATCAATCTGAAGGCATAATGGTCATCTGTAATAACAGGTTCACACTTAGGCCAACGGGTGAACAAAATTCTTTTGTTTACAATCCCTTCTTGGCAGTTTCTCTAGATCTATTTTGCTGGATTTGGTGTAAGCATCTACTTGCCTAAACCTCCTTGCTATTTGAACAAAACACTCCCTCTCCTCACTGGGCGTTTTCACTGGCTGCCCTCCATGCCTGGAACTCTCCCCCTACCCATCTCTATCTCCTGCCTTCTAAAAGAAACCCTTCCTTATCAACCTCAATAGTGGTGCCCTCCCCTTGCTGATTATTTTCATTATCCTGTATTGTTTGTACACAATTGTCTTCCCCATTAAACTTGAGGGCAGAGATTTTTTTTTCCTTTCTTTGTATCTCAAACACTTAGCACAGTTCCTTGGCACATGGCAGGTGCTTGCTGACTTGCCTTGTTAATTTAAAGAATGACTTATTATGTTTTTACCATTCTTTGGTCTAGTAATTTGTACCTGCCAAGGTCCAAGGGCCAATGTGAAAGTGGGAATTCCCCTATCATCATCCTTAGTATAAACCAGGCCCAAGAATTCAGCCTCTCTCTCTAGTTCCGGAACAGGCTCCTTGCACCCAAATCACTAAGTGGCCCCATGTTTCTCTACTTAACTTCCTTCCTCCTTCTGACATATTTAAAGGCTGCTTACTGGTGGTTTGTTCAGTCCCTTGCAGGGTGGTTTCCAGATTCTTTTTTTTTTTTTGTCAACCTCATTTACATAAAAGACATAAAACTAACCCTAAAGGCATTGATGTCCAGGCTTCGGTCCATGTACTTCTTCTTCTCGTACTTATCTCTGATAAATCCTTCTACAGCTCTGCAATCAGCTGATTAAGGACGAAGTAAACAAGGACAGTGAACACTAATTAAAAGGACTACTGTACGCAGGAGATGTGGAAACAAAAGATATCCACTTGCCACTTTCTTGTTTTTCCTTTCCCCAACACGTTCTCATTCCCTCCTCATTCCCAAAGGAGACTTTCCCTCTCCAGGTCTCCCCACATTTCCTCGTGGTATCTCATGCCCAGTTTCTGGGAACAAACCTCCCATCCTTTAACTACAATTCATTTAAGTTTATTGGATCTCATTCTCCATGATTCTTTTGCATAGCTAAAGTGAACAGTCTGCCACTGAAGTTTGCCTTCATTAAGGTCCTAGTCTGATGCTTCATCATGTGAAACTTCTTGAAGGCAGGGTCACTGGAGCACAACCTCTAGCAGGCCCTAACCACACCAAAAAAGCTCCGAGTTGTAGGGCCACTCATGAACTCTGGGCCTGTCTGCTGAAGAGCGGCCTAGCCAGCCAGAGAGAGAGCCATCGCCAAAGGGGTGGACAACAGGGATTGCATTTTCTCTGTCATACCAACTTACAAAACCAAGGCAGAACAGAAGGGGGATCTGAGTTGGTAGAGGGTTGCCCCACACAAAGAAAAGGAAAATCTTCTAAAGTACATTCTTTAAAGGCAGGTGGTAAACACAGCACATGCTGTATTTTACAACACTCAGTGTTTCCTGCTCCCCCCCCCCCCATACAAGCAAACTATGCGACAGTTCTAATTCTCTCACAGACAGGGTGGAAGGGACCAGTTGAAATGACTGCATATGAAAACATTTTGGACTGTATGGGTAGAAAGAGAACAGCAAACTAATTTCTCTTTCCATGGTTTTACAGATTTATCAATAGTCAGAGATGATGCCATGTGAAAGAATTTACATACCACCCACTACAATTCTGACTAGAATCATTTGGCTTAAGAGGTAAACCTCTGGGCAGAGTTCTTCCCTTGACGTGTGAAACCTCTGATGATAGGGAGAGAGGTCTATGGGGAGATCAATGGCCCTGAATGGTCCCCACATAGCTGCCCCAAACTCAAGATTGGTTGAAAGGTCCTTGGCAACAATGCTGAATCACCAGCCCCCATGGTGTATGGAGTCACAGGTCAGAAAGGATACGGGTCTGTCTGAGGTCGCCGGAAATTTTCAGGTAGGTAGGCCTCATACAGTCGGTTGGCCTTCCCATTCCCCATCTCTTGCATGCACTGAAATTCAAAGACAGCACTGAAACCTAATGTTCCTCAGAAGAGATGATACTTAATAGGACCCAATGAAGACCTGCCTCCTCCCCCTTGAGTTTTTATCTCATTGATGAGGCCAGTTAAAAGAACACCTATCTCCATGGCTTTGGAGCGTCCCTAGGAAAAGGTGAGCCTGGTATCCTATATCTGTAACAGTCTACAGAAACACTTAGCTTGAAAAAACCATCCCTCTAGTGCCAATGTACTGACACTTCAGTCAGACCAAAAGGAGATGGAAAACAGTCTCACACACCTCTGGGGAAAGAGGGTCTGAGGGAAGTCTGTTAAAATCCCAGCTCTGTGGCTAGACTGCAGCATGAGCCCAGGCAAGGCATACTGTCACTCTAGGACAGGATCACTTCCCTGGAAGAGGAGCCCCAGCAGGTGGTCTGCAGGGAAAAAAGGTATACATGCATGACTGAAGCGGTCTTTGTAAATGCATGAAGTTTTACATAAGTATGTAATAGTCACAAAAATACAATGTTTATCCACACCTTTGTAGAGAAAGCCAGACAAAGCACTGGGCATAGCCCTGGCACTGATTCAGTTGTCCAAATTATCCCAAAGAAACCAGGGAGAAATTTCAAAGGGAGTCAAAGGCCTTTAGAGCTAGAAGGGGCCTTAGAGATAATCTAGTTCAAGTTCCTCATTTTACAGAAGAGAAAACTGAGACCCAGAGAGGAGAAAGGCTTGCCCAACGTCACAAGTGGCAGAGCCTGGATATGTCTCCTAACTCCAAAGCCACTCTATCAAAAATAACCCTAACTGCCCTGCCCCCCCCCCTCCAAAAAAGAAAAAACAACATGCTTCCATTTGGTCATACTGCTTGTTAAAGATGGAAAACCAAGTTCTGATTTCATCATGTCAATATAGCGATGATTTATAATGACTCCCTCCACCAACCAAGATCATAACTCCTTGATAAAACAATACTGTCTGTTTTGACTCAGAGGCAGTTTAAAAGACATTTCTGCTTTTTCACTTCCTCCACTGAGTCCCTTTCCAAGGCCTCATCATGGTGTGGAAGAGCCTTGAGCTCTTGAGGATGGAGCACAAGCTCTGCTACCAAGTGGGAAAGGTTTCTGAGTATGGGTCCAGCAAGAAACTCTGACCATTGGCTGAAGACTAGTCTGGCTAAGCTCAGAAAGTCACTCTCACCAGATGACATATTTTGTGGCCACAGTAATTCCTGACAACCATCTACTATCTTATCTAGGACAGCACAACACCAATTATGACTTAATTTGGTTATTGCCTCCAAAGGGGCAGGTTCCCAAACGAAGGGCTGCTCTGTGTCCTTTGTGCTCACCTAACATCTTTGGTGACCCACCCTCCCCAAAAGGGAATGCTTACCAGCCATCATGTTTGTGGCAGCTGTGCTAACTGGGCTGTGTCCATTACCTGAATCTGCTCTTGTGTCCACTGGTCTAGGTTGACTGACTTCACCCTGGAAATGTGCACACCGAGGTTCCTGTGAATTCCTGCACATCGGATACAGATGAATACACCAATGTTCCAGGAGGCCCATCGTGGTCCTATGAGGAGGGTCAGGGAAAGGGCTGGTTATTTATTATGTTGGGCAAGACTCCGTCCATAGGGGGAGGTTCCAAATGAGAAGAATGCCATATAACTTCTAAGTTCCCACTAGAATAGAGACCAGAGAAGCTCAGTTGAGTATACCTTTTATTAGTTTTTAGATTACTAGAGAACCAAGAGGCTTTCTTTTCCTGTTATTTGACAATGTCAGAACCCAAACCCATAGGCTGTATGATAACTGTATTCCTTTAATTAAATGAGAAGAGAAAAGCCCAAGAGGGACAGCAAAGCAATGTAAACTTCCACTCAATGTCCTGCCTTTCTGAGTCTCATAGCTGCTACCTGGTTACCAAGCTCCTATATTAAGGGGCTTTACAACTGCTGAAGGGCCCAGATCTCAGTTTTCCTACCAGTAAGAGATATGTTGTGAAAGCTAGGTGACATAGCAGATAAGAGTGCTGGACCAGGAGTCAGGAATATGCATCTTCCTGAGTTCAAATCTGGCCTCAGACACTTATTAGCTGTGTGACCCTGGGCAAGTCATTTAACCCTTTTACCTCAGTTTCCTCATCTGTAAAATGAGCTGGAGAAGGAAATGGCAAACCAGTCCAGTATCTTTACCAAGAAAACCCCAAATGGGGTCAGAGTCAGACACAACTGAAACAATTGAACAACAAGAGACATGTAGAGGTGAAGCCCAAGATCCACGAGGAAATTCAGTTTTTTGTTTACGGTCTTCCCCACCGTTCCCCAACAAGGTCTACAAAACATGTAATAGTGCTACACTTCGTAGACTGCTTTCCACTTGGGTTGGTGTCCTTGCTTCGCTAAGCCACAAGAACAAAATAGATTGGAAGCTGCCAAATAATTCACAATCCTACTTGAACACAATGACATTCTCAGACACGTACTGCACACAAAAACCCAGAATAAAATAATTTCCTTCATCCTCCTGCAATGGATTAGAGGGCCCTGAATTATGAGCCACCTCTTCTTTGGAAGTCACACAGGGAAAGAAATGGTTTAAGATTGTAGACATTTGCCACAGAACTTAAAGGAAATGCCAATATTCGTTTCCCACTTCACTATACCCCACATACGTAATATGGGTAACAGAACGATGGCATTATCTCGAGGAGGAATAAGGGAGCGGGCAGGAAGAAGAGACACTGAGCTATGCTCCACAGTCCAGTGCCTGACACTATCTCCCCAAAGCAAAAAGGTATCATACTTGAACCAGCAACACGAAACTTTGCAGGTTTTAAGATACTAGATTATCAAAAAGCAGTGTTTGACAGAAATTCTGAAGGAGGCAAATGATGTTGAGAAAAGTTAGATCTCAGAAATTCAAAGCAATAAAAAATGAGAATCTCCTTTACAGAAATAGTACCTGGGTGCTGGGCTGATATGGAACCAGGCATCCCAAAAAGCAGGGTCCTCTTCCTTCTTACAATCACCAGACAGGACTCATTCTAACTGAAGTCTCAACCCAATACAAAACCACAGGGTGTCAGAGCTAGAAAGAGATTCACAGATCATGCAGGGCAACTCTGTTCCCTAAGGCATGAGTTCTAGTTAGGTGAGGAGAAATTGGGAGACAAGTTCAAATGTAGGCTCTGTTACTTATTACCTGTGTGCTACTTTGAGCAAGGCCTTTTACCTCCAGAGATTCAACTTCTCTGTCAAAGATGGAAGTTAAAGCAGGTGACCTTCATGATTCTCACAGCTAAGAAATGGCAGAAGGGGGATGCAAAGACCCATTTCATTCCAAGTTCAGTCTCTGCTACATTGAAAAGCCTCCCGTGCCTTCACGTCACCAAATAACAGTCATATTCAGAATTTGTCTATGGAAACATATATGGCTTTTCCAAACTGCTTAGAAGCTAGTCCATAAAAACTTTCTCAATGGCTCATGTATTCCAAATTACAAGCATCAGTGCAGAGAGGCAGACAAACAAGGTCATGGACAAGCCAGAGCCTGGGTCTGAGCAAAGTGGGATTCCTGGAGAACTGGGTGCTGTTTTCACACTGCTATTCTCACTTAGGAGCTGTAAAATTTAGGTTTCGAAAACAGTAAAAAGACTACATTTCACATAAAAAGTCAGCATCCTTGACTCCTTGAGTGCAGGCTAGATAATTCTACCACTATGCAAAGAGCAAAACTAGATGCAAAACCATGAACTGTACATCAACCGTAGCGGCCTCCCTGCTGAGTTCCCCACCCACACTGAGAAGATGTCTATTTTGTTCATCATTTAGCGCACTTTTAGAATCTTATCAATTTTCTACATGACACCCCTTCGTAATCATGGCCTTTTTGTATCTTCTAAGGAACACATGGGCCCAGTCACAGCACTCAGGTGCCATGCCATAACACTGGGCCCCAACCCAGAAATATCAATAATGACCCCACAGAAACGAACAAAAACCTTTTCTCCAACCTAGTGTTCACTTATATAACTTTATACCATTTAAAGCAGCAGCGAACTATAGCTAGTGATTTGGTTTCCTTTAGGGTAGTTACCCCCCCCCCCCGCCGATTTACTACTCATTCATTCAACAAACGTTATTAATATGTTCAGGACCTTCCAGGAAAGCCTTCCTCTGCTGCTCTGTTATGCCTTGGAGGTGACTGGTTTCTTAGGCTATGCCAGCAGAAAGTAATTTCTGGCAGATCTTCCCCAAGCCAGAAAGGTTTTCAAATGGGATCTGGAAATTGACTGTTGTTGGAGGACTGTGAGGAAACAGATTCTAATACATTGTTGGTGGGACTGCAGAATAATGCAAACTCTTTAGAAAGTAACATGGCAACAAGCCTAAGAATCACAAAACTGATCAGAGCTGTAAACCCAGAGATTTTACTGCTAGGACTTTATCCTAATATATCAAAGTTTTTGGGAGAAGTGTCTATAGCATGCTCATTTAGGATAATGAGGGATTGAAAATACATTAGGAACAAATGAAAGAATTAGAGGAAAGACTTGGGGTGGGGGTATAGGATGGCTGTCTTGAAACAGCTGAAGGGCTATCATGTGGAAGAGGAAATACTCATTCAGAACTCTAGATTTTTAATTTACCAAAAATTATAGCAGTCTAAAAATGAAATTAACAGCCTTGGGAGGCAGTGAGCTCACTGTGACTAAAAGTGCTCAAGCAGAGGCTGAATAACTGAATATTTCTTAGGGACACAGTTGAGGTGATTTGTGCAATGGGCAAGAGGATGGACTAAATGTCCTCTGATGTCACTTCCAACTCCAAGATTCTATGTTCTGAAGAGGTATCTGTGGGGGATTTTTGTTTGTTTTGTTTTTTGGCTTTTCTGGATGGGGGAAGGCTGAGCAATTGGGGTTAAGTGACTTGCCCAAGGTCACACAGCTAGTAAGTGTTAAATGTCTGATGTCAAATTTGAACTCAGGTCCTCCTGACTCCAGGGCCGGTGCTCTATTCACTACGCCACCTAGCCACCCCCAGATATCTGTGTTTTGTTTACCTAAGGAGATAGGTGGGCAGATGGGGTGGGATGTGACTGGGCAAAGCTAAGTCGGTGGGCCGGTTGCATTGTTCTGAAGCATCATGGCTAAGTATTTCTAGAGAAGTTCAAACAGACTCAAGGATTTTGATTCTTTTTTCCCCCTTAAGCAAAGAGCATTTGCTGTAAACTTTTTAAACGAAACTTTCTAAATCCTGCTAGCCGCCAATGGTGGCTCTCGAATTTTCAGCTTTTCCTTACAACTGCCATTTTCTGAGATAAGGGAAAAAGGCAGAGAGAGATGGAAGTAAAAATGTCCAAAACTCTCTTAGAGATAAGCCAGTTTAGTCCCTTGAGAAAAGATTTAGTCTTGGTCCTGAAGAATAGAAGAACACTGAATAGAAGCTTGTCTTAGAAGGTTCACAGGAAAAAGTAAAGGTATTCTAGAAAACATGGGATTTTAAGCAGTTTGCTTTCTTCTGGTAAGTATTCTTTACAGCCTCCATTGCATACTCACTTGGCTGCAGTCTAGGATGTAAGGTGACTTCCTAAGGCCCAAGGAAAGAGCAAGTGGATTCTGTAGCTGCTACAAGCTCTACTAATTTGGTGCATCTGACAAGGGGAAGGTACACAATGAAGGATAATGCAACTCTGACAACTAGACATGATGATATGCAAAGGAGAAAACAGCTGCCTGAAGAGGTGGGAAGAGTTGAACAGGGGACACTTTTACAATAAAAGAAAAGAGGAGACATGAGCTACACAAAAAAAATATTATGCATAAGGAAGGAAATAAGAATTTATTAAGAGCCTACTATGTGCCGGGCACTGTGCTAAGTGCTTTACAAATATCTCATCTGGTCCTCACAACCACCTTGGAAGGTAGGGACTATTATTATCCCCATTTTAAAGATGAGGAAACTGAGACAGAAGTTAAGCCACTTGCCCAGAATGACGCAGCTAGCAAGTGTCTGAGGTCAAATCTGAACTCTGGTCTTCCTCACTCCGGACCTGGCGAGTTGACCACTGCACTATCAAGTTGCAGACAGCAAGGCCATTCAAAGCAAGACAGCAGTAATGTAAAATTCATACAGTGGCAGCAGGTAATAGAGTGGGCTTATACCCCATTAAATTACATCAATCAGCACCATACAATAAGGGAAACATGGGGATTTAGGTAATTTAGGGATGTGGCTAACCAGGATTAGCAGAAGAATGCAACTGTGCAAGAGCACCAGTCAGGGAATAGGGAGCCTTAGAATTCAGCTCTACATTTACATTGCTTGACTAAATCTTCAGTAACTTCAGAGCTCTGTGCCTCTGTCACCCCATTTTACAAAAAGAGAAAAGAAAACTTATTTTTGAACTCACGGTTCTGAGTAATTCACAGAAATGGCTTCCATAACATCCCCTCTAGCTGCTGCCACTAGCATTGTCAGTGGTGCCATGAAAGCAAACAGATTTTGGGGGTCTCAGTGAGGTTCAGGGGATCTCAGAGACACTATAATTTAGTCACAGTCTGGGTAAGAGAATCACAGAATGTCCAAATTTGGAAGAAACCTTCAAGCTCACTGAGTTCAACCTCTTTGTTTTAGGGATGAGGATGCTGAGATCCAAAGAGATGGCAGGACTCTCCAAAGGTAACAGAGAGCTGAATGTGCTTCTGCGCCACCTCCACGTCAGATCTATTCTGTCCTTTTGCTTCACAAATTGAGCATGTTACAAAACAACACTCAACCTACCTAGTGCTCTTAAAAGTTATAAATGTACTAGAAAGCGATACAGTAGGTACTAGCTTTTGCTCCTTTTCTCCTCTATAGTGGTGATGATACCGGCAGAAGCTCTGGATTTGGCATCTAATGGGCTGGGTTTGAATACCCCCTCTGCTACTTACCACCCATGAGACCCCGGACAACTCATTTACCCTCTCTGGGCCCATTTCCTTCTCTGTAAAATGGGGATTTACATTCTCAACCATACATGCTCACTGTGAGGATCAAATAGTGTTATATCCACACGGTACACTTTGCAAACTGATTAAGTGTTCTGGAAATCTGAGCTGTTATTCCATGGACTAGACTGGGAATGTAACCATCATTTATGGGGTTGTTTCTATGGGGAAAGAGACTGTCCATCTGATTGGATGGTTTCTATATCCGCTGACTTGCCTCAGAACTGTTGAGATGAACGACATACACAGAAATAAGCTAGTTAGCTTTGGGAAAGAAAAGCATTACCATAAAACCTCATCTAACAAAAGTGGTCAGGGGCTGCTTTGGTTAATGTAGAAGTAACTAAGAAGTTCTTATGTTTCAACATAGGTTGTTGAAAATCTTTCTTAGATGTACTCATCCAATTTCTTGCCCTAGTAAAACAGAAGTAACTAACTCATTCCTGATGACTGAGGTTTTGGCAGGACCCTGAAATCTTCATTTTGAATATCATGGCATTGATGGGTCATAGGATTTAGAGACAAGTCATAGTAATTCAGTCCTATTCTCCCATTTTATAGATGAGCACACAGAGGCACCAAGAAGGAAAGTGACTTGTCCAAGTGTAGTAACTGGCAAAGTCAAGGTTTAGAACTTCCCTGACCCCTCCCAAGCTTTTTGGCTTTAAGTCCAAAGTTTTTCCCTGACATTAATGTTTTTCATCAGTCCTTACTGCTAAAAATCACAGGTATAGATGGCAAAATGCACAATGTACAGCCGGGATCCCAGATTTAGGGCTTTAAGGGTGAGCTCAGAGATCATCTAGTCCAGCTCCTCCATTTATACTTGATGAAAATGAGGCCCAGAGAGGTTACACAACTTGCCACAGTCACATAGGTAGTAAGTGGCAGGGAATTTGAACCCAAGTCTTCTGACAAAATACCATGTACTTGGCACACTTACTATGTGCCAGGTGCTGTGCCAAGCACGAATCCTTTACATTAAAGTTGGTTTGCTTGTTTTTAAATCATATTCCTGTTTCTCTGAGAAGCAGAATTTAAGGAAAAGTCTTCTAACAAATTCTGATCCGTTGAATGGCATTTTACTATAGGTGAACCTAAGACATCCAGAAGAGGACTGGAAGGCACCTTAGAAAATTCTGATCGCTTGTTATCTTGGGGAAGGAGGAAAAGAAGGGAAGGAAGGAGAAAAATCTGGAACTCAAAATCTTACAAAAATGAATGCTGACAACTATCTTTACATGTAATTGGAAAAAAATAAAATACTATTAAGTGCAAAAAAAAAAATCTGATTTCCTCACTTTACAAATGAAGAAACTGAGGCCCAGAGAAGGTAAAGGGACTTGCTCAAGGTCATGTGGCTACTTAGTGGCAGGCTTCGGAGACGTGACCCAGGGCAAGTCCCATTGTCCTGTAGGAGCCTCACCAGCACAATTTAGGGAGTGACTAGATCAGTGTTTTCCTCAGCTATAAATCTATGGCAAAGTTTTATTGGCCCACAATTCTTTTCTAAGTCCCCCTATTTGTAAACATGCTTTACTTTTAATAATTACCTTTTGACTTTTGATCATCTACATTTCCCAACATATGTTTCCAAACTTCCTTTATAGCGAAGAATGAAAAGAGGGAAAAACCCAGTGCAGAAAAACTGACATCAACGGAGTCAGGCACTCTGTGTGGCGCTCCCCACCCAGCACCTCCTGCCCCTTCAAAGGAGAGGCAGCAAGCGCCTTCTCATCTCTTGTAGCTAAATTCAGGCCTCACTCCTTGGGACTCACACACTTCAAAGAGCTGGCTCTCAGCTCCGCGCCTTGCTCCTTCTCTTCCCGGGTCCCTCCTCTCATGCTTTGCAGTCCTTGTCCCCAGAGCTACAGTGCTGGGCTACAAGGGGAAAGTGAGCAACAGCAGATAATTGAACTTTTCTACTGGCTGGAAATAAAGTCTGGGTTGAGAAACACTGAAGTAGCCAGTCTCTAAGGGCTCTTCAGATGCACAGACCCTGCGCTCTATCATCTTGGATACAGACGCAGGAAAATCTTAGTCAACCAAAATACAACTGAAACGACTCCTTCAGCCTTTGTCCACCCTTGACCCCCCCTCGACACCATTTTTAGAAGAAAAAGGCACATGGTGGGAAAGAAAGTTAAATGGGCAGATCTGATAGACGATCATTCAGAATCTGTGTTTCCACAAACAGAAGAGATGGGGAAATAATTGATTTACACTGACCAATATTGATATCAGTTTGAAAACAGACTGGCCCCATAAGGAAGCAGTTCATTCAGGAGCCTAGAGCAGGAAAGATAAGTTCACACACGCACACACACACACACACACACACACACACACATACACACACATGCACACGCGCGCACATGCACGCACACACATGCACACATACGCGCGCACACACGCACAGACACGCGCACAGACACACACGTGCGCGCACACACACATGTACACGCACACACACACGCACACACATGCACAGTTTCATTTTAAGGTCAGTCTGGTAACAATCATCTTGTGGAACACAGAAGTCAAAGCAAGGGCACCTAGAACACAACAGCTGGTGTGTATTTTAGAGTCCTCATCCTCACAACCTTTCACCACCCCTGGGGGCATTGGCACAACTAGCTACAATAGAGCTTTCTGGGAAAAGCGGATGTGTACTTCGGGTAAGTGACGCTGTAGGCATTTTCTCATGTGTGGAAGGCTGGTTCACTCAGTTCTCCCATTCCAAAACAATGGTAAACAAGAACCTTGCACTTCTGCAAACATTTTAAGGAACCATGAGGTCAAAAGACAAGCTTGCTCAATACTCCATCCGCTCAGAGAGCTCTGCAAGAAGACCATTTCCGGGAAAAGGACCCATGTGTCTTTTTCGTCCATGTACAAAACTATTTGTAGCAGCTCTTTCTGTGGTGGCCAAGAACTGGAAATTGAGGGGATACTCATCAACTGGGGAATGGCTGAACAAGTTGTGGTATATGAATATAATGGAATACCACTGTGTTATAAGAAATGATGAGCAAATGGACTTCAGAAAAATCTGGACTTATATGAAATGATGCTGAGTGAGGGAAGCAGAACTAGGAGAACATTGTACACAGTCACAGTTACATTGTGCAATGACTAAATTTGATAGACTTGACTCTTCTCAGTAATGCAAGGTTCTGAGACAACTCCAAAAAGCTCATGACAGAAAATGCTATCCACATCCAGAAAAAGAATTTTGGAGTCTGAATGCTGATCAAAGCATACTACTTGGTCTCTCTCTTTTTTGGTTTTGTTATGTTTTATTTCTTCTTTCTCATGGTTCATTCCATTGGTTATAATTCTTTTTTGCAACATGACGAATGTGAAAATGTTTAATGTGAATGTATATGTAGAGTCTATATCAGATTACATGCCATGTTGGGGGCCAGGGGGAATTTAACACTCAAAAGCTTGTGGAACTGAATCTAGTAAACTAAAAATATTTTTTTTAAAGAAGAAGACCATTTCTGTCCACCTTGCAAGACTTTCATTTCTGTCTGTCACTAAAATGAGACTGGATCCAAATCTGTTCAACAGGAACAGATTCTTAGGAATTCTTAGGAAAAGCAAGCAGACTAATTCAGTGCCAAAAGTAGTTTAGACTCAAGGAATCTAAAGTATCTACAAGAAACTAGTGAGAAGGTGAAAAGAGCAGCAGAGAGAAAATTTCAACCTAATAAAAGGAAGAATTTTCTTTATTTTGGATTTAACAAACACCAAACAAAATGAGTATTTCTATGTAAGAAGCAGACCAAAAGAGGAATGTGAAAACAAGGAACTGTGAATCTCTATTACGAATAGCATGCTTTTCCTCTTACTACATAAAAAAATTGACATGTACTTTCAAAGTTGTCCCACTTGTCTATGTGCCCTTCTGTCTTTCTGACAATTAGAGCTGTACTATTTGTACAGAATGGGCTGTCTTGAGAGCTAGAAAGCATCTCATCAGTCTCAGAAGTCTTCCAATGGAGGCTAGATGACCACTCATTGTCATTTGGTTAATCGGGTAGGGATTTCTATCTCAGATACAGGTTAAACTAAATAGCTTCCAAAGTCCTTCCAATTCTAAGATTCTCCCAATTTACAGGACTCCCTGTAAAATCCCATGAATACAAGAATGATCTCTACAGTGGCTCTAACTGCTTGAACTCTTCAGGTAATGTTGCACTGACTATCTCACCAGGCAGCTGATTTCAGTTGTGCAGAACTAATTATGAGAAAGTTCTTCATGTTGATCTGAAATCTATGGCCCTATAGCTTCTACCTACTGAACCTACTTCTACTAGACACCCTCACAGAATAAATAAATGTTCTCCTCCAGTGCTCATGTTAAATATTAATTATATGAGGTAGAAATAGAGAGCCATGAGCAAGACATTATTCTTCCACCAGGTTTCTATTCTACAAAAAGATAGTTCTTGATTTCTTAGTACTTAACTTTAGCTGTCCTGGGATAGAACCCAGTCATAAGCACAGGTAAATCTCTCAAAGCACCTGTGAAACTTAATTTAGCAAAGGTGATACTCAATTCAGCAATGTTTTCAAGAAATAAAATGTACAAGTCAAATTATACCATACAATGAAGTAGAGTGTGATCTATAAAGAAAAGAGAGAATAGAGAGGTTTCAAATCTTACTACCCTTGCAGATTACAGCAACTGCAAGGATCAGCAAACAGGACTGACTATGATCGAATGGAGTGAAGTAGGGTTAGAAAAGGATTGAAAAATGGGAAACTGGGAAAAACTCTAGAGAGGGCAAGCTAAGAAAGAAGTGATAAGAGTTCTAGGATATACATTTATGATGTTCTCAGGGACATAAATCTTCTAATTTAAGCTTAGTGCAGTCAAAAACCATAGGGGTAGGAATGAAAGTTGCACATAGCTCCTTTCCCAGCTTGAAACAATGACTTTCCAGAGAACCACCAAAAACACTCAAGAACCATCTCATTTCCAGTGATTCTTGTTATCTTGTCAACATTCAATAGATACCAAGTCACTCAATTTTAAATGTCTAATGTTACTGGCTTGTTTCTGCCTTCACAGTGCCAATTTAATTAGAATTTATTTAGAAAAAAAAAACACCTGAACTACGAAATTCATTAAGCTAGCCTAGAATGGTTGGGGGAGGGAGAATTTACTTTCCATAAACTCTGCTCAATACAAATGTTGTTTCCCTTGTACATAACAGGTCCAAAGGGAGCTACTAGTAGATGAGACAGTAGAACTTGGGTATCTCCCTCCTCTCTCTGCCAAAAGACAAAGCTAATTAGTATCCCCTTAGGAGGCATTTCTGGTAACAAGGCCATATGTACTACTACCAAGTCATCCAATAAGTATTTACTAGTGTCTATCATATGCCTTGTATTAGTTTACCTCAGTTTCTCTCCTTAGCAGTCTTAGGAAGTGAGGAGTGCAGTTTAGGAAGAGGAAGCCTTCCGGAAGGTGAAGATGTCATGTCCTACAGTCCATTGGTAAGGTTTTAGCACATTTAAGATGAAAACTCCAGGCCCTAGATTCCTAGTTTGCTTCTTGGTCGGCCCAAACCATAAAGAGCCACATAATCTTAAAACACGGAAAGGGACATTGGAGATCACCTAGTCTAACCCAGATACAAGTAAGAATGCCCTCCACAACACCCCTCTGTAAAATGAGGGGAATAGACAAGATGATGTTGGCGTGCCCTTCCAGCTCTGGCTCCATGATTACCTCTAGCACCAGGGCCCTATGCCTTCTGCAGTCCCTTCTAGTCAAGTAGCACTTAAGAAGTGTCTGCTATGTGCCAAGCCCAGTGCCTTCCACTATCTGGACAGCTCTCATGGTCTGGAAGACTTTCTCTGATCAAGCTAAAATCTCTCTCCACTCGATCAATCAGCTAGCATTTATTAAGTGTCTGCTATGTGCCAGCCCCAGTGCTAGGCACCAGGGATAAATGCATAAAGAATGAAACAAGCCCTACCAGAAAGAAGCTTGTATTTCAAGGGGAAGTGTGTGTGTGTTTGGGGGGGGAGGGGGAATAAGTACACGTACAAGTATATGACAAGTAATGTAAGCGTATTATGTATAAATATACTTCTCTTGAATTCTGCTTTCTGAAGCCAAACAGAACAAATCTGATAATCCCCTTCTATGTGACAGCTGCCGTGTGTAACTGAAAAGCAGTCTCACTTTCTATCCCTTCTGCCTCCCAAATCTCTTGTCTGGAATGCTTAAACATCCCATTCTTTCAAGGAACCCTTACACGACATGGTCTCCAGGGCCTGCTCCATATTCATTATCTCCCTTCAGACATCTTTAATAACTTTTCTAACATATGGCACAGAGAAAGGGATACAAAACTCCAGACTGGGTTTGACCAGGGCAGTTTTGTGAGGCAATAGCACCCCCTTTCAAATTTACCTGTTTTTATAAGAGGGCTAACAGGTAAGGCACGCTATGCCTGAGCAATTTAAGTTAGAGAAATTTAGATGTCCTTCAGTCTGAAACTGAGAAAATATATTTCTAATAAAGGCATCATAATGTATTTCTGAAACTGTATGATTTTCTTTGCCCTATTAGGAAACTGGTAGTGGCAGGGGGAAAAGAAGAAATCAGGTAATTAGAATGGAGTGCAACAGAGTTCTGAAGCCAAGTAGTCAACCTTATCCATGGGATCCCAGAGATCAAGGGAAGTCAGCACCTTAGGCTAGGGTTCAGGGAATAGCGAAGGTTTAGAAAGATGAAAGCTCTGGAGTCAAAATGCAAAAGTCCTCTGACTTGCTTCCCAAAGGAGGAGTTAGTACCCCAGCAAAACCAATGGGGCCAGAAGACCTGAGGCTCAGGGCTGAATTTTTCTAGACCTGGGACCTTAATTTGGATTTCCAGCACCCTCTAAAGAAGGCACCCTACTGAAGGCACGATCAGATCAGCCTCATCAAAAGCCTTCAATGGCTGTCAATCGCCTACCAATTAAGGTTTGTGGCATTCAAGCCCCTCCATGATCTAATGTCCTTTCTTTTGTGTACCCCATTCAAACCATACTACTTGCATTTCCCAAAAAGCTCCATGTTTCCCAGCCTTGGTACTACTGTACACACCACCTGGAATGTACTCCCCTTCTACTCTGTCACAACTACTGCCTATTGAAATCCTATCCATCCTTCAAAGTCCATTTCAAATGCCACCCTTCCAGGGAGACTTCCCTGGATCTCCTCAGCCAAAGATGACCTCTATCTCCATCTAATTAGAATCACTAAGCAACATGTTTGTAACTTTTACAGAACTTATCACATTCTCCCTTGTATCATAATTATTTGTGGACATAGCCTATCTTCCCTACTAGACAGGGAACTACTTATTCATCTTTATATTCTTCCCAGTGCCTAGCAGAGGGGTTTTTTGTTGTTGCTTGTGAATTGAAATTTATGCATCTACTATTCAAAAGGTACTATGCTAGGAACTGAGAATATAAAGATGAAAAATTATAGTCCTTGCCCTCAATAAACTTACAGTTGAATGAGGTGGAAGGGGGAACAATACATACATAGTTATGAAATAAGGAAGAATGTGATGGGGCAAAGGAGAACCAGACAAGGCACCAAAAGAAATCTGAGAGGGAGTGATCACTTTCACCTGTAAGGAGAAGAATGTTAGGAAAGGCTATGATGGAAGAAATGGAACTGGAGTTAGGCCTTGAAAGAAAAAACTTCACCAGCTGGATATGGATAGAAGGGGGTAGAGGAGAGTCCATTATGAGCATGGGAGAAAGGAGAGGAAGGACAGGACAAGAACCAGCGGTGTACTGTCCAGTTTGGCTTGAATATAAACTACATGAAGTGTGGTATACAATGAGGCTAGACAGACAGCCCTCAGTAGCAGGCTAAGGCGGTTCAGTTTGTCAAGAGGCAAAAGGGAGCCAATGAAAGGTTATCTAAATTTAGAATACTAAGTCAGTCTCCTACACAGTGCATCTGCTAAAAAAACAAAAGTAAAAAACCAGCTTAGTTGTGTTTCTGTTGTGGATTTTAGATTTTATCACCTACCAGCTAGAAAGTCATACATTAAGAGTTCCCATATTTAAATATCATGCACATGGATGGGGGAGGCAAGGAATGTACCTTTAACTCTCCTTGTCCCTGGGTCAGCCTGTGGTATTTTGGCTCTAGCCAACTTCCTCTACAAAGATTCTGCTTAAGGCATTTATGAATAAGCAGAAAATTGGCTGATGAGACATGGTCTTTCTCAAAAGGGGCGGGAGGAAACAAAAAATGGCTGCTTTCATGGGGGCAGGAAGGAGATTATTTCATTAGGGGCTGAATAGTGAAGCTCTCTCATTGCAAACAATTGTTTGGTTTGAAGGCTCCCTGCCGGCAATTACTCCAGCAAAGGCCCAGCTGGAATAGCGTGAATGTGCCTGCCAGGACTAAGCGATCAGTGCTAACACTGACTCAAGTGTCTGAGTGGGTCTAGGCTTCACCAAGCATCCTACTAGGGACGAGAGGGTGACAGAGGCAAGGTTCCAGGCCAGCTTCCCCTCCCAATGCATAGTCTCTCCTAGCCCTGAACCCCATCACCACAGCCCACAATCCTGCACCAGCCACAAAGACTATGGGTTTAGGAGTGTGGG
The DNA here is from genome assembly GCA_028627135.1 of Pseudochirops cupreus. NCBI lineage: Eukaryota > Metazoa > Chordata > Mammalia > Diprotodontia > Pseudocheiridae > Pseudochirops > Pseudochirops cupreus. The sequence goes on from CM053582.1 coordinate 120,304,124, forward strand.
GAGGAGGATGGCCCCGATCACAAACACCAAAGCTATTAGAGCTGGAAGAGACCTTAAAGATCATCTAGTCTAACCCCCTCACTTTACAAAGAAGAAATTGAGGTCTGGAAAGGGGATGCAGTTTGGCCAACATTATAAAGGGTATAAGTAGCAGGGCTAGGATTCTAATCCAAGCCCTCTTATTCCAAAAATCCAGAGCTTCTACTACACTGTCAGGAGACGTTTTTAATTAATCGTACAAAGTATAATACTAGATTCTACAAGACTGTTTTCTACAACTCATGACCTATTTGGAGTAATAGAGGCTAGGCTGGTGTGTTGAAATTAATAATAATAACAGCTTGCAATTATATAGCTCCTACTGCATGCCAGGCACTGGGCTAAAAACTGCTTTACAAATGTTACCTCATTTGATCCTCACAACAACCTTGGAAGGCAGATACTATCATTACCCCCGTTTTATAGTTGAGGAAACTGAGGCAGGCAGAAATTAAGTGACTTGTCCAAGGTCACACTGCTAGCAAGTTTCTGAGGTTGAATTCAAACTTGGGTTTTCCTTATTCCAGGACCAACCTCCTACCTGCCTCCCTTGACCTCCAGGGGAAGTTCTTTACATGTGGGATTACTTAAAGTCACAGTCTCAACTTCCACTTCACGTGTATTTCCAAAGCAGAGGTGGCTTTGTTCGACCAGTGGTCTTGGGAGTATTCACAGCTTTCTCTACCACCTACCACTGTACCTCAGACTATTTCATGCACAGTTTTGTATCCTTGTGCCTAACAAGATACCCCACACTGCGAAGTGCTTAAGGCTCCATGACTGATTTTTTCCCCCTGTCCCACCCCCAGTTAAGTGCCCTTCCTCTGAGATGACCTTCCATTTACCATCCTGGATGCTGCATTCTGCCTCCCCCCTTAAAATATGAGCTCCTGAAGGGCAGGACTCAGTTTCAGCTTTTCTCTGCCTTCCTAGACTTGGTACAAAGCCTACCAAATAGTAAGCCCTTAGTCAATGAATCAATAAACATTTGTTAAGCCTACTTGCCAGGCGCTGTGCCTAGCGAAAGATAAGTCTCTGCCTTCAAGGACTTCACATTCTCATGGGGGAGACAACATGCAAAAAAATATATACAAAGCAAGCTGTATACCGGAGAAAATTGTTAAGAAATGCTAATAGTTTGGTTTCCACAGATTCTGTAGGAACAATGGATGTTGCAAAGACAGATGTTACACAGGACATGCAGGGAGGTGTAAATCAGGATGAGGGGAGGAAGGGCAGAGCAATTCTATCCAATCATATAGCTGGAAGAAATGTGTAAATTCCTCTTGAAGGAGACCCAGGCTAAACTGGCTCAAATTGGCCAGGGTCAAGGGATGGTCACCGACTTTTTATTGACATACATGCTTAACAAGCTTCATTCATATCGACGGACACCCCCCCCAAAAATTAGAGCCCCATTATGCCCATATGTAACCCATGTTAGCCCAGGTCCAGAAGGAGGGGACACGTGAAGGAGTAATATGTAGTGAACAGGTGAGAAAGATTCTAACCCAGAAGAGCTGGAACTAATCCCAGTCCTGAAGGGAGGGACCGGGCAGGACTAGCAGCATAAAAAGACTCCAGCATCTGTCTAAATCTCTGTAGTCTTTTGAAAGTGGCTACCCATTTATTCAGTTAGAATAAATGTAAAATAAAAGTAATGAAAACCTTCTTGGCTTTCCAATGAGTATAGTTTATTCCTAGACTAAGTATATTTCTCACCTAATTAACAGAGGGAAGGCACGGAATTAAAGTTTGGGGAAGGCTTCCTGTAGAAGGTGGGATATTAGTTGGGACTTAAAGGAAGCCATCAAGGTCAGTAGCAAACAGGAAGAGAATTCCCAGCATGGGGGACAGCCAGAAAGGATGCCCAGAGGAGGAAGATGGAGTGCCTTATTCATGGAACAGCCCTTATTAAATGCTTGTGCACTAACTGATGGCAAAAATCATCAACCCTCTAGCTTCTAAGACATTCTCTATCATTGGTTCCTTTCTTCTCCATCAGTACATGAGTTTTTAGTCAATAACTCTATTCTAACTAGAACAAAAATCTTTTTGGAGATGGCAAGTTGCACTGCTCTGTTGCCTTGGAAGTAACGAGATGCAGGCAAATCTAAGCAGGTCTTATCCCTACTCCCAAGTTTGTAAACTTCATGAAGGCCAGGGATCAAACCTGGGGCTTATTTAAATCCCTTTGTAACTGTCTCCCCTCAGGGCACTTAATAAAGATCTGCAGAACTGAAGTCCAAGGTAGAGGAGCTGGTGACTAAAGCTCAGTTCTCAGTGAAAAGCCTCTTCACTTAGTCATTGCACAGGTGATGGTTTAAGCATAAAAACATAGGAACCAAAAGGGAGGGACCTGAGCATCTAATCCTATCCTTCCATCTGAGAGTTGAGTCAACTTTGACTCAGTTGCCTTATTTGCAAAATAGACATAATAATGTTAGTCCATGCTTCTTCCTAAGGTTATTTTAAAATTTAAATGATCCCATTTGTGTAAAGCACTTTGTAAACCACAAAACACCATATAAATGTGAGCTACAGAGAAGGAAACTGTGAAGCAGCATCACATGGCAAGGACCAGGAGCAGGGACAAGATTCATACTCAGGTCTCCTCATTTCCTGTCCAGTGTTCTTTCTACTACATGTGATGCTCTTAGGAAATCCAGCACCCAAGATGTTCTGCCCAGATGCTGACTCCTACCTTAGGCTATCTCCTAGCTAAGCCCATGGGGAAAAGGGAGCAGAGGAGGAAGACAGGGTTAAAGATTCAGTAGCTCAGCTAAAAACAGCTTGGCTCTCATCTGTTTCTGAGAAAGCGTATCCCTCCCTTTCACATCTTGGCAAGATTTGAACCTGAGAACCTCCCAAGGCAATGTGGACTACGAGCAAGCCCCTGGGCAAAAACCTTCAGAACCTGAAATTCTTTACAAAAGAGGCTAAAAGCCTCTCTCTTGATAAATCAGGCATGGTCCCAAATGGCAGCAAACAGATGAAGGATCAGTAGCAGTGTAAATGTATCCCATTTAGAACAGAGTTATTGACAGGCACAGGCCAACAAGCCACGGCTGAAGACAAACCGCACCATGGGCCTGAACACTAGAACAAAAATTCAGCACGGTTTCCCATAGACCAGACTGACTGGGGTCAACTCTTAGTCATCAGCTACTCCTGCTCAAGGAAGCAAAGCCTAAGGTGCAGATTTGCCCTTTTGAGGGGAAAAGATCCACCTTAATGTATATATTTAAAGCCCAGTACTGTGGCACAAGACAGATCTGGTTCAGAGTCAGGCGTGCTGGGTGTGGAGTCAGGCAAGAGACCAGAGGCACAGACACCCAGGAAAGTCAAGGCACAGGCAACTCCACCTTGCAAGTCTCCAGGAAAAGAATTATGGCCCAAGTCAGGTTTCCTCAAATGACTTCATACCCTGTGCTCTTGTGTCCCTAGGGAGGATTTGGCATCAGGAAACTTGTCATTAAGGGTAACCCATGCAGAGAAAAAACTTTAGCTAGTTCTCCTGCCTCTCTCATCACTCTATTTTAGGCTCCTTTGCAAGTTCCCTGTTGCCATAAAATAAATGTTGCCTCAAATTCTTTCTACACTGGTCCTCTTCTCTCCCCTTTACCCTCTATCACTTGGTGATCTTATTAATTCTCATCACTTTTAACTACCTCCTCAGTGCAGATGGTGAAGCTCTAATCCTGAATTCTCTCTAGTGTCCCAAAGGCCCACAAATATCAGCACCTGGATGTCCCATGGGCACTTCAAATACCAACTTTTCTTTTCTCCCAATAATTACTTCTCTTTTTTCTGACTTCAAGATTACTGTAAGAAGCCTCATTTACCTAGTGTTCCATGTCAAAAACTCTGAAGGTTTTGTGTATTTCACTTTCCTCTCTTCCTGATTTTGAGTCAGAAGGAACACTAAAGAGTAGTTAATTCATGGACACAATGAGCACTCACCCACCTCATCCTAACTCTGACAATTTATTTTTTACCAATGACAGAACTGGAGCCCAAAAAGAGGAAGTGATTTGCTACTGACCAGATGGATGGATAATAAGGAGCAAAATGAGCGTCTGAGCCCAAGTTCTCTAACTACAAATCCAGGGGTCTTTTCATTCTATCATCTATCCTATCAGTTCATTCTATCAGCTTTTATACTACACTGTCCCTACCCTAGCACAGGCCATAAGGCTCAAGGGAAAAAGCATGAGCTGGCTTCATATCCAACCTCTGATTCGTTTGACCAGTATGTTCTTGAGCAGGGCCCTTGGGTAAGTCTCTGGGCGAAATTTCCCATCTCATCTGTAAAGTGAAGGGGTAAGCTAGATGGTCTCTGGGATGCACTCCAGCTTTTGCCCTACCTCCTAAGCCTTAGGCGTAGGGTCAGACTTAGACTAAGGCCTCTGTCACCATCTACCTAGATTCACAATAATAACAACTAGCATTTCCATAGTATCTACTATGTGCCAGGCACTTAGCTAAGCACTTGATGATTATTAGCCCATTTGAGCTTCACAAAAACCCCAGGGAGGCCCTTATTTTTCAGTTGAGGAAATTGTGCAGCCTACCAAATCTCCCAGCTTGCCTTAAGCAGAGCATATCTCTGTGTGTAACAAAGAGAAATGTCGGTTAAATAAGTGAAGTGACTGCAGAGAGATTTTGGAGCATAGACATCACAGACCACTGAGAAAGGGCTGTCCCAGCAATCGCTCCAGAGCAACCCCATCCACTGCCCGGCCTGGCATCCTGCCATTCTGTGGCTCTACAGAGAGAAAGTGAGCTCGCACACAACTGGCATGAGAAGATGAAAGGAAGTAAAGCAGACACCCTGAAATATCTGCTGGAATTGTTCTGGATTCCTAAGGTGAAAAAATGGACCTTGACATTAGGTGAAGAGGATTCTAATTCAGGTCTGATCTGAGATTCTGTGAGTCATTATATTACCAAGCAGGAACAGATAGGATGGTAATTTATCCTACAGGCAGGCCATCAGGGTTGAAAAAGTCTATTCTGAAATATCCATTTGGCCTGGCCTGATAGCTGGTTCTGATAAGAAAAAGAATAAGAATTAAATGCCATTTTCAACTAATATTTATCAAATACCTACCATTGGGTAAGCAGCAATAGGTACAAGCTAAAGAGCTGGCCTCGAAGGTAAGAAGCCTTAGGTGGAGTCCCACCTTGACACACCCTGGTTGGGGCAAGGTACTCCACCCCAGTGCCCCAGAAAATCTCTAAGACAACAAATTTCTGAGCAAATGAAGAAGAGGAAGTTAAGGATAATACCTAGTATAAAGCACTATGTAAATGCTATCTCACTGGATCCTCACAATAACCCTGAGAGGTAAATGTTATTATTATTCCTATTCTGAGGCAGCAGGCCTAGAGGCAGGAAGACCTGAGTTCAAATTTGACCTTAGCTATTTATGACAATAGCACCAAACTTCCAGGGTTGCTGTGAGGATCAAATGATGTAATTATAAAACACTTGGCACAGTGCCTGGCACATAATAAGCATCATATAAATGTTAACTGTTATTATTATCATTAATTATTTATTACATCTTTTGACATTCAAAGTCACTTAAACTTCCTGGGAAGTGCATAGGAACAAAAGTAACGGGCAAAAACATGAACAAAATTTTCAATCTACTTTGCCAAAATACTTTGAACTTTGAGATTAGCCTAGAAAATCTATAACAAGCTATTTGTATACAGGAGAAGTGAAGTTTGGTTGACCCTGAGATGGCCTGAGCAAATATCAGAGGGGCCAGATCTTTGAAGGGCAAAATGGACATGCTTCTCTAAATGACAAAGACAGTCATTATTATTACTCTATTAAAATTATATTATTTTATTATATTATTATTCATAATATTATTCATATTATTCTTATTATTAGACTGAGAAAGGTGATGTGACTTGCCCAGAGTCACACAGCTGATCACTGTCTGGGACAGGATGTGAATGATCTCGGTTCCTTCCTGATTCCACACTGGTGCTCTTTCTACTAGGCCACCTTGCTTCCTCTCCTGGAGCTCCTCCCACTAACCACTGCATTTTAAGGAAGGGCCCAGAGCAGTCCTGCTTCATTCTTTGTATTTTGCTTCCAGGTTTCAGATGCTTTGTCTCCTCCCTCCACTGAGTTCCTCCTAGAACCTACCAAGAGCTCAGAAGAGCCATCCTTCATTTTTCAAACGTTACCAACAAGGGGGTGGGGTGCAAGTGGTAACTTCTGCTGCCTGAGCACCATTCCCCCCCCCCACCCCCACCTTCAGATCCCTTTCTTAATGTTGTCTTCCTCCATTACAATGTCAGGGGAACTGAATCTGAATCCCAATTCAGTCATTTATGACCCATGTCACTTAAGGCAAATCATTTTACTTCTAAGAAGCTCAGTTTCCTCATTGGTAAAATAAAGTGCTTGGATTAAATTATTTCTACAATCCATCCCAGATGTAAATACATACATATACATATACATATACATATACATATACATATATATATATACACATGCATATATATATTTATATATTGCTATATATATAATATGTATTAAACATAATATAATATATAATCACATATATACATAGCAATAATCAGCTATAACTAGGCCTTTAAGGGTTAAAGGAGGTTCAAAGAAAGAAGTCAAGTCAAATCAGCAAGCTTTATTATGCCTTACTTCTGTGCTAGGCACTGTACTAAGAGGCATACAAATATGCACAAAAATACAGTCTGTGTCCCTGTGGAGCTTACATTCTAAAGAGGGAAGATAACATATAAAAGGGAGCTGAAAAGAGGCTGGGGGGGAAGAGGGGAGCATCCACTGACAAGCATGGCAAAGCCAGAAGGAATGAGCCTGGGTGGCTTGAGCACCTCCTCAAAAGGGACGTTCCAAGAGGAACTCACCAATTGAAAAAAAGAGTAGAGGTATCTTCCAGGGACAGAAGGCTAGCGACTCAGGAGCAGAACTGGGAGAGCAGGGAAAGAGTAAGCACAACTGGCTTGGGTATTTCATCAAAATGGAGTTCCAAGAGAAACTCACCTATCAGGAGAGGGCCACAGGGATGGAGGCACGACAAGACTGCAAAGGCTTCTGGAGATTGTGAAGATGTCCCAGGTCTGAGATACCACGGAACACAGTGGCAGTGGCTCCTCTAAAGAGCATGAGCAAGAAGGGGCCCACGACCCAGACAACGGCTGAGGAGAAGCAGAGCCCTCAAATGACTGACAGCCATCCATCCCGTTTTCCAGCTACCAACAATGATTCAATTTTCTTTCTCCCCAGTAAGCTAATGGAAGACTGGCAATCAAACAGCAATTACTCACTGGGCTATGGGGGATCAAAACTAATTTTGGAGGGGACTTCTGTCTCCTCCCCCAGGGCCCAGGAAGCTCATTATTGGGATAACCTCTTCATCCAATAAGACCTCATCAGCCTCGGTACTTTACCCCAACACTACCTACCTCCATCTCTCTGACTGGAGGGCAGGGCCATGTACTCCAAAGCTCCATTGAGAAAGAGCTCAGCTCAGGCGAAGGGTCTCCTCTTCTCTCACCTGGCTGCACTATTTGGAGACTCCTCTGAATGACTTCACCTTCTCCTCCTCCCCTCCCCCCCCTTTCAGCTTCCTTTGAGTGCTGTCTTCCTCCACTAGATTGTAAGCTCCTTAGTTAGGGGCAGGGATTGTCTTTCTTGTTTTATATTTGTATCCCCAGTGTGTAGCACAGTGCCTGGAACATGGGAGGCACCTAAAAAATGTTTAGTAACTAATATACAATGTGGCTTCTGGCCTAAAGAAGCTGACAATCTAACCTAAGAGAAAACACCAGAGAAACAATGCGAAAATAATTAAGGGCTAAACTGTGCATCATTGACTTTAGTAAAGAGCTAAGAGGAAGCAGTGTCAATTGTGGGCTTTATCAAAGTAGAATTTGAACTGGGTCTTTATAGATGTATTAGGATAGAAGGAAGGCATCTCCAGATGGAAGGGAGAGAAAAGGAAAAGGGCTGGAAGTCACCTGAAAGACATCACATAGCTTTAAGTAAAAGCATCCACCTAATTTTTTTATATCACCTTTATTTCTCAATATATCCCTCCATTTATCTCCCATGCCCCAGTCATCACAAATAACAAAGAAAAAAGAACAAGAGAAAAAGCAACTTGGCAAAACTAAAGAATACATCAACCAAGTACAACAGTTAATGTAGCATTCTATATTCCCAGGGAGAGGGCAGTACAATCCATTATCTCTTCTTCCAGGGCAAGTTTGAACACTGTAACTAGTGTTCAGTTTTTGTCTTGTTCTTTCTTTCCTGTTGTTTTAGTCATTATGTATACTGTTTTACCAGTTCTGCCAACTTCACTTTGCAAGTGTCTATGTCTTCTCATGTTTCTCCTGCAGTATTACTTCTTACTACATAGTAATCTTCCATTACACTTACACACTATCATTTGTTTGGCCATTCCTTAATCAGTGGGCACCTAAATTTGTTTTCTGTTTTTTACTCCTACAAAATTAATGTCATAAATATTTTGGTGATTCTGGGACTTTTACACCTTTGACCCCCTTAGCGTATCTGTGTAGAGTGGGATATCTGGGTCAGATACTTTCGTTCCTTTCTTAGCATAATCCCCCATAAGGGTTCATCCAGTTTAAGCAGTCAGGAATGGTTTCAAATGTGGACAGCAAGTGGAAACCTTTCTGGTCACTGGAAAATACTAATGTAGTTATGTAGGCATTCCTTTTTCTGGTACTGATGAGCATGGGAAGAACAGTTGGAAAAGCCAAGAATAGCTCTACAAAATGGATCAGTAAAGTGTTATTTTTTTCTTGGCATTTCTGTGCATAACTGCATCTCGTACATGGTCTGGGCATACCTCGAGTTACAGACAGAAGAAATAAATGAAGAATTTTGGGGAAATTCCTCCTCAAAGTACTGTCCCACGGGCTCTGATGACATCTAAAGAGGTATTAAAGCTGCTGGGGACAACTTCTTAACAATCAGTTTACTACAGCCTCACCTGCCATACAGAATGGTCTCTTTCTACACAAAAATGACACGTGTCCCCTCCTCAAAAATTCTGGAAAGTAATAAGCAAGTAAGGTCATTTTTCCTCTTCCTTTAAAAAAATACAGATCAAGAAATATGAAATGACCTGTCCACAGTTAAATAAGAAAGCAACAGAAAAGCCAAGAGTCAAGGCTGGAGACACTCTCAGTTAGCAATGGTTTGATAAGAAACCTATTCCAACAGACTCCTAGAGAAGTCTAAGTGACAGAGGCCTATAAAAACCACATTATCAGTTAATAATAGACACAAAAAGTTAAAATGAAAGAGGAAAGAATATAGAATTTTAAAAGTATGTTGGAACCCTGGTTTTGCTCCTTATTACTTCTCTGACTGTGGACAAGGCTCTTCCTGTGGCTAGTTCTCCATCTCCTTGTCTATAAAATGAGGGAGCTAAATTTCAGTCCCAGTAAACTAAATATACCTTCCTCCCTCCCCTTTTTAAAAAGGCCAGGTACTACCGATGGGACAGGTGGTGTACACTATTAAACAGAGGCTCTATGTTGTTAACGTTGCCTAAGTGTTTTCCTTTGTTACAAGAGATAATCAAATGGGGGGGGTGGGGAGGAGAATATGAGGGCCAATAGCTGATGCAAAAGCAAAAAGCACTGTATCAAATCACTCTGATAATGGTCTGATAGTCAAAATAAAGAGGGAATTAAAATATATAAAACTTTGGCCTACTAGCCCTAATAAATAACTGGTCAATGGATATAACAAATAGCTCTTAAAAGACCTGAAAACTATTAATAACCACATGAAAAACTGTATCAAGTAATTAATAAGAATGCAAATTAGGACAATTCTGAGATTTTTGCCTTCACACCAGCAAATTAGCAAGAATAACAAAGATGGAAATAATCGATGTTGGAGAGGCTATGGGAAGACAGGCACACTAATATGCTATTTTTGAGCTACAAAATGATCTGAGAAACAATTTAGAACTATGCTTTTAAAAATGACTAACATGTCCATATGCTTTGACCCAGAGACTCTACTGCTAGCCACATACCCAAAGGTTAACGATAAAAAGTAAAGTCTCATATGTAGCAAAATATTCATAGCAGCATTTTTTGTGGTAGGAAAGAGACAGAAACAAAATGAATGCTTTCAATTGGGGAATGGTTAAACAAATCATGGTACACAAATGCGATGAACTATTATTGCACCTTAAGAAATGGTGAATGAGGAATTTGGAGAAACCTAAAAAGACTAATATGGGTTGTTAACAGGGCAGGAAAACAGCAATGCAAATTAAAATAACCATAAAGTAAAAACGAACAATTATAAGAACAAAGCATAGAGGAAATTCAACTTCTGCCTTTCTGTGGTGAGGTGGGAGAGTATGGTGGTGGGAAAATGCACCCAAGGTCAGCTATAGTGGCCATGGCCCTTGGTTTTGCTTAACTGTTCTTGTCTTAAAGGGAAGGCTCCCTGGGGAATGAGTAGGAAAAACGGCGTCTTTTGAAAGGACAGAGACAAACAAAAAGAATCAATAAAACTTCTTCTTAGATGGCACTGGCCTCGACACTGTCTAAGGTCTTTTCCAAGTCTAAATCCTAAGACCAAGTAAAAGTACAGAGACCATTTTGATGACTGATCTTTATTGCCACTGCTTGACCTTTGCGGCCAAATGCTGTTCCCTGACCTGCACCACACTAAACAGGTTTCTGCTGTTACGCTAAACTCATTGACCTGAAGTTAAATTTGTCCACAGAGCAATACCCTACCATGGATACAAGACAACCTGTAACAAAGCCCAAGGCTTGTTGAAGGTTAAGGTTCTCCCCTATCTATTTTGGGTTGAGGTCCCCTGGAAAGAAGCCCCTTAGAATCTGGTAAGAATGTTTCCTATGAGTAGGTGATCAGATACTCAGATCTGAACATTTGGTGAGGCCTGTGTAACCACAGAAACAACTGAAAGGTTAAAAAGTAACAATGCTTACTGTTATTTAGATAATTTAACTGACTGTGGGACTTTCAGGAGCCCCAGATCACTTAAACAGCACTGGAAGCAGTATAAATGATGACAACTACCTATCACTTTTTCTTTAACTTCATCAGCAAGTACACTAAATTTTTATATTATTTTTATCTTGGTTTAAGACACTTGTGTTCTGCTGTTTGGTTCAGAAGCTCACTTCAGAACTCTGAACATGAGACCTAATCAGACTCCTGTTTCTATAGCTACTCAAGTAACCTTTACCTCAACAATCTCTCAGGCATCTGGTTCTCTCTCCGCTCCCCCTCCTCCATCCTCACTCCAGGCTTTCATTACCTCTCACCTGCACTACTGCAAAGCCTACCAGATCTTCTAGACCCCATCCTCTCCCCCTCACCCAATCACCTACTGAAATCCTCTACTTAATGCCCAGTCTTGTCTGTGCTTCACTATTGCCAACAGGATAGAATTTAAGCATCTCCACATGTCTCCCTCCTGTCTTTTCATCTCTTCTCACACTTCCCCTCTTTATAAAGGTTACATTCCAGGCTAACTAGATTGCTAGCTATGACCACTCTCCTCCTACTATTTCCAGACTCCTGGAATTCACACAAGCAGTCCTTCATCCATGGCCTGCACTCTCTTCTCCTCCCACTTGCTGAAATCTTCTTCCTTCAAGGCACTGCTCAGGTGTTAACTTTTTCATGAAGCCTTCCTCACTGATTTCCACCCCAACCCCAACATGAAAACAATCACTCTTTTATAAAATTTGCCTGGATCTCTCTGGCTCTATCATAAAACGTTTCCCTTATGTCAACACTCCTTTGTGCACATGCCATATCTCTCCAATTAAAAAATAAGCAAGGATTGGGTTATTTCTCCTCTTTGTATCCCCTCTATCCAAAGGGCACAGTCATCACATAAGTTTGAGTTGGATCCTTACTATGAACCAGAGACCTTTATCCAACACCACTGCTGCATGACTAACTTTTTCACTTACAGTTCCCATCAGATCTCTTCTAAACACCAGACATTGGGAGTTCTTAGCATCTCATTCCTATCTTCAGAGAGAAAAAACTAAACCACAACCCCAAACAGGTGCCCAGAGGTGCTTTTCAACATCAAGGAGGAGAACTTGGTCTTTTACCTTATAACTCTTGCTTTCTCAAATTAGGTGTCACCCACCTGTGATGTCTGCCATTAGCTCTTATTCTGAGGGTTTCTGATGGCTTTGGAGAGTTAAAAAGATATGCACATGGAAAAATCAAGTAAGCTTCATAGTGCAGAATAAGATTTAATTATATCACATATGGCATCATCTTGTTTATTATAATCATAATTTTTAAAAATTAGAAACAAATGCACACACCTGCCTTTGGGTCCAGTTTCCTTTTGCCTTTTACTCTGGAGAAAAACTCTCCAGAATTAGTCTCCAAATATAGCACACAGAGAGGAAAGGGGAGGCAAAGATGAAGTTAAAACCCCCACTGCAAGGAAAGAACATGATTGCTCCTGTACTTCAGTTCTGGGTTAATCAAGGTTGCTGCCAAAACATATATGCATCAAAGCTGGAGAATGTGGTGGGTTTTAACATGTAAATTCCCACTAGGAGATGCAAGCTTTGGGCTATGGGACTTAGCATTCTCTCTACCAACACCAGTACAACTATGGGGTGAGGTGGGGTGGGGTAGAATCACTCCATTTGCTTAGGACTTCTTTTTGAGAAGGATGTACTGACCACAGTTGTGAGGTCTAGCCTAACAAGGCAGAACTTTCTCCATTTTGCCTTGGCACTAAAGGTAGAGCTTTGAACACCTACAGCATTTGATGAGAGACACACATTTAGCTTCTTGGCTCCCTGATGTGAAAAGAAACCTGCAAAGAACTAGTTCCCCATCCTAACACTGGGCTTTCAAGGAAGATCCTTCTTTGAAACTAAGAAATTTCCTTTTAAAACTTTTATGTCAAATATGACTGGTAATTCACAGAAAAGTGCTTTCAAAGTAAACTTGTGAAACTGAGCAATCTCTAAGCCAATGGCACTCTGTGTAACTAAAAGCCAACTACAGCACAAGGGAGGAAAGTTGGTAGGTGGGGAGGAAATACAGCTTTAGTCAAAAAGCTTTGCTTTGACTCAGGATTACTGAAAAGTTCATTATCAAGGCAAGACAATAGAATAACTAAGCAGCAACACATCAAAAAGAGCTAGGAATCTACCAGGAACTTAGGGCAAGTTTCAGCTACACACAAGAGGGTATCTGGACAATAGGGAGACAACCACCAGGACAACCTTACGCTGATGAGTGGCCCCAGCCGAGGGTGGACTTGGCTCATCGCTGGGTGCTCCACAGTGGAGGAATCGGCAGTACAGCTATCAATGGACGGACATCCACAATGCCTGTGGGGAAATACAGGGTCCAGAAGAGTGGGGGAGGGAGGGGAAAAGTGTGGGAAAGGGAAGAAAGTCAAACATGGGAGTTGTACATTACAACTGTATAAAACATCATGCTTCACAAATGCAGAACTCTTCTGCTAAGCAGAAATGGAGTACCTAACAACAACCAGCTGTGTGATGGTGAAAAATCTCTGATGCAAGGTTTCTTTGCTCTAAAATAAAACAAAATAAAAATTACTTCCTCAGTTAAGCTTCTGAAGTCTAACTACCACCTACCAAAGAGAAGCTGATTTTGGAGAAGAGACACTAAAAATAAAATCCTCCCTCACATTCATAGTCTGTGCCTTTACTCAAACAAATAAGGGTCCAATTTCTTATGGCTAATAAGGAAGAATCAGCCTGGATCCAATAAAATTCCCATGCCCTTCCATAACTCTTGCTGACCAGACTCCACCAATTTACCAAATGTAGCAAGGATCCAAATGCAGGTAGCCTGATTGCCAGACAAAACACTGAAAGGGAGGTAGTCTTAAGTGCTAAATGTATACCACATAATTTTCTGAAGGAAAAAAACAAAGTGACATTGAAAGCTAGTGCTAGTCCCATCCCACAGAATCAGAGCCCACCAAAGGTCCAGTGTGGCACTGCAACTTCGTGTTTTTATTTTTTTTAATTAGATCAAGAAAACTTTCACCTGTATTTTCTTAACATCAATCTACCTGTCATCATAGAGATAACAAGAGTTGCACTGGTTGATGGAATGGATCAGAAGAACACCAACAGAGAAACAGAAAATTCTGAGTACAAATCCTAGCTCTGCTACTGATTCATCATCCCCATTTCTAAAATAAAGGGGTTGGACTAGATTCCTAAAGCCCTTTCCAGTTTTAAGATTCTAGGATGTTTTGGTCAAAAGAATAACAGAAAGGCTGCAAGTCCACATTGTGTCTTGCAGCCCAGGTACAAAGACAAATTTGTGCCCACCATGATCTCACTGAACAGGTTCTGACCTCCTCTGATCATACTACACACTCAACTGCATATCCTAGCTGCAGCCCTTGATGGCCTCTTCTTGGGGACTAAAATGTGGAGCTGTTTCATTATTCTAGATTTAAGTGGAAAAAGATCTGTTTATGCCATACTCACAGGATTCTCAGAATTGACAGGGTGGAGACTAACTAGCTTTCTAAGTAATTACATGATAAAGGGCTCCCAGTTACTCTGAGAAATGATTCCCAGTTACTATGACATGATGCAGACGTGGATCTATCTGGTCAGACATCCTGATCTACAGGCTATGGCACAACTATTATGTTGCTTCCCAGGGCAAATAACTGTCTTAACAATAGATAAAGTCTTTTATGAACATGAAAAGCTGTACCCATTGGGATAAGCCTGTGGGGTCTTATCTCTCATCCACAGAAACACAACCCTTTTTACACTTAGGATTGGAGGAAGAAATGGAAAGGGAAGAGAGGGGGGTAGGGAGGAGAAGGGGAAAGGGAGAGAAAGGGAAAGAGAGAGAGTAAGAAAGGGAGGCGGAGGGAGGGAGAGAGGGAGGGGGGAGAGGGGGAGAGAGAGAGAGAGAACAATGAAGCATACTTCTTGAAGTTTTAGAGAAGTCTTAAAATCTACTCTGAAATTGATTTTGTTAAGTATAAAACTCTCACTTTCCAAAGAGTCAAGTAGTTGTCCAAGTATCCTAAGAAGCTGTTTCCCCATAAGAGATGAGAGAAGATTTACAGGAAAAGAAAGTCATAGAATGTCACCTTATATGTGCTTCATACAAAATTCAGTACATGCCCACATATGCCATGTTTCACAGTCCTACACAGAGAACTCTGATAATGAGGAGTGAAGTCTGACCCTATTCCACAAATCATTATATCCCTTGTCCACTTCTGTTACAATAAAATGCTATCTTACCAATGTAACCAATCAATCACTAAACATTTAAGCACCTAATATACACTAGGCACTGTGCTATAAGTGCTTCAGATAGAAAAAGCAGCAAAAGACAGTCTCTGTCCTAAAGGAGCTCACAATCTAATAGAATACATAAAATGAAATACATTAAGTCAACAGATACTGGTTAGTAAAGTAATATAATCTGTAATTATATGACACTATTAATTTTAGATTGGATTCTGCAAGCAGAAGAATGGAAACAGATGATAGTGACTCATGTGGCAAAACAAAGTATGGGCAACCCAGCCCAGAGTGTTGCCACCTACACATCAGAATGTCAATAGCTGAGAAATGCAGGGAGATGGTGACCTGGATGATCGTGGACTGCTAGACTTGCTGAAAGACTAGACTAGCCAGAAATGACTCACCTCTAATCCTCCTCTTGAGAAGGCTGAGAGAGGAAACTTTATGATTTGGGGGAACTGCTATGGTATCGAAGAGATTAGTTTATATTAATTACAATCCAGAATTAGCGAACGGAGCATTATGTTTTCTAAATCTTAATCACACCACTATGTATAGCCAAACTAGTGACCAGTTGGTCTTCTGCTTTACAAAAAAGAAAAAAAAAGAGATAAAAATAACGTAATTCTTAATATGTGTCTTTCATGAATCTACAATTGTTATTTCTTCATACCTACATGGACATCTTACCAGCACCCTAGTTTAGGTTTGCAAAGCCCCATAAGGGTCAGTTAATCCTAATTTCCCTGAGAAGCAGTAAAGCCTCCAATGTCAATCAATCAATGAACATTTGTTAAGAGTTTTGCTACGTGGAGCTGCTAGGTGGCATAGTGAATAGAGCACCAACCCTGGAGTCAGGAGGACCTGAGTTCAAATCCAACCTCAAACACTTAACACTTACTAGCCATGTGACCTTGGGCAAGTTACTTAAGCCCAACTGCACAGCCTTCCTCCCTCCAAAGAAAAAAAAAGCAAAAAAAAAAAAGACTTTACTATGTGTCAGGCACTGTGCTAAGTACTAGGGATAGAAAAAGAGCCAAAAGACAGCCCCTGCCTTCAAGGAGCCTACAATCTAATGAGGGAGACAGCATGCAATCAACTATATACAGGATAAATATGAAATAATTAACAGAGAGAAGGGACTAGAATTCAGAGGGGTTGGGGAAAGCTTCCTACAGAAAATGAGATTTTAGTTGGAAATTAAAGGAAGCCAGGGTAGTCGGTACTCAGAGCAAAGGAAGAAGAGCATTGCAGCCACAGAGACTGCCCTGAAGAGAGAGATGGGAGTGTCTTGTTTGTGGAAAATCCAGGAGGCCAGTGTCACCTGATGGAAGAGTATGAATCTAGGAGTAAGGTGTAAGAACACTAGAAAGAACTCTAGGAAGGAGCTAGCTTATGAAGGGTTTTGAATGCCAAACAAAACATTCTGTATTTGCTCCAGGAAGCCATAGGAACCACTGGAGTTTATTGGGGGGGGGGGGGGAGAGGAGATGACAGGACTGGCCCTGCATTTTAGGAAAATCACTTTAGTAGCTGAATGGAGGATGGACTGGAGCTGGGAGAGGCCTGAGGCACTTGGACTCACCAGCAGGCTACTAAAGTAATCCAGACATGAGGTGATGAGAGCCTGTACTAAAGTGGTGGCAGTGTCAGAGGAGAGAAGGGGTTGGATTTGAGAGATATTACAAAAGTGAAAACAACAGGACTTGGCAACAGCTGGGATATGGAGGATAAAAGAGAGTGAGGAATCCAGATGACTCCTAGGTTGTGAGTCTGAGGGACTGAGAGAATGGTGTTGCCCTCTACAGTAACAGGGAAGGGAGGGAGGGTTTAGGGGGAAAGAAAATGAGTTCCATTTTAAACACACCGAGTTTAAGTCATCTACAAGACATCCAGTTTTGGATGTCTAAAATGTGACATACTCTCTTATAAGCAAGAAGCCTGAAGCACAGACCACACAAGTAACCACCTCAATATCACAGATTAAGTCCATTGTCCACTGGGGATTTCATTCATACAGTGTCAGTTCTGTCTTTCAATGTGTGCTCTGAGACAAGGGGTCTTAGAACTGGGATCCATTAACTTATTTTTAAATAAATATTTTGATAACTGTACTTTAATAACTGGTTTCCTTTGCAATCCTGTATATTCTGCTTTATGTATTTAAAAACTTTATCTGAGAAGAAGTCTGTAGGTTTCTCTGGACCAAAAGGATTCCTGACAGATAAAAAAAGCTAAGAACCCTCATTCTAAGAGATGGCACACCTCCAATTTCTACTATCTATTCTGCTACACAATGATGTTTGAAAGGACAGGAAGAAAGGAAAAAGTAAGGCTATCTCCCAGGGAATAAGTTTAGCTCTGTGACAGTGAGAAGGCAATCTAATGGGAATCCTGATAAAATTACTTTCAGTAAAACTGTGTCATCTTCAACCACAAGTGTCACAGTGAAGACACATCAGTTTCAAAACCTCAGAAAGTTACTGTAAGAGCAGCAAAAGGTTGGGCAACTAGGAAAATCACCTAGTGCTGATTAGCACAATACCCAGCACAAACTAGTACTTAATAAAGCTTGCTGACTAGTTGAAAACAAGGAAGTAAAGCTCTGTGAGGTATCTAGATCCAGAGAAATTATTTTCATCACCTCCAGATACAGCTACAATATTCAAGGTTATGGGCAGAAGCTTCTTGCTTTAAGTTAATATGTAACAGGAAGCTATCAGCTGATCCCCAGCAGAAAAACAACACGATAGTTTACATGATGCTTCACATAACAGAGAGAACCCTTCATGGTTACTAAATATTTTCACAACCATTTTTGTTTGATGTAAAACATATCCAGTGGTATAGTATCTAAGAGATAAGGTTAGTGTAATTACAATTCATAATGATTCTCTATCTAATGAGGCAGCATGGTATAGCAGAAATAGTGTTGGACTTAGAGTGCAGGGACCTGGGATCAAACCCCAGTTCTGTGAGATTCTGGGTATTTCTTCTCTGGGCCTCAATTTCTTATCTATAAAATAAGAGGTTGAACTAGGTGACCTCCAAAGATCCTTTTTCAACTCTAAATACATGATCCCAAGAGCAGAGTATTCCAAACTCTTTTAGATCCTTATCTAACCATTTTGCACATGGTCAAAATGGAAACCTGCCAGGGACTAGAGTGTTCCGTCATTACAACCTGAACGTCAGAGACTCCAGGATCAACATACTTAGTACCAGTCGGTCTTTCTCTAGAAACGGAGAATTTCACTTTTTATTGAAGTATTCTGTTTGAGCAATAACCCTATAATGTAATCTGCCAGTAAGGTGGCAAAATATTTTTCATTAGCATTTTTCAATTAGCTTGGCAGGATGAGAGACATCCAGTAACCAGCCACATGGGCTCAGAGTGAGCACATTTGCAGAAATGTTAGAATCACCATACACAGGAAATGGTTTTAGCTGCGAAGCCTAAGGATTTATGGGGTGAGTCATGGTAGCCCAGGCTCCTCATAACCACATACATACTTTAATTTTGAAAGGGGGAAGGGGAGAATGCATTTTCAAAACCAAGCTAAGTGAAACAACTTGGGAATTCAATCCATAGCCAAGAAACAAGGTTTGGTCAACATTGCATATATTTCTTTTGTTTTTTTTTTCCAGTCCATGCTAAGAACAGCAATGTTACTAAACTAGCTATAAGGATCACTCTTCTTTTTTAGCAACAGGGCCTGGCTAACCAATCTGTCTTCCCTCACGTTAGGAGATTCTGCCATTACAGCTGTCCAGTTCTCCATCAGCTACCAGAGGCTTAGGAAAGAAGTAAGAAAAATGCAATGGTTGGGACCAATTTTATATTTCCTTTAGATTAATAGCAGCATAGATTTAGAACTGGAAGGGACCTTAGAGGTCTCTAGTTCAATCCCCTCTTTTACAGATTAGGAAACTGGGGCCCCATAGGTCATATGGGTAGTAAGTAGAAGAGCTGGGAAAGAATAGAAGCTCAATTCTCTGATTCAAGTCCAGTATTCTTCCCACCATACCATGCTGCCATCATATACCATCACATGTCCTCTGACCCTAATTACCTTTGTTGTAATAAACTCCCACAGGGGCCATTAACCCAAAGGTCTAAAGGAAAATATCTTTAGGTCTCAGCAAGGGCTTAAATGACTAGTCCCTTCACAGAATAATTTCAGTAGCTTAGAGTATCAGGAAATCTAATGGACTCTGTGGTAAAACACCCCAAGCCCAAGTAAACAGCTAACCCTGGAGGGACAGATCATTCCATTCCATTCCAATGATTCTGTTATTTGTGTATTTCAGGTCAAATTTCTAAAGGGTCATATAAATAAAGAGACAACATTCCAGAACTAAAACACAAAAATGAAAAAGGAATCTATTTTGGAGCAACACAAAAAACCCCTGCCCATTAGTGATTCAGGGCTACTTAATTCCCCCTCCAGTCCTAATGCCCTCATTTCTAATCATTCATCAGATGCTGTGAAATTCTTAATTATCTATGGTCACAAAGGAAATGAGCTAAAATACCTTTACTTCAGCCCAAGGGTTGTAAAACTCCACCTCTACTAAATGTTTTACCAGGCCTACCTACAAGTAACCAAAACTGCTAATAAAGGTGTCCTTTTCCTGCCCCTGTTCTACTATGTGGTAGTGAAACACAAAAATGACCACGGGGAAATATATCAAGAGGACACCCAAACACAATAACTCACAGGCTAATCTGGTGGCTCAATAAATTCTTATTAACTGATCAAAGTCAGCAGTAAT
Organism: Pseudochirops cupreus; assembly: GCA_028627135.1. Classification (NCBI taxonomy): domain Eukaryota; kingdom Metazoa; phylum Chordata; class Mammalia; order Diprotodontia; family Pseudocheiridae; genus Pseudochirops; species Pseudochirops cupreus. The sequence goes on from CM053582.1 coordinate 120,324,290, forward strand.
TTACAACAGCGACTCCCTCTTCTCAAAAGCACATGTCAGCTGCATCCTGCACTGCCAAACTATGAAAACTGCCCTTTCTAGGAACCACAGGTTATAAAGACAACAATATTAAGTGAATTTCTTTAGCCAGCAAAGTCACTAATTTTCATTTAGAATGAAGTAACTAAAGTTTCAGTAGCTGATCTGTAGCTATACAGGAGCCTATCAGAGAGGTTTGTATTTTTTTTTTTTTGAGGGGAGATAAATAAGAGCAGTGAATAAAACTTTGCATAAGGGTTCTTAACCTGAGGTCTGGAGATAGATGTCAGAGCATCCAAGGGAAAATGAGATGGGAAAAAATATATACATCTTCATTTTCCCTAACCTTTAACTGAAATTTAGCACTCCCTTCCATTACTTAAAAACATTAATCTGAATAATCTGCATAAGCTTCAAACTGCCAAAGGGATCTGGCACAAAAAAAGCTTACGAACCCTTGCTCTTGCATCATAAGAGATATAAGGGGAAAATGATTGCTGCTTTCCAATATTTGAATGATTACCCTGGAAAGACAGATTAGATATGTTCTCTTCTTTACAAAAGGCAGACTGCAGAGGTAGTGTGGGAAGGAATCACAGGGAGGTAGAGATCAGCTCAACCTAGCAATTAAAGGGGTGCAAAAGTAAAATGAACGTCTGTACCGGCAGTGAGCTCCCTGTTGGCAGCTGCTGTTGGGCCTGGAGTCAGGAAGGCCTGAGGTCAAATCTAGCCTCAGATACGTAGTAGCTGTGTGACCCTGGGCAAGTCACTTGCCCTCTGTTTGCTTCATTTTGCTCAACTGTAAAATGGTGATCATAACAGCACCGAGCTCTCAGGTTGCTGAGGATCAAATTATTTCACTCATTCAAATAAGGATCAATATTTGTAAAGTATTTAGCACAGTTCCCTGCACACAGTAGGAGCTAGATAAATGTTAGCTGATCATGACCATTTTTATTATCATTATTCAAATTGGATGATCGCCTGTTAGAGATAACAATTCTTAAACTGCTATGCTCCTCTTACTGTGTTGGGCACTAGAGACACAGTTACAAAAATGAGATAGTTCCTGCCATCAGCTTACATTCTACTGAGAAGACTACAATATGTTCAAAGATAAGCAAAAGAAATACACGATGGGGAGAGGGCCACTGACAAGAGGGGAAATCAGGAAAAGCCCCTTGAAGGAGGTGGCATTAGAGCTAAAGACTGAAGAGGGCCAGCGGTTACAAGAGAAGGAAAAAAGGAGGGAGAACATCTCAGACCAGGCAAACAGCCTGTGGAAAAGGTAGGCACGGAGGCAGGAGATGGGCCATCCTGTAGAAGGAACAGCAAGCACACCAGTTTGGCTGGAGCCAGAGCTGGGTAAGGAGGAACTATACAGTCAGCCTGGAAAGTCTGGTAAAACTCTTCACACCCTGGCTTCAGCTTAAGAGAGAATCAAAAGCTTTACACCTTAGAGAGCATCTAGGCCAGCCCCACCATTTTAGAGGAGGAAAGGGACCTCAATGGTGAGCCCAAGGTAGTCACTGGTTTTGATAGGGCTAGGATATGAATCAGGAGGACGTGTAGTAGAGTGGTTAGAACAAAAGCTTTGGAGTCAGAGGACCTGGGTTCAAAATTCACATCTGATGCTGACTACCAGTTGTGACCTTGGGCTACTCATCTAGCCTCCCTTGGCCTCTGTTTCTTCCTTTCAAATGAGGGGATCATATTCCATGGCATCTGATGTCCCTTCCAGTCCTGGCTATGTGATCCTATGATGAGAAATGGGTCTTATCATGGAAATGGCATCCAACTCCTCCATTCCAGCAATAGTCTTTCCTGTGGGTGGCCCCACTATGATTCAGAATGAGGAACTGTGCAAAGACAAGGCACCTTCCCCTAGCTGCAGGGAAATTCTAACAGATAGAAGAGACATTAACAAGAACCTACTTTAATAAATTAATCTCAAGCAGTTTTTCAAATAAAGTCTGGTTTATGGCTACCCACTTTCCCATTGAGCCACAGAGTTCACCAAGACATACTGATTCTTTATCTTTCTATGAAGAGCAAGAAAAAGGCATAGCATCTCTCATCACCCCAATCACATGAAAATAAAACAAGCAAACAAAAAACACTTGTCTACTTCCCCCTTCCTCTCTTCCCCTACTCAGAGCCAAAAAAAAATACATTTAAGTCTTTAGTTTATCTTCATGTTGAAAGGTTTGCCTATGCAAATTCTACATCTACTGACAAAGAGCATTCATAAATAAAGCACATCCTGAGAAACTGATGAGGCCACTGGACCAATTTCAGGAAATGTATTAAAAACAGCAGGACCATCCCCTCCCCCAACCCCAACCTGGCATTTCCATAACTCTTGTGTTTATCAAGTATTCAGCAAAAAGAGGAAACGAAAACTATCCACCCCAAGACCTTGCAGCCATAAACCTGTCAATAGCCAAACAAGTTGCTGCGTATTTTTTAGGCCAAACACCCTTATTTATATTCTGATCAACTGCTCAAGCTGAGTCTTTGAGGGTCGTTGTCAAATGGACGCTAGATGCTGGCACTGCTGGGCATTTCACTGAGCCTGGTCCTGCAAACCCCACGAAGCAAACCCAATATTATTTTTGTGTCTCCCCCTTCTCTCCATCCACCAAATGGATTCTGCACTACAGCCTGAACCTGTTTGTTACTGCCACCACCCACACCAGGCTCTCTCACACACTCCACCATCCTTATGAAGGTGAAGTACCAGTACCAAGAAATCTGCAGTGTGTCACTGCATAAGGATGTTGCCCAACTGCACAGGGCAACCAGGTGGATGAAAAGTCATCCCGCCTTGGTCACCGCGGTCAGGGTCCAGCTCAGTGGCTATTCTAAACAGCCCTCAGCAGCCACAATAATTACTCTAAGCCCTTTCCAGCTCAGTATCCATGTTCCTATGATCTAATCTTTGAACACACACACACACACACACACACACACACAAGCTCCCCCACACTCTCCATCCATCTGTACAACGTTACTGGGCTGCAGAAAGAGCCTGCTTACTACTCTATCCGGTGAGAGGTCAGAAGGGACTGGAGGGTTGCTTCATTCATTCATTCGACCAACATATATTAAAGAATCCCTGTACAGGCGGAAAGGCGAAGTTCGGCTAAGCCAGGGTCCCTGTCCTCAGGGAGCCTGGTGCCCAGGGGTTACCTTTGGCCTGGCAGTCCGCACAGAACTTGTTCTCCTCCTCCAGCAGCAGGCTGGCCAGGACAGCCTGGTAGCGATCCACGTCCTTCACCGACTTGCCCGTCATGGCCACGCGCCCCCGCGACCCCTGCCCGGAGGGGAAGGAGGAAACTCGCTCCCCGCGCTCACTTGCGAGCTCCGAGGCCGGGAGAGGGGGATCGCGGGTGTCCCAGACACTGCCCCCGCCGGGCCAAGCCCGGCCCTGCCCCGGCCCCGGCCCCCAAGAGCCGGGGGGAAGGTTTCTCCCGAGCTCCTGTGGCGGGCGCCCCCTGGAGGCGCCGGCAAGAAAGGCCGCGCGCGCGGCTCCTCACAGCCCGGTGGGCGGTTAGGCCGGTAGCCCCTGGCCGCTGAGGGGACCGGGAGGGTCGCTCTAAATGCTGGCGTCCCCGGGCCGGCTCGCGCCGCTTCCCGCTGCTGCCTGCCTGGACGCCTCAGCTCCCACCCACCAGCCCAACCCAGCCGCTGCTGCCGCTGCTGCCGCTGCCGCCGCTGCCGCCGCCGCTGCTCTACTCCCCGGTTTCCCTGGCAGCTGCAGCCCCCGCCGCCCACTTCCGGCTCTTCTTCCTCCCTCCTTCCTTCCCACCCCCGCCCCTTCGCCTCACCTCGGGCCCCGCCCTCCGCTCCACATCGCGCCTGCGCGCCTGTAGACCAAGCTCCTGGCCAAGTTCCCCGGCCCTGCCCCACAGGTCGAGTAGCTCCTCCTACTCTTGGCCCCACCAGGGCACGGCTCTGTGCGTCACACAGGGTGGGAGTGGAAAAGTCTCACAGAAACCAATCCTCGGAGGGCAAATGAGAGATGGGGGCGTGGTTTTGTGAAGCCACGCCCCATAGGGGGACCTTTGGAAAAGAATGAATGGAGCTGGGCGGGAAAAGGAGGGGGTCGGAAGATTGGGGAAGAAGGGAAGTGATTTGTCCCTGATTTTACAGAGTTGAACTGTTGGCTAATGCGAATCCCTCCTTGTATTGATTTCCCCTAGTTTATCTTGTATGTATCTTGCTTATGCATTTTTCGTGTTAACTCCTCCTTTAGACTGTGAGCTCCTTGAGGGCAGGGACTGTCTTTTGCTTTTCTCTGTATCCCCAGCACTTAGCACAGGGCCTGGCACATGGTAGGTGCCTAATAAATGGTCACCGACTGACTTCAAATCTATTGATCTTTCTGCAACATTCTACCGTCTCCCTGAGATGGAGACGTGCTTCTGCTCTCAAGAAAGCCCTGCAGTCTGGAAGGCAGACTCAGGGAAGTCTGAAGGTAGAGAGGTGGAGGCCGTATGCTCTAGATTCTACAGTCTAAATGAGAAGAGGATGGCATGAACCCTGCCATCAGAGAGCCCTGGTCTGAGGGAAGCGGAGTGTGGGTTGTAAACACCTCCAGAGCAAGGTCTTTGTCATATCTGACTTTAGAGGGAGACACAGGAGTCGGGAAAACAGGGAAAAGAGGAACACAGAACCAAAATTTTAGAACTGAAAAAACTCAAATGTCACCCCTGATGCAGCCTGTGTACTCTTTTAAGCCTTAGTTTCCCCATCTACAACACATGGGCTACATGCTCTATAAAGTCCTTTCTCATCTAAATTCCTGTGGCTCCAGGTCCCACTAGTGACAGCTGGTCACTCAGTCGAGTACGGGCAGCACAGTACCATAGAGATGAGCAATGGTTTGGAACCAGGGTATCTAGGTTGAAACCCCAGCTCTGAGACTTCTTACCTATGTGACTTCCATCCAGCAAGTCTCTCTGGCCTCAGTTTCCTCATCCGTGAAATAAGGGAATTGTCCTGGATGTCCACCAAGGGTCTTCCAGCTCTGAAACTGTGACTTCTAGTAATGGGAAGCTCACCTTTCAAAACACATCTTAGTCTGTGGTTAGAAGAAAGTCAAGTCAACTGGACAAACAATTATTAAGTGCTTCCTTTGTGCCAGACACAGTGCTAAGCATTGGGAATACGAATATCAACAGAGAGACAGTTCCTGTCCTCAAGGAGCTTACATTCTAATGGGGGAAGACAACATATAAAAGGAGGCTAACAGGGGTGGCTAGGTGGCAAAGTGAATAGAATCCCAGCCCTGGAGTCAGGAGGACCTGAGTTCAAATTTGACCTCAGACACTTAACACTTACTAGCTGTGTGACCTTGGGCAAGTCACTTAATCCCAATTGCCTTGCCTTCTCCCTTGACCAAAAAAAAAAAAAAAGAAGTTAACAGTCCAAGATGAGGGGGAAAGGTACCTGGGACCATGACAGAGAAAGAAATCAGGAAAGCTTGTGTGTGTATGGAACCCCAAACCTTTCTTACTATAACATGTGCTTTAACTGGAACCCTAGTTCTCAACAGAACAATCAACCAATAAACAGTTATTAAACTCTTACTCTTTGCTGGGCTCTGAGCAAAGTCCTGAGGACACAAAGAAAGACAGAAGACAGTCCTTGCTCTCAAGGCAGTCTAACTGCAGAGATGACATGGAAACAGATCTATATACCAAGCAAGTTCTCTATGGGATAAACAGCAACAATTAAGAGGGGAAAGGCACTTTTGCTTTTTCCTATGACAACCCTTAAGAAATTCAAAGACAGGATGTTTCCCTTAAGTCATCTCTTCTCTGGGCTATTTAGCTGTGTATGTCTAGGGTTGCTGAATGGAACTAGGAAATGGAGCTAGACACTCTGACTCCAGCCAGTACTTTGCCTGTATGATTTAGGGGTGGGGAACCTTCGGCCTTAAGGTCACATGTGGCCTTCTAGGTCTTTGGGTGCAGTCTTTTGACTGGGTCCAAGGTTTACAGAACAGATCCTTTTATTAAGGGGATATATTCTGTGAAGTTTGGATTCGGTCAAATGGCCACACTTGAGGACCTAGAGGGCCATGTGTGGCCTCCAGGCTACAGGTTTCCCACCCTTGAACTATTGGTCCCCTAAACTTCCTTGAATGACTGAGTTTAAAGTCACTGATAACTCACTGAATCACAAAATCATTGAAAATAGAAGGGCTCTCAGAGATTGCCTTGTCCAACCTGGACCAGAACAAGAACCCCTTCCCTGTCATTCCCTTTAACTTGCCTCTGTTAGATGACCCTTGAAGGAGGGGATGTCACATGACCTCCAAAGGCACCCCACTTTCTTTTGGGATGGCTTTGGTTGTCATGTTTGACCTTCCTTCAGACCTAATTAATCAATATGCACTTGCCACAGAGCCTGGTACATAGTAGGCTTCGCAAATGTTTATTTAATGACTGATTGATTGCTTAAGGGCCTGCTCTGTGCCAGGCGTAGAAGATGCAAAAACTAATGAAATAATCCCTGCCCTTATAGAGCATTCTATGGGAGACTTGTGCTAGTCCAAGTGTATACAAAATACCAAACAGACAGAAAGTGATTTGAGGCAGTTAGGTGGTGCAGTGGTGCACCAGGCCTGGAATCAGGAAGACCTGAGTTCAAATCCAGCCTCACACACACTTACTAACTTTGTGGGCAAGTTATCTCAGTTTCCTCATCTGTAAAATGAGCTGGAGAAGGAAATGGCCAACCAGTCCAGTATTTTTTGCCAAGAAATCCCCAAATGGGGTCATGAAAAGTTGGATACAAGTGAACAACAACAACACAAGGTGATTTGAGGGGAAGGGACTAACAGCTGGGGTGGGGGTGGGGTCCAAAAAGGCCCATGAAGAAAGTGGTGCTTGAGATAAGTTTTGGAATTCTAAGAGGTGGAGGTGAGGAAGGAGTAAATTCCAGGTATGGGGACAAAAGCGTAAAGACAGCACATGGAATAAGATACATGAGGAACAACAATGAAGTCTGTTTAGTTGGACCACAATGGGTTTAGAACAGAAAATATACAGTAAAGCTAGAAAAGCAGCCTGGGGTTAGGCTGTGGAGAGCTTCAAATATCAAACAGAGATGTTAATACTGAATCCTGGAAATAATATGGAACCACTGGAGTTTATTGAGTAGAGGAACAGCATAGTCTGACCTATACTCTAGAAATCTCATTTTGATTCTAGCATTACTTATCATTCCATGGAATTATGTCTTTTAGATTCACATTTTCAGGGAGTCTGATACTGGGTAAGGTTTTACACCTCCTTTTGAATCTTCCAAGTCTTTCCTCACTTAATACGATTTTTTAAAACTGTTACTTTTATTTCTTCCTGGAATTATGATTGACCTTGTGACAAGCTGTGTTTTTGTTTGAGTCATTGTTTATAAATGTAGAATTACAGCTAGGTCCCAATTAGTGAGTAATGAGTCCATAAAGTGATCATGTTGTTTTTTATTTGTACTCTTCAAAATTATAATTATGTAAGATATGATCATTGGCTCCAACACAGTGGAAACATGCAGTGTAAATTTGAATGATTTGACTACTTCATGGGATTCAATATTTGAATTAATCAGGACCAAACTTTATCATCCCTTAATATATAATATTTCTTTATCATCTTCTTTTGTTTACTCATTTTTTTTAAGCCTTCCTTCCTGAAATGTCAAGATCTAATTCTATACACTTCTGGAGGGAATGGTGACACCTTGTTTGGTCCTGATCTTCGGATATTATCTAGGGTACTGTCATTGCTTCCTCTGGGTTTCTACCATATTCTTCAAGGACCTCAAGGGCAGCTCAGATAAGCAAGCTGCAAATTTTCAGCACAGTTAGCTGCCTAGTCTACTTTGCCATCTAACCACTGTTTTCTCAGTCTGAGTTTTGCAGGCTCCTAAATCCAGTTTGGGATCTTGGAAATAAAGCTTTACCCTTGCCCCTAGTCATAACTCCAGTAGACAGCTACAGGCCCCAGTCCTAGTCCAGGTGCTGGAGATCTCCAAGATCCATGGGTCAAAGAACACAGCTACCCCTGGTCTAAGCCCCTTCCATGTACACAGCTATAAACTCCCCAGCCCAGGTCTGCTAGAAGTTTCTACCATCCTAGTCCTGAGCCAAGACTACACAGCTACAGGTTCATCCCTGGCTGGAACTGCTGGCTCCAGTTTTCGCCAGGGTTCAGGAGGGCTCCTCTGGTTCAGTGAAAGAGAGAACTTCAGGCTTGCTCCCAGTCAGCCCTCTTTGTCCCAAATATAAAGCTGCAGGTCCCAGCTCTAGGCCATACTTGAAGGAGTCTGCATGGGCCTTCTTGGATGGACCCCCTGCTCAGTGCCTTCAAACCTCTGGCTATCTCCCTGTGACTTGGGCTGGAAAAAAGCACCCATTACAGTTGTTCCTTAAATTTCACAATCACAACTCAGTCTGCTGTTCTTCCTTGATCTTTGCTGGAGTAATCATGTGAGAGAGCCGGGCTGTATTGCTTTCTCTTATACTTCCATCTTTGCTCAGAAATATCACTGGCATTTGAATGGAGGATGACTTGGAGAGGGGAGAAACTGGAGGTAGAGATAACAAACCATATGAATAGCCTAGGTGAGAGGTAATAAGGACCTGAAGTAGGGGGGTGGAGGAGGACATATGAGACAGATGTAGAGTAGAATTGAGTAGACTCATCAAGTAACTGGAGACGTGGGATTTGTGACTCTGAAGTTGGAAACCTGAATGACTTGAAGGGAGGCTGTGCCTCTGACAGCAATGGGCAATAAACTTTCCCAAAGAGAGGCAGCTTGGGAGGTAATGGGGGAAATGAGTTCTATTTTGTGTAAGTTGAGTTCAAAATACCTACATCTGCGTCATTGTAACTTCCACCCATCAGTTCTACTTCTGTCTGCTTTGTCATCATGGAACAAGCTATCCCATCATCAGACCATAGATGCAGAGCTTAGATATCCTTTAGTTCAACACCCTCCTCCTAATAATATAGATGAGATAAACTTACAAAGTTTATAAGATAAACTTATAAGTGAATAGAGCAGAAAAGACATGAAAATTGACCATCAGTTGAGAAAAGAGTAGCATAAATTGTGGTACATAAACGTAATGCAGTAATCTATAAGAAATAATGAATATCAAAAATCCGTAGAGAAGCATAAGAAAACTTACAATAAGAACCACAAATATAATAGAAATAGACATTTTGTCCTATGTAATTATAATGATCAGGCTCAGCTCATTTATAAGAATGCCTCTCCCTCCTTTCTCTGCAGAGATGGGGAACCAGAGGTATGGAAGGCTACACATGCTTTCAGATTGGGTTGATGTATTGGATAGTTTTGTGCAATTTTCTTTCTTGTTTATTTTTCACTTCAAGGAATAAATATTTGAGAGGAGGAGGAGGAGATAAATTGGGAAATGAAAACCATGTGAAAAACAAATTCTATAACATTTTAAAAGTGATAAAGTGATAGTGTGGGGGTTTGTTTTATTTCACAATTCTTATTTGTTACAAAGATCGTGTTTTTCCTTTTTTGCTGGAGACCCAAAAGGGGAACTAAACAATAGGGTTGCTCTTTCCCCCCACCAAAAACAAACACAAAAAAAGGATATAAAAAAGAGTCATTGTAACATGTTCAAAAATGAACAGACAGGAAGAGAAGAAAGTTCAGAGTGAAGTAAAGACAAACAGGACAGCTTGGAATGCTGAACTTCTTCCATGCTTTAGGAAAAAGAAGTACATAATAGAAATGAGCAGTTTCACATATATAATCCCCATTTTTGTTTTACTTTGTATCTGGAAATGCGCTCTCTCTCTCTCTCTCTCTTTCTTCCTCCCCTTTGATGTTCATTAAATTCTAAATTCAGAATGAAAATAAATTTAAAAAAATTTTTTTTAGCAAAATGGTAAAACCAGGGTTTGAACCCAGGTCCTACAGCTCCAAATCCAGCAATTCTCCCACTGATCATTGTTTTTCCCTGTAAAAGCCCTCCAGATACTTCAGGCTTCTATCAGGTCTTGAGGTAGACATCATGGTACAGTAGTAAGAGGATTGGATTTGGGGATCACCTTGCTTGAGTAAAAATCCCAGTTCTGCTTCTTACTATCTGCGTGACCTTGGACAAGTCATTCAACTTCTGTAGGCCTCAGTTCTTCATCTATAAAATGAGAAGGTTAGACTAAATGGTCTCTAAGGTCCCTTGAAGCTCCAGATATATGATCCCATCCTTCCCCTATGTCTCTTGTCCAAACCAAATATTCAGTACTGGAGGCAAGGGAGTCTCCTGTGGCATCGTCTCAAGGCACCATCTTGGTTGACCTCCTTTGGTTGCTCTTTGGCTTTTCAGTTGCCTTCCCAAAACATGGCACCCAGAGGTCATTTAGGAGGAAGAGAGCTAGAAGGCAAGAAGGGAAGGTTATAACCTTATCTAGTCTGTAGCCTCAAGAAGGAGTCCTCAGACCCTTGGGGTGACAGCAGCATGGAAAGTCTCTTATAGGTATCTGGGTGGTTCAGGAAATAGCACTCTGGGCCTGGTATCAGGAAACCCAAACTCAAATCCAGCTTCAGATACTAGTCATGTGATGCTGGCCAAGTCATTTCACCTCTGTCTGCCTCAGTTTCCTCAACTGTAAATTAGGGCTAATAATAGTTCTACCTCCCAGGGTTGTTGTGAGGATCAAACGAGGTATTTGTGACTGGTACATAGTAGGTGTTTAGTAAATGCTTATTCCGTCCCCTTCCCTTTCCCCTTCCGGGGGCACAGAAGTGAGAACACTTCTTAAGTAGCTCCAGGATGCAGCATGACTTCCTCTTCCCTCTACTCTCTGTGTCTCTCTCATTAATGTCATCCTCCCTTACATCTTCAGATCACATCTATTTCTTCAACCACGACCTCTCTCCTTGCATTCCAGACTTCCTTTTCCAACACTGTGCTGGAATCTTCCCATCTCTAACTGCTGCTCCTCCCATTGGCACTAGAGCCCTGGGCCTTCTCCCGCTCCACCAAGGGTCCCCTCATAGCTCAGGACTCATCTCCATAGATTAGGCTTAAACCCGGAAGGAGCCTCAGGCTCTCTTGTCTTCTTACTCTTTGAGCCCCAAGGGAAAATTACTTCAAGATTACATTGAGCCATATCAAGGGTCTCCCCACAAGGGAAGTGGGGTGGGGAAAGGTGCCTCAGATCCAATAATAACTGGGCCCCTTCTGTATTCCCCCTGTGTGTCTGCATTCTCACCTTAGTTCTCTGGCTGGTACCCTAAGGCTGGCCTCCTACCTGGTCACCTAAGTCTGGTCCCCCCCAGAATGGTAGGCCTGCCCTAGAAGCCCAGTCCCTGAAGCTCGGTTCTAGCTGCCACACCTCTCTGACTTCCCTGCCTGCGGGCCTGCCTGCCTTCAGACATTCAATGGGCCATAGTGGAAAGTATCCAGGCCTGGGAATCAGGAAACCTACATTTGACTCCCTGACTCTCTCATTGTCTATATCATTTCCTCATCCATAAATTGAAAGGGTTGGATTAGATGTTTCAGGGTCCCTTCTGGTTCTGACTTTCTGTGTTTTAAAGTCCTCGCTAATTCTGACACTCTCTGCTCTACGGTCCCCTTCGGCTCTGGCAACCTGTAGTTATTGCCTGAGTATTCACTTCTGTGTGCTAAAGCCTCTGGCTAACAGTCTGTGTTTTATGTTCTAAGGTCCCTTCTAAAAACTGTCATAGTCTATGCCTTCTTTAATCTGTGCTCAAAAGTCCCTGTCACCTCTGACGATCTATGTACTATATTTTGAGATCTCTCTCAGCTGTGACATTCTGTATTCTAAGGTCATTCCATATCTTGTATTCTGTGTTCTAAGGTTCCTCCCAGCTCTCACATTCTGTGTGCTAGGGCCCCTCCCAGCCTTGACATTCTGTGTGCTAAAGCCCCTCCCAGCCCTAACATTCTGTGTGCTAAGGCCACTCCCCTACTCTATGCTCTGAGGGCCCTTCCAGCTCTGACATTCTATTGTCCTCTCTCACATTGTTACTGGGAACTTTCTGAACCATTTTCCCATGCCTGTGGCTCAGACTGCTCTCAGGATGCTGTCCACCCTGGTCTGACCCCCCAGCCGGATGAGCAAGCCAGGGTTTTAATGCCCTTGCCTAGAATCCTCCAGGTCCCTGTTGTCTGCCCCCAGGCTCTCTGCAGTGGGAAGGTTTCTAATTCCTTACTGGAGGTGCCATGCCACCTCCCTTTCCTTGACGTAACAAGAGTGTTTCAGAATCAGGAGAGGGAGGAGATGATTGCAAGATCACACCCCCAAAGAGAGGAGGGAGGACTGCCCCAGGCCTCAGTAATGTATGCAGTGAGAAAGCCAACCAGGAAAGCTCATCCCCAGCGTGACACTTCCAACACAAGCTGTCACACTCTGGAGTTAAAACAGCCCAGAGCCTTTGCTTCATTGATAGGAAGGAGACTATACCACACCCTGGCCCTACATGCAGAGGGAGGACCTTGTTCAAAGGTCAGAAATGTCAGGCAGAAACTCTCTTCCTGGCAAACACTGCATGAAGAGAGAGGTCATCTCATCCAGTCCCCAGCCTCCAAGCCTCGCAGTCAAAGAAATGAATTCATCCTCTTCTTAACCATGTCTGAGGAAGACATGTCATGAGTGCTCCTGGTGCCTAATTCTAACGCTCATGGATAGTCAGAGGCAGGGCTTGGATCAAGACAGAACAAGTAGGAGGTGAGGAGCTGGACCAGGATACAGCTGCAATCTGGGACCTGGAGGAGTTCAGCATCTTAGATGGGCAAGAGGCAGCAGGTGAAGGACCTTGGAGCCTTTACTGGGGGTCTGGATTAGTAAAAATAGGTAATCCCCTAAGCGGTCCCCATTCAAATTTGTACTGTATATTTCCATTGGACCAGAACCAATCATCATATTTTATATTATAATTCTGAAGAGTATAAATTAAAATACAGAAGACTGCATCCAGGAATTAATTCTTCCCACTAATAATGATATCACTATTACTTACTACGAGAAACTAGATAAATCATGTAAATGCCCCCAGCCTCAGTTTCCTTATCTGTAAAGTTGAGATAACAACACTTGCTTCTCCATTTCACAAGGTTGTTTGTGAGGAAAGTACTTTGTTATCCTTACATGGATATGTAAGATCTCAGGATTTAGAACCAATGCGTAACTTAAAGGCCATCTAGTCTGTCTCATTTTGTGGAAGAGGAAACCAAAGTCCCTGGAGATAAAACAACGCTCTCAAAGTCTAGTTTGTAAATAGCTGAGCCACGATTATTAGCCTGTTATTAGCTTAGCCAACACATTCGCTATTAGCTAATACGTAAGTGAATTAGCCAAAATTTGAACCCAGGCCTTGGACTTCAAATCCAATGCACTTTCTTCTGTGCCACGTGTACATGCATTATTTTTCATAATGAGAGAAATCATGGCATTGGAAAGAGGATCAAGAAGCACTCTGAGGCCAGAGGCAGAGCAGGTAAGGTCAAAGGTGAGGTCAAAATAAAAATGACGTCAATATACTGGTCATCGTTAACAGGGAAAGTGATTCAGACTGAAACAGATTCTGAGAATAGGGGCCAAGTTCAAGGTCCAGGGAGTTCAGCCTGGAAAGAAAGGCATAGATGGGGAAGGTCTAGAAGGTACTGGCCAGGTTTGGAGTCTAGGAGCTTGGTAGAGGGAGAGAAAGTTCAATGGACCCAGCCAAGTCCAGAGGCCAGGACCAGGAAAGTAGCAGTAGAAGGTCGAGTCCGAGGGTGCCAAGGATTTAGGCAAGGGGAGGTAGGGGTGGGGGTGGATTTAAAAGTCCAAGAGAGAGATGAATAGAAAGAGTATTTATTAAAGGCTTCCTTCTTGCAAAGCATAGTGCTAAGTACCGGAGGAGGGACTACAACAAGACAGTCATAGTCCTTCTAATGGAGGAAGGCAACACACAAAGGGAAACCGGAAGAGAGGAAGGAGAGATGGGATCTTTGGGCAGTGGCATGACCTGGAGCAGAAAGAAAGTGGCATAGGTGCCTGGGGCCTGCAAGATTAGGCATTAGATTTAGAAATAAGGACCAGAGACCCAGATAAAGGGCTGGGAGGAACAGAAGAGTAGGAAATCAGGCAGAGAACCGAATATCTGGGAGAAAGTGTAGTCACAAAGTAAAGTGACTCAGAATGATCCATGAAGAACAATTTGGAAGTATGCCCAAAAGGCTATTAAACTGTGCATACCTTTGACCCAGCAATACCATTGCTAGGTCTGTATCCCAAAGACATCACAGGAAGAGGAAAAGTACCCACCTGTACAAAAATATTTATAGCAGCTTTTTATGTGGTGGCAAAGAACTGGAAATCAAAGGTATAGTCATTAATTGGGGAATGGCTGAACAAGCTGTGGTATATGAATGTAATGGAATACTGTTATGCTGTAAGAAATGAGGAACAGCGTAGCTTCAGAAAAACCTGGGAAGACTTATATGAAGTTACGAAAAGTAAAGTGAACAGAGCCAGGAGAACATTGTACTCAGTGACAGCAATATTATAGCAAGGACTATGAAAGACTTAGCTACTCTGATCAACAAAATGATTCTTGACAATTCCATAGGACTCATGATGAAAAATGCTACCTACCTCCAGAGAGAAAACTGATGAACTGAATGTAGATTGACGTATAATTTTTTTTTTGCTTTTTTGTACGGCAATTGGGGTTAAGTGACTTGGCCAAGGTCACATGGCTAGTAAGTGTTAAGTGTCTGAGGTCAAATTTGAACTCAGGTCTTCCTGACTCCAGGGCTGGTGCTCTATTCACTGCGCCACCTAGCTGCTCCTTGATGTATAATTTTTTTACTTTATTAATCTTTCTTTTTTTTTTTTTTGCAACGGCTAATATGGAAATATGTTTTGCGTGATTTCACATGTGTAATTTATATCACATTGCTTGCTTCTTCCATGGGCGAGGGAGGGGAAAGAGAAAGGGACAGAATTTAGAACTCAAATTTTTTAAAAAATGAATATTAATGCCATACCAATCAAATTACCAAAAACTTATTTTATAGAGCTAGAAAAAACAATAACGAAATTCAACTGGAAGACCAAAGGGTCCAGAATATCAAAGGAATTAAAGAAAAGAAATGCCAGGGAAGTTGGCCTAGCCATACCAGATCTTAAATTGTATTGTAAAGTAGTGGTGGATCAGTGAAATAGATTAGATATGCAAGACACAATACTCAATAGCTATCCAAAGACTCTAGTTTCTGGGATAAGAACTCACTATTTATCAAAAACTGCTGAGAAAACTAGAAAATAGTATGGCAAAAACTAGGCATAGACCAACATCTTATACTCCATACCAAGATAAAGTCAAAATGGATACATGATTTAGATATAAAGGCTGATACTATAAGCAAACCAGGAGAGCAAGGAATACTTTACCTGTCAGATCTGTGGAGAAGGGAAGAATTTATGATCATACAAGAGATAGAGAACATTATAAAAGGCAAAATGGATGATTTTGATTACATTAAATTAAAAAGGTTTTGCACAAACAAAGCCAATGCAATCAAGATTAGAAGGGAAGCAGAAAGCTGGGAAACAATTTTTACAGTCAACATCTCTGATAAAGGCCTAATTTTAAAATATGTAGAGAACTGAGTCAAATTTTTGCGAATATATGTATTTCCCAATTCATAAATGGATATGAACAGGCAGTTTTCAGAGGAAGAAATTAAAGTTATCTATAGTCATATAAAAAATGTTCTAAATCACTATTGATTAGAGAAATGCAAATCAAAACAACCCTGAGAAACTACATCACACCAATCATGACATCGTTAACATGACAAAATAGGAAAATGATAAATGTTGGAGAAGATGTGGGAAAATTGGAACACTAATGCACTGTTGGTAGAGTTGTGAACTTAACCAACCACTCTGGAGAACAGTTTGGAACTATGTCCAAAGGGTTATAAAACTGTGTATACTCTTTGACCTAACAACACCACTTTTAGGTTTGTATCCCAAAGAGATCATAAAAATAGGAAAAGGACTCACATATACAAAAATATTTATAGCAGTTCTTTTCATTCAAAGAATTAGAAATTGAGGGGATGTCTATCAACTGGGAAATGACTGAACAAGTTGTGGTGTATGAATGTAATGGAATACTATTGTGCTATGAGAAATGATGAACAGGTGGACTTCAGAAAATCCTAGAAAGACATATGAACTGATGATGAGTGAAGTTAGCAGGACCAGGAGAACATTGTTCACAAAAACAGCCACAGCATGCCATTACTGATTTTGATAGACTTAGCCTCTTTCAGCAATGCAAGGACCTAAAACAATTCCAAAGGACACATGATGGAAAATGCCTTTGACATGCAGAGAAAGAACTATGGAGTCGGAATGCAGAGCAAAGCAGACTATTTTCTTTTTTGTTTTATTTTGTGTTGTTTTTCTTTCTTGTGGTTTCTCCCACTTGTTATAACTCTTCTATGCAAAATGACTAATGTGAAAATGTGTATAATAGGAATGTATGTGTAAAGCCCATATCAGATTGCAAGCTGTCTTGGGGAAGTAGGGGGGAGAGAGAGGGAGAAAATTTAAAATTTATGGAAGTGAATGTTGAAAACTTAAAAAAAAAATAGAAATGAGGAGCAAGCAGTCTTCAGAAAAACCCGGATAGATGTATATGAACTGATGCTGAGTGAACTGAGCAGAACCAAGAGAACTTTGTACACAGTAACAGTCACATTGTATGATCACTGACTTTGATAAACTTAGCTCTCCTCAGCAATGCAAGGATCTAAAACGATGCCAAAAAATTCCCGATAAAAAATGCTATCCACATCTGGAGAAAGAACTTTGGAGGCTGAATGCAGATGGAAGCTTACCATTTGCTCTCTTTTTTTGTTGTTGTTTTGTTTTGTTTCTTCTTTCTCCTGGTTCCTTCCATTAGTTCTTTTTTTTTAAATTTATTTTATTAAATTTTTTTTGAGTTACATATTTTCTCCCCGTCTTTCCCACGCCCACCACCCCAAAACAGCCATCCCAGTGTTTCCCCCCTCCCCC
>CM053582.1:120341906-120375469 GCA_028627135.1 Pseudochirops cupreus
CATTTAAAATTTATTGGACTACCTGAACGTCATGATCAAAAAAAGAGCCTAGAAATCATCCTTCAAGAAATTCTCAAGGAAAATTGCCCTGATGCTCTAGAACCAGAGGGCAAAATAGAAATTGAAATAATTCACTGATCACCTCTTGAAAAAGATCCCAAAAAGAAAACTCTTAGGAATATTACAGCCAAATTCCAGAGTTCCCAGGTCAAGGAGAAAATATTACAAGCAGTCAGGAAGAAACAATTTGAGTATTGTAGAAATACAATCAGGATAGCACAAGATCTAGCAGCTTTTACATTAAGGGATTGAAGGGCCTGGAATATGATATTCTGGAGATCAAGGGAGCTAGGACTAAAACCAAGAATCACCTACCCAGCAAAACTGAGTATAGTGTTCCAGGGGAAAATATGGTCATTCAATAGAGGACTTTCAAGCATTCTTGATGAAAAAACCAGAGTTGAATAGAAAATTTGACTTTCAAATACAAGAAGCAAGAGAAGCATGAGAAGGTGAACAGAAAAAAGAAATCATAAGGAACTTAATAAAGTTGAACTATTTACATTCCTACATGGCAAAATGATAATCGTAACACATGAGACTTTTCTCAGTATGAGAATAGTTGAATAGAATATATATGTATATATGTACACATACATATATATGTATGTATAGGAGGGTTTATGTATATATAAATACATATGTGAGCATGTGTATATGTATGTACATGTATACATAGGGATGAGTTGGATATGAAGGGATGATATCTAAAAAATAAAATTAAGAGGTGAGAGAGCTATATATTGGGAGGAGAAAGGGAGAGATAGAAAAGGGTAAATTATCTCACATAAAAGAGGCAAGAGAAAACTGTTACAATGGAGGGGAAGAGCAGGAAGGTGAAGGGGAATGGGTCAACCTTACTCTCATTAGATTTGGCATAAGGAGAGAATAACATACACACTCAACTGGGTATCTTACCCTACAGGAAAGTAGGGGTGAAGGGGATAAAAGGGGGGATGATAGAAGGGAGGCAGATTGGGGAATGGGATAGTTAGAAGCAAACACTTTTGAAAAGGGACAGGGTCAAAGTAGAAAATAGAATAAATGGGGGGCAGGATAAGATGGAGGGAAATATAGTTAGTCTTTCACAATATAACTACTATGGAAACATTTTGCATAACTACACATATACAACCTATATTGAATTGCTTGGCTTCCCGGTGGGGGTAGTTGAGGAGGGAAGAAGGGAAAGAATCTGGAAATCAAAGTTTTAAAAAAATGTTCAAAAATGGTTTTTATATGCAACTGGGAAATAAGATATACAGGCACTGGGGTATAGAAATTCATCTTGCCCTACTAGAAAGTGGGGAGGAGGTATGGGGGAGGATATAAGAGAGAACAGATTGGGGGAAGAGGTATTCAGTAGGCTCTCTATCTTGGGGTAGGGGTAGGGGAAAGACAGGGAGAAAATTTGTAACTCAAAATCTCCCTACTCTGCCTGTGAAAATTAATGTTGAAAACTAAAAAATAAATAAATCGGAAAAAACAAAGTAGTGAGCATTCTGAGCTAGGGTATTGGGTTTGAAAAGAAATCTATGCCTCCTAGAAGGGAGGGAGACAGAGTCAATAGGGAAACTCCACCAGTGAAAAGAAGGGGAGAACAATTTCAGACTGGTCCCCTGGTTCAAGGGATGATGGATAGCTCAGTTTGTCTTATCACTAGTGCCACCTAGTGGTTATAGCTATGATGAGTCGCTCAAGAGCTGCAAGGAATCTCAGACAATCACCCAGTTTAGCCTCCTAATTTTCCAGATGAGGAAACTGAGCTCCAGAGAGTGGAGGCCAGAAATCAATTTGCCTGAGGGCATGTAAGTCGTAAATGGCAACGCTGGGATTTGAACTCAGGTCCTCTGACTCCTGATTCTAGTGCTCTTCCCTCTGTACAACATTTTCTCAATGCTTCACTTGTACATCACTCTTTTCCCAATAACAACCCACTCAGAAAGAGCCCTCCTTTGTGACAAAGAAGTGTATCTAAGCAAAAGAAACCAAGACGGTGACTGTTTCTGACAGCATATGCCTCCTTTCACACCCATAGCCCCCCACCTCTCAGCTGAGAGGAGGAAACCATGTTTCACAGTCAGGGTTCCAAAGGATAAAAGACGGTCACGGCATCGATCACAGTTTGAATGTCATTCAATGCTGCTTTCAGTTATTGTGTAAATCATTCTCTGGCTAATCAATAAATCCACAAGCAGTTATTAAATGCCTATTATGTGTTAAGCCCTTGATAAGGACAGGAGATAAAAATATAAGGGTAAAACTGCCTCTGGCCTCAGAGTACCTAAATAAATAATAATGATAATAGCCAGCATTAATATAGCACTTTAAGATTTGCAATGTGTTCCCTCATTTTGGTCCTCACAATTCTGGGAGGTTGGTGCTATTATTATCCCCATTTTACAGATTTGAAAACTGAAGCTGAGCGAAAGGTAAAGTGATTTGCCTACAGCTAGTAAGCATCAGAGGTAGGATTTGAACTCAGGTCTTCCTGAACTCAGGTGTAGAACTAGGTCTACTGCACCATCTACAGTCACCTCAGGCTTCTTTTAGAGGAGCCTGGAGAATCCCCTTCACTCTTGCACCTCCATAGCTATTTTCTGAGTCTCTGCCCAGCTGCCTAGGACTCCTCAAAGCCTGGGCCAAGGTTGCCGGCAGTGATTCATCGTCACTTCGGGAGTGACACTCCACAGTCCTTGCCTGCTTCACCTCAAGCCTTGACTGGCCCTGGTCTGGGGCTGCAGAGGTGGCTGGTAGGTTGCAGATCCTGTGTGACCTTGGTCCAGCTGTGGATGGGCTCAGGCCAAAGCCAGGTAACTACTCCCCTGCCCACTCTGCCAGTGGGATAGAAACGATGACCTCCAAACCCCACAGATGGTGCAATTAAAGCTACACTGCCCCACCCCACCTCAGAGCAACAGGGGGCCCTGGCCAAACAGTCAGGTTACAGTTGTGGTTGTGGAAGGAGGAATCCTGGGGAGACTCCTGGGACCACAGAATACTAGAGCCTCAAAGGAACTTAGAAATCCTCTGGTTCAATTGTCTCACTTTACAAAGTGGGAAACTGAGGCCCAGAGAAGTCCCAGTTTATTCAGCAAGTTTAGGAATGAGGGAAAACCTGGACTCTCAGCCCCCTCAGGCTGGCCTGCCCTCCGCAATTTGTCTCCATGCGTCGTTGACAATGGAGGTGGAAAGGACCTCAGAAATCCTAAAATCCAGCCTTCTGATTTCACAAATGAATTCATCATCTCTTCCCACTACACCCTCCCTTCTTCCTAACTACTCTCAAGGGCAGCACATCCTCGCTTATGCCCCAAATCTCGTTGTCATCCTCCACTTCTTACCCTCTCCCACACTCCGCTCCCCTATACCTAACCCTCATCAGGTCCTGTTGTTTCTAACTTTATAACATCTCTCCTATATGTGCCTGACCTCTCTCTTGGCACTGCTACCACCATGCTACAAGCCTTTATCATTTCCACTCCTCCACTAGTATAATTGCTTTCTCGTTGGTTTCTCTACTTCAAGTCTGTCCCCACCCCAATTCGCCCTCCCTTCAGCTGCCAAACCAATCCTCCTGAAACCACAGCACCTCCACCCCTCCATAAACTCCTGGGGCTCTCTATTTCCTCCAAATACAAAATGCTCTGTCTGGCTTTTCAAACCCCTCACAACCTGGCTCCCTCTTTCCTTTTCTGTCTTACACTTAAACCCCTTCTGAGTACCCTATGGTCAGGCAACACTGGCCTTGTTCTTCATGTAGGACACTCCATCTCCTAACTTGAGAATTCTCTCTAAAGCAGGGAATGTTCTCCTTGTCTCCACCTCCTGTCTTCCCAGACCTCTTTCAAGACTCAACTCAAATTTCCCTTTCTTCAACAGGTTTTTCAAGGTTTCCCAATCGCTTGGGCCTCCCCTCTGAGATTACCTTCCATTTGCTCTGTATAAATCTTGTCTACGTAATTGTTCCCATGCTGTCTTCCCCACCAGGACATGAGCTCCTTGAGGATGGGGATTGTTCATGTCTTCCTCTGTGTTGCTGGTGTTTAGTCCAGTGAAGTGAACACAAATGCTTGTTGACGGAGTGACTTACCAAGGCTCCAAGAAATTAAGTAAGAGACTTGCCCAAGGTCACACGAGTAGTAAGTTTGAGTTGGAATTCAAACTGGTGCCAACTGGTGCCAACCAGGAGCCCTTCCTGAGAGGTTCTTCCAGACAGGCTCAGTCCCTTTTTACAGATGAGGACACCAAGGATGGCTTACCTTGCTGGACTGTCACTTGGGTAACAAGGTACAGGGGCTAGGTTCTTAGCCCAACTTCCTTCCATCTGAGGCTGTCTCCCTTCTCTAGCTTTCTGGGATCCCACTGAGGAAGCCGCCGAGCTAGGCTCCCCACCCTGCCGACCAGACAAGCAGCCCCTTCTTCCCAGTCTTCTCAGGTGACACCGACCCCACCTCAGCCAATCCCCGACAGCTCCAAGTTCACAGAGCCTAGCCCCGCCTCTTGGGTTGGCTTAGGGGAGTGAGAGAGGCTGAGAGAGTCTCTTTCCTCGGCCCATCGGAGCACCAGTGCCTTCGCCCCGTTAGGAACAGGCAACGCTTTGGGGAACCCAAAGCCCCCACCATGGCTGGAATGGTCTGGAACCTCCAACTGTTTGTCCTCTTCCAAGTGCTCAGCCTCTCCTTGGCCCAGATTGTAAGTGTCCCCTCAGCTTTGGGGTCCTTCGAAGGGGGAGGGATTCTCAGCCCCCTCCTTTACTCCCCACTGCAGCCCGGGGGTGGGGAGGGAGCTGTTCTCATGCAGTGCCTGCAGTCCTGTCCTCAGGCTTGGGGAGCGCAGGTTGGAAGTCAGAAGGAAGAGGGAGATTCTTTTAAGGGTCCTCCTGGAAAACTTCCCCACATGGAGTCCTCAGGGCCCTCCCCATTCCTCATAGAGGCACCCCAGGACTAGGTTTAGCCCTGGACTGAAAATATGGGATTCTTCTCTATGGGATGGGATCAAATCTTATGGATATGAAGAGCTACTTTCTGCCAGGAGGTCAGGCGGTTAAAGGACAAAGGAGTCCCTTTTCTTATGGGCTTTCAGTTTCTGATTCTCTCCACTCCCAAAAACTCTGCCAGGTAAAGCTGGGGCTACTACGGAGCTAGGAGGGTGTAGGGCATGTGGAGAACTCACACATTTATAGACTGTCTTCTACGTACAAGGTTGGAGAGACAAGCTAAATCCCTGTAGTCCATGGCTAGGGATTGGGGGTAAGGTGGAGATACCCCCACTTCTTGGTATACCACACAGTTCAAGCCTGTCCAGGAAAGGAGTCCCAGATCTGGGGCCCCCGAAATCAGGCAGTCTAGAGGTTGGAGAAAAGGTGTCTGGGCAGAGCTGGGACAGCCAGTACAATAACCCCCATTCATGGATCTCTCTGGAACCCTCCCTTCCTCTCTCTGAGTCTGGAGGCTCAGGTTTAGAAGCCACAATCAATTTCAGTCTCTGGGTTTTTGGATGTCTAGAATGTGGGGAGCTTACCAAGTAGAAGTGTCACTCAATTTCTCCATCAGAAAAATGGGTCTAATGTTACATATACTCACTTCACAGAGGAATTGTGAGGAAAGTGCTTTGAAAACTTTTAAGTCTGATGTGTGGGGGATGCAGGGAGTGACCTAGAAAAGAATAGAAAGGAGGGGCTTTTTTGGTGATCCAGAGCTGTGATTTCATCAGTGAAATGAATTCCCAATGTGGAAAGTCCTTTCACCAATGAAGATCCAGGACTCATTGTCTTAGTTGCCTGAGCCAAAAGGGAGGTTGAACAGCTTGCCCCGGGGTCAAAGGACCAGCATGTCTCAGCCTGGCTTTTTAGCTACTGTACTACGTGACCTCTCAAGAAGGGGTCTTGGAACAGGGACTGGTAGAAATGGAAGGGAACATAGAAAGCATTCAGCTCAATGTTCTCATTTTAAAGATATTGAAGTCCAGAGAAGGAAAGAGATTTGCTTCACATCACACAGAGTCCATGGCAGGTTTGTCTAAGTCTAGGTCTTCTGACTCCATATCTACGCTGGGATGTTTTTACATTGCCTCTTGGAAGCAAGGGGATGGTTCTTTCTTTCTTTATGGTCTGAAGGAAGCCAACCAGCCATTTCCCAGGCTGTAGAAGCCCAAGCTGGACAGAGCATGTTAGGAGTGTGAAAAGGTGGGGAATTCTGGAGTCATGAAATCAGTCATGGGTAGTGGTCTTTAATCTACTCTGCCCCTTTCTGCCCCAGTGTGTGTGAGGATGTGGCTGTTCTGGCGCCGGGGAGAAACACATGGGACCAGGGGGCAAGGTCTTCTTTGTGTGGGAGATTTGGTTGGGTGGAGTAAGTTGAGGTTGCCATAGCCATAAATGACAACCCTAAAGCTGATGGTAAAATTGGGGAGGGGGTCGGGGGAGTAGGAAAAGTCGAGAAAAATGTCCAGATCTATCTGAAGTGGACATTCTAGGCTTCCCCAGTCTTCCCTCAACCTAATGGAGTGGAAAGATAACTAAATTTGGAACTTGGTTCAACTCTTCTCCTTGCTAGCCAGACATTTATTTCTCTCAGAACTAGATGGCCCCTCCAGCCCCTTCTAGCTCAGACAGTCTGTGATTCTGTGATCTGCCTGCCCCTTCTGGGAGGCAGCAAGGTTCAAAGGACTGAAGGCTGGAAATCAGGACACCTGGACCTTGGATGTTCCTCCTTCTGGCTTTGGGACCAAACAACCAAGGGTCTCAGCATCCTCCTCCCCATCCTCAGTATGGACAATGGAGTGACAGAGATCTGGAAAGGTCTCAAGGGACCATCGAGTCGAACCCTCTCATTTTAATGAGGGTCTCTAAGGCGCCTCACAGGGCTGGCATTTGCTGATTCTGGTCCATCCTAACCTAGCTTGGATTTTATCTCTTACTGTATCCTCTCTCCTCTCATCCTAATCTAGCCTAGGTTAGCCTTTGTCACCCTTTTCCACCTCTAGGGCCCATTCATCTTAACCTTCTCAGTGCCATCCCCCCTTTATAGAAGACTATGGAAGGCACCCAGGAATGCAGGCTCAAAGATCCTGAGAGGTGGAAGGGCCCTCGGAGGCTCTCGAGGAATTCCCACCGTAACATACCTAACAAATGGTTGCCCAGCCCCTGCTCTGAGAGCCCAGAGGCCCTGGGAAGGGTGGGGAAGGGTTCCCCGCAGACTGCCCAGGTCCCCTCCAGGCTTTCCCACAACTAGGGTCTTCTGGGGCATGTACTGTGGGAGCTGGCACCTTGACTGGGCTCGAGGCTCCTGCCCACTCTTCCTCTGCCCTTCTCGGCCTCTCGTCTGACTAGTTTTTATGTGTGTTTGTTTCCAGAGAGGCCCGCCAGGAGAACCGGGGCCCCCTGGTCCCCCAGGCCCGCCAGGAGTGCCAGGCTCAGATGGCCTTGATGTGAGTAGGAAGCCTGGAACTGGGCAGGAGCTGGAGCTGGAGGGGGTAGCAAGGAGGCGGGGCAGGTGGACAAAGAGGCACTTTGTCTGGGGGGGCCCTGGGGATTATGGGGGGGGTGGCTTACCAGAAGAGGGCGCCAGGCTGGACCACAACCCTCTGCGATTTCATCAAAGCTCCAGTGTCCAGCAAAGGCGGAGGGGTAGAGAGAGGGAGGTAGAACGGCTCACAAATGCCCTCCCCACACCCCACCTTTCCAACAAAGTCCCTTCTAGGATGCCACATATCCCTCCATCCTTGGCCTCCACAGGAGGACCTTTTATTCAGCAGAATATTATGGGGCTAGGGGATTGGTTCTGGGACAAGCAGGGAGCTGCCCACTCCTCTCTGGGTTAGACACAGCAGTCTTGCTTCCATGGTCCTCAGCTGGCTGAGAGGGAAATGGCTGGGGTCCCAGACATTCCCCACCCCCCCCCCGGTGGTAGGGATGGTTAGGGGGGTTATTTATAGAGCTGGATTGAGGACACAAGCCCATTCAGTAGCTGGCTCCCTCCAGGAGCTGGGAATGAGGCAGAGGCTTCCTGGCTTCTGAGATCTAGGAAGGTCGGGAGAGAAGCAAGAGCCTGAAATTGGAGAGTGGTTGTAATTCTGACTTGGGGTTGTGTGAACTCAGGAAAGCCCCTCCATCTCTCTGAGCCTCCCCTATGAAATGGAACTAATAATTATTGCAGGAGCTGTATCCCCAGCTTTTTCTGAGGAAAGAGCTTATAAACCTCTAAGCAAAATGGAAATTCTTATTGTGCTGAGGGAGATCAGACACATTTGTCCCTCCCGGGGTCTTTTCCACTTATAACTCCCATCAGCCAATCTACCCCCTGCCCCTTTCTCTCCTCTACCACAGTCCTAGACCCCCAGAGTATAGAGATCAGCCCCTGCTCTCAGGAAGCCCCTGACATGAAAGATGAAATAGTTTCCTTGGATTCTATCACAGATTTTCACTGAAAATAGTTCTCCTTCTGCCGGGACATAGCTCAGTACAAATGTCCAGTAGAATGTAAAGCCCTTGAACGTGAAAACCTGAAAACATGAATGTTTTCATGTGAAATGTGAAAACGTGAAAAAACCGTTGGGTTTTTTCCTCCCTTTTTTTGTCCATGTGTCCCCAGTGCCTAGTACAGTGTGACATGTAACAGTTGCTTAATAATGCTTACTGGGTTGAAGTGTCCAAAAGAGAAGTCTCTTGACCCCTTACTGAATCCAACTCCGTACTGTTAAACCTCAGTTTCCCCCCAAAGTCCCAAGTTCTTCCACACATCTTGAGAGCTACCAGCCTACCTGAATAACACATTTCCAAATCCATCATCTTCTCCTCACACAGAACAGCACAGGTGTTAACATGGCTTAAACCCAATTTTATTCTGTTTACTCTGGCTCCACCCAGGCTGGGATTGTAATAGGTGGGATGGATAATTTTGTTGTTGTTGTTAATAACAGATATTGAACACAGGAATAATAGACCTATCTCCCAGGATTATAAATTAAGCATTAGAAGATACCTCAAATGTTTATCTGGTCTAACCCCTTCAGTTTACATACATGAGGAAACTGATACCCAGAAAGCAACTTCCTGATAGTCACTGAGATGATAAGGACCAGAACCAAGATTCGAATCCAGGTCCTCTGATATCAGTGTTCCTCCTTAGCTCTGTGAGGCATCTTGGGCTCGCTCAGGGCCAGCTTTGCAAGCAGGTCATGCTACCCTAGGTATATGCTCAGAGAATCTCATCTGTTTTTGTTTTACAGGGTGACAAGGGACCCCCTGGAAAACCTGGATTTCCGGTGAGTGCATTCTTCCCTAAAACCCCCAGCCTTGGAGGTTCCAAATGTTTGCTTCCCACCATATCCTGATGCCATTTTTCTCTCCTTGTCTGTTCATCAGGGACAAAAAGGTGATCCAGGGAAACCAGGCCCCAATGGGCCAGATGGAAAGCCAGGGATTGACGTGAGTACTGACCAGAAAAGCTTCAATGGTTGGAGCAGGAGCTGGACAGCCAAACAAAAGATTAAGAGACTGGTCCTCCAGATCTCCATCCCTTTGTGTGTTCTCTGCAAGGGGGCAAACCCAGACCGTGAGCTCTGACTCCTATGCAGTCATGTCTCCTTTATCTGTGACAATGAAGGGAATCTGAGCTACACATAATCCAAAAGATGTCTTCTACTGAGTTTTAGGGCTGGCAGTTCCTAGTGGACAGCAGGTCAAGAGTAGCTGAGTTGGTAGTACAATAAACATGGTGGCCCAAAATGTTCCCATGACCTTGGGCTGCATTAGGAGAACCATAGAGGTCAGGACCAGGGAAATGAGAGCTCTGTGGTTGTCTGCCCAAGCCAGACCATTCCTGGAGTACTGTGTTTCGTTCTGACCCCCTATTTTAGAAGTAATGTCAAGCAGGAGCAACCCCAGAAGAGAATAACCAGGATGATGTAAGGACTGTAGACCATACCATGCAAGGATGAGTTGTAGGAACTAGGAATGCTGAGCCTGGGGAAGAGAAGACTGAGGGTACGGGGAGGGGGGGAGGAAGGGGAGAGGGGGAAGCCATCCATAGTTATTGTCTTCAAGCCCCTAAAAAGGTACTCCTTGTACTACTTGAGGAGAAGCTGAGCTATGGGCAGAAGTTGTAGAGAGGCAGATTTAAAATCTACATCAGAAAAATGTCCTGACAATTTGACTCCTCCAAAAGTGGAATGATTGGTCCAGGAAGGAAAGGACTGCCCCATTGCAGGGAGAGGCTGGGAGACCGACCATTTGTCAGGGATGTTCCAGTGAGAGATTCCTGTTCAGGTACAGTTTGGTGAGGAAAACACTAAGGTCCTTTGCAAGTCTGAGAAACTACAGTGATAATGACTCTACAATTGGAGGGGGAGGAGGCCATGACAAGAGTGTTGCCTTCAGAATTCTGTCTAATTCTTTGGGTAGTACAATGGGTGCTGGCAGCAATCCCAGCTCGTGCTGATTAACAGTGAGGGCGGCCTTTGGGAGGCCCTTCTGGGGCAGGGAGGTGGGCTGTGGGAGGAAGTAATTTAGGGATTAAAAATAGCCCACAGGCAATTTCCATGCGGGTAGCTGAAGACTCTTTATCATTTTTTAATGCACACTGGTATGAGTCTCCGTTTATTAATAAAAATAATAATTCCTTACATTTCTGTACAGTGCTTGGCAGTTTAAAAAATACTTTCAACACATCACAGGAATTCTGAAGTGCAAGGATTCTTAGAACACAGAATGTCAGAGCTGGGAGGGCCCTTAGAACACAGGAGGTCAGAGCTGGGAGGGCCCTTAGAACCCAGGATGTCAGAGCTGGGAGGGCCCTTAGAACACAGGATATTAGAGCTAGTCTCAGGTTCTTCTACTTTTAAAATTCTGCCTCCCTAACAATCCCCAAAATAATGACTTTGAGACTTGGAGATTGTGAATCCTGCCTCTCTCCCTTCCCTATCCCATCCAGTCAAAATATTTCTTTCAAGGGGGGAAAATCAGGTGAGGGAAGAGAGCAGGGCAGAGAGACACCTGAGCTAGGATCAGGAGAGCCCTAGCATTGTTCCTGACAATTCGATAATAAAGGCAATTGGATTAGATCGGGGTGGGGAGGCCCACTCCTGGCCTAGATCCTTGACAAACTCTCAGGTCCTAACCAACCTTCTATGCTCTTTCTGAGTTTATGACATAGAAGCTGGATTCAGAGTCTAGTTTACGTTAAAAAGGAAAGCAAGGAGTCCATAAGAGATCTTCAGTTTTATAGTTAATTCTCTTTTTTTGTCATACCGTGTCTATGGAAATTTCCATTTTATTTGGTGCTTAAGTTCAGAATTTTTTTTTCCTTTTTTTTTGGAGGGGGGAAGGCAGGACAATTGGGGTTAAGTGTCTGAGGCTGAATTTGAACTCAGGTCCTCCTGACTCCAGGGCTGCTGCTCTATTTACTGTGCCACCTAGCCGCCCGAGAATTTTTATTTTTAAAGACTAACAGCAACAGCAAAAAGAAATTAGATCCAGGAGTCCTAAGTTCTAGTCCTGACTATCATTTGCTAGGTGCAGTACCTTGGGCAAATCATTCCTCCCTCAACTCATTTTTCACATCTGTAAAATGGGGAGAATAAAGCTTATCTTGCCTGTCTCATGGGGCCTTTTATGAAGATTAAATATAATCACCATGACTGGGCTCTGACCAAGTTTGCAGAGTGACTGGATACAACGTTGAACTTACTATTGACCCAATGATACTGGTCCTTTTGTCCTGACACTGCCCGGGGTCCTGGGCTGGACTCTCTGGAGGGGTTAGGGTCTGCAGCTCTGGGAGACCAGCAGGGCACCGATGGGCCCAGTGTTTGGTTTCCACTGGGGGTGGATGGAAGGTTTGGGGCCAAGGACGAGAGCTGACGTGGGCACAGCTAGCTATGCTACAGAGTCTGGGAGGAGCTCTGGACTGGAGACACCAGCCTTTCAGGCATGTCTGGCCAATGTACATCCTGGGAAAGAAAGCAAAGGGTGATGTTGCCACTGCCTTCCTAGGAGACTTTTCATTTGGCATGGAGGAGGGGACAGGAGAGGGGCCATACCTCCCATACAAACAGGTCCAACCCTTCTTATTTTGTTAGGCCCAGAGAGGTTCAGAGACTTACCACACAGGTGGTGACAGAAACAGCACTTGAAACCAGGTCTTTGGACTCCAAAGCCCATGCTTGTTCTATTATACCAAGCTAATTAAGAGAGGGATAGCCCCAACCAATGACAGCTAGGTAACTCAGTGGATAGAGCACCAGCCTGGAGTTAGGAAGACCTGAATTCAAATCCCACCTCAGATACTTAGTAGGAGTGTGACCCTGGGCAAGTCACTTAACTCCTGGTTTGCCTTAATCCACTGGAGAAAGAAATGGCAAACCACTCCAGTATCTCTACTAAGAAAACTCCACGGACAGTATTGGCATCCAAGGGGGCACATAGAGTCAGACAAGGCTGAACAGCAAACCCAAAGTCATAGCTAAACTAAATTAAAAATAATCTTAAACAGCAGATAATCCAGAAATAAACAATGTCAGAACTCGAACACCAAACTGCAGAAGACAAAAAAGTGACTAACCCAAAGCATTGCAGACCGCTAAACAGTAACGATGCTTAAGGACAGAGCAGGACTCGCAGACCCAGCAGTAAAGAGCTAACCCAGCCAGAAAAACGGGTTTGCTCAGAGAGGGTTGGAACAGCAGGGAGGCCACTGTACCCGAGGCCAATTCAGCAATTATTTATTAAACTCCTACTATGTACTGGGCACTCTGCTAAGGCTAAATTCAGGAAGCCTCGGTTCAGATCCCTCCCCTGACACTAATTGGAGTGCAACCTCAAAGCAAATCAGCTCCCTGAGCCTCAGTTTCCTCATCTGTAAAATGGGAACTGAGCCTTGCCCTCCCTCACAGGGTTGTTGTGAAGCTCAGATGAGATGAAGTGTGTGTGTGTCTATATCCATATCAATCTAACTAATCTTTGCAAACTGTCTTAAGGATGCCAACTCCTGCTTACTTCCTTTCCTTCCTTGTAAGAAAGAGTGGCTGTGATGTGGAAACTGCAGGGTGGGGTCTGAGTGTGGTCCTTGTTGAACTGACCCTTTTGCCCTCTTCCTCTAGGGTTTAACAGGAGCTAAGGGAGAACCGGGCCCTCAGGGACCCCCTGGAGTCAAGGTGAGCCTGAGCTGGGAGACGGGAAAGATGGAGCTGTCTCCCAGCAGTCCTTGGCTCTCATTTGGTCAGACTAATCAATGCCTACCTGCCCAGGATTGGGGGGCGAGGGGTTGTGGAGATGGGGGAGGGCTTGAAATTTGGGATCAAGAGAGGTTGAGGCATGTGGGGAGCTTGGGTGGGCCTGGGGGGTGCAGGATGGCTGCCTATTGTGAGGACACACTAACATTATCACTAATTATCCTTTTATCACTAACATTCTATTCCTCTGTGCTTTTAGGGCCAACCAGGCCTCCCCGGCCCCCCAGGTCTACCAGTGAGTATTCTGGTCAGCAGGACTCCATCCCCCTCATCCCACTTTTTCAGGGCCTCTTGGGGAAGAGGAAAGCACTTGAGGAGGAGGAGGAAGAGAGGGTTCTAAGGGAGGGGACTCCAGAGAAGGGGGCTCTGAAGGGAAGGGGCTCTGGGAGGTGGGGAGGGCCATACGGAGGCTGGGGGGAGGCAGAATAGGTTTCCAATCTCTCCCTCTCTTTTCTGTCACAGGGCCCGGGCTTTGCAGGACCCCAGGTGAGTCCTTGGGGCGGGGGGGGGGGCAGGCAGGGGAGGCTGAGGAAAGTAGATGGAGAAGGGGATCCCAGCCTAGAGCAGAAGCCATTCCCCCTCTCCTGGCCAAGCCCTGCATGGCTATCTGAAAGGCCTCCAGGCCACCATCTCCCTCCCCCACCCCCAATCTTAATACCTGCTAGAGCAGGCAGCAATGAATCCACAAGCTTTTATCAGGCGTCCACTATATGCCAAGTACTAAGGCAAGAGCCACAGATAAAAGGACAAAAGTAAGACAGTCTGCCTCCAAGGAGCTTACACTCTAATGGGAGAGCCAAGGTGTACACATACAAGCACATTCAGAATATGTACAAAGTGAATACTGAATAGTTTGGGGAAGGGAGGCCTTAGCAGCTGTGGGGGAGGGAGGAGAGAATCAGGAAGACTTTTTGACAAAGGTGGTGCTTGTGCTGAGTCTGAAGGAAACCAGGCATCCCAAGCGGCAAAGGTGAGAAGGGAATGAATTCCAGGTATGGGGCACAGCCTTTGCAAAGGCTTGGAGTCGGGAGATGGAG
Source organism: Pseudochirops cupreus (assembly GCA_028627135.1). Classification (NCBI taxonomy): domain Eukaryota; kingdom Metazoa; phylum Chordata; class Mammalia; order Diprotodontia; family Pseudocheiridae; genus Pseudochirops; species Pseudochirops cupreus. The sequence continues at coordinate 120,356,237 of CM053582.1, forward strand.
TATCCTCTTATGTGTAGAACAGCACGTGAGACGGTGTGGCTGGACTGCAGAGTGTGAGGAGGAGAAGGACCTAAATCTGGGAAGGAAACAGATTATCAAAACCTTGGAGTGTCCACTTTTACTGTCGACTATTACAACAACTACTTGTTCAGTCATGTCCAACTCTCCATGACCCCATTTGGGGGTCTCTTGACGGAGATACTGGAGTAGTTCGCCATTTCCTTCTCCAGCTCATTTTACAGATAAAGAAACTGAAGCAAACAGGGTTGAGTGGGGTCACTCAGCTAGGAAGTGTCTGAGGCCGAATTTGAACTCAGGTCTTCTTGACCCCAGGCCTGGTACTCTAGCCGCTGTACCATCTATCTGTCTAAGAGACAACTAGAGAGATTTATATTTGAACCTTGAAGCAATAGGGAGTCACCAGAGTTTGTTAAGTAGGGGCCCAGACATGCTCAAACAGACTTGGGCTTTAAGAAAAATTACTTTGGCGGCTCAGTGGAGGATGGGCTGGAGCAGGGAGGGATGAGGCCAGGAGACCAAATCAGAGGCTGTTTCATCAGTGTAGGTGAGGAGTGTTGCAGGTATGACCTAGCAGAGTGGCCAGGAGAGTGGAGAGGATGGGCATGATATTGTGGAGACAGATACAGGTTCAGTAACTATTTGGCTGGGGTGGGGAGGGTGAGTGAGAGTAGGGGCAATACTGTGATGGAGCCCTTGGGTGACTGGAAGGATGGTGGTACCCTCGATAACATATTGGAGAGAGTTGAGAAGACAGGTTAATGCGGGGTGGGGGAGGAGATGATGAGTCCTGTTGTAGACATGTTGAGCCTGAGATGCCTAAGGGATGCCCAGTGCTAAAGGTCAAGCTAGCAGGGAAGAGACTGGGGATGAATCCTTAGATCCGGGAGACATCTACGTGGAAATAGTCATTGAACCCATGAGAGCAGAGAAAAAAGGGAGAAGGGCCAGGAAAGGGCTCTGGGACACCACCATGCTCATTGGTCTGCCGTGATGACGAACCCACAAAGGAGACTGAGGCATGGTCCAATAGGTAGCAGGAGAACCAGGAGAGGATGGCATACTGAAAACCCAGAGGGGAGATGATAGCCGCTTGGAGAAGTGGGTGGTCAATGTCAATGCCCCAGAAGGATGAGGATTTAAGAGGAGAACATTAGCCATTAAGAGATTGCTGATAACTTTGCAGAGAACACTTCCAGTTTAGAACTGTGGAGGGATGAGCAGAATGGGGGAGGGGAAAAGGGGAATCACTGAGTGTTCATGGCCTTGTTGAGTAGTCTGGTGGAGAAAGGAAGGAGAGATACCATGAGAGTCTATTGTGGTTCTAGAGCAGGGGTAGGGAGGGTTATGGAGTGGGGGCAGGGTGGCGGGAGTGAACAGGGGACTAGTCAGGCCAACAGATGGATTGGAGAGGGGATGAACCCTTTGCTAGGAACCTCTGTAACAACAGGAATTCCCATCCTCTTAAGGGAAAGAGGATAAATCAGGAACATTGTGCTTTTACATTGAGCCATAGATTTCTACCCACAGAACACTTTTCTCTGACTTACCCTGTAGACATCACTAGACTCTTACCAGGGAGGGCCTTCGAACCCCAAACATATCACTGACCAGATATTGCCTGAGCTCTCACCTGGACCTCACACTGTGCCAGGCGACAGAGAGAGAGAAAACACACCCCCCAAACAAGGAACTAACTTACCCACCTGCCCATCCTTGGCCCATTCAGAGGGCAAGCCTCACTTGGACGGAGAGGTGATGCTTTCCAGGCCCAGCTCAGACTAGGGTGGGGGTGAGGGGTACAGCAAGGAGTTAAGTGGGGGGTCAGGATGGGTGAGTGTGAGCTAATTCTCACTCGTCTGGCCTGACCAAAAGGATTAGAGGTATAGATAACCCCAAAACTCATTTCCATTTAGTTTGGGCAACCACAAGAGGACTTTGGTGGACAGTTAATTTACATGTTCAGACTAGTAAAGAGAGTTTGGATTCCCAGCACCTGCTCCCATGAGGCAATTGGGCTGTAAAGTGGGTAGAGAGCTGGGCCTGGAGGCAGGAAGAACTGAGTTCAAATCCTGCTCCAAGCACTTAGTAGCTATGTGACCCTGGGCAAGTCACGTAACCTTTGTCTACCTCACCTTCCTCATCTGTGAAATGGGGATAATAACAGCATCTACATCAAAGAGTTATTGTGAGAATCACATGAGATGATATTTACAAAACATTCAGCAGATAGTAGGCACTTAATAAATGCTTATGTCCTTCCTTGCAGGAGCCCTGGGGATGACAGGGTTGACCATAGAAAGTCTCCTGGGGGGTCAGAGAAGACATAGGCTCTTAGAACTAGAATGTGATCCCAGCTCTGCCTCTGACCTGCTGTTGTGACCTCTCTGTGGGCTCATTTTCCTGCTCTATAAAATGGGAAGATTGGAATAAATAATACCCAAGGTTTCTTAGAGCTCTGATATTCTAAACTCTAAAATAGTGGGGCCACCTCTATAATGTTTCTTCCTCTTCCCCCCCAAGGGACCTCCAGGACCAGTTGGGCTCCCAGGAGAGATCGGCGTCCCCGGCCCCAAGGTGAGACACTGAGCTCCCCCAGGGCCTTATGTCTCCGCCTCGTGCTGGGGAGGGAGACCAGGATGGTGAAGGGCCTCAAGTCAGTTGAAGGAATCAAGAATATTTAGCCTGGAGAAGAGAAGGCTGGAAGGGGGATGTAACACCTTTCTTCAAATATGTCAGAGGTTACCATGCAGAGGAGGGAGTGTTCGTGTTTGGTTTGGCCCCAGAGGGCAGATCCAGCAGTAGTGGGGGGAGGCTGGATTTCGAGGAAATCCCCTGATGATGAGAGTTGCCCCAAAGTGGAGTGGCCGCCTCAAGAGGTGGGGAGCCCCCCATTAGCTGCGCTATTGCTTGGAGATACTAGAGATGGCATTTTTGTTCAGGTAGGGCTGGACTTGGCCAGAGCCTCCTCACTGAGCCTCGATTCCTGGGGATTCTGTGACAGCCCATGCCCCTTCCTGGGCCGATCCCCTGCCTCGGATCCATAAAGTGCAATGGTTGTGGTCCCTTTGAATAGGGAAGAGTCCATAGCCTTCGTGGCAGGTCTCCCAGGGATAGCTGGGAAGTCTCTCCTGGAGTTAGACTGGAGTTTCTCTTCCTGCACTTTGGCGCTCCCCTGTCCGCTGTCACATCTGTGCCTCTGCTCCAAGAGTTGGGGCTGGGGCTCCCAGGGTGGCCTCTATTTGACTTAGCACTGACATCTCTTTTCAGGGGGACCCTGGACCTGAGGGACCGTCAGGACCTCCTGGGCCCCCAGGAAAACCTGTGAGTATCCTTCCTCTGCTTCCTTGGGGAGGTGAGGGTAGGGCAGAGACCTGGTCCTGGAACACTGATCCTGGAACACAGCAGTCAGTCCTGACTATGTATTCTCGTGTCCCATCATGGGGGAGGCTGGGTGTACCCCAATCCCATAAGCCCCCTTCCCCAGCTCTCTTGTCCCAGAGCCAGATTAGTGGTCATTTTAGATATATGACCATCTTGGCTATGAAATGGGGGTCTCCAGGGAGGAGGAGGTCCCCAGAACCAGGTCTGGGGACTATAGAGGCTCAGGATTGGCTCCTTGGAACTTCAGGATGCCATGTGGGGTTCACTTATCAGCCCCTTGCCCCAAGGAGGGCTGAGTCATCAGCCAGGAATGTTGTAAGAAAGCCCACCTACTGATGTGGGAGGTGGGGGCTGAGGAGGGGTCAAGATCAGACTGGAGAAGCCTGAGCCCCAAAACACTGGAGGTGGAGGGATCCCTTTCTTTCCCACACCTACATTTCCTGGAAGCAGGAAACAAGTAATTTTAGAGTATGGACCTTCATGGTATCATCTGAGCTCTCTACTCCTTGGTATTTGGTCTGGGCTTCCATAGTCTCTGCCTAAAGCCCCTCTTAAGGGACTAGCCATCTCTGAGAGACAGGGGTCTAGGGGATCTAGTCTGCCTCAACACCTGGGAAGCTCTGTTCCTGGCACCATGGCTACCTGCCTTCCCAGACCTCACATCAGATTCCCCTTTCAGGGCCGTCCTGGGACCATCCAGGGCCTTGAAGGCAGTGCTGATTTCCTGGTAAGTACTCGATCCAGCTGCCCAGGTCATTAAGGACCCTCTGTGGAATGGGTCTGTAGCAAGTGGAGGGGGGGAACAAGGGCTGCATGGAGGTCGGGAAATCAGTTACTTTTGGCCAGAGGAGCCACTGTGTGCCTGTGCTGAGGGGGTGGTAGCTGTGGCTGTGTCTAGGGAAAGGAGGGAAGGGACAGGCTAGCCCTGGGGCCAAGAATACCCCAAAAGAGGAAATAAAAATGAGGGGCCTTGGAAGAGCAGAACCATATACCATGCTCATGAACCACCCCCACCCCCACCCCCTTCTCAACCAAGTGCAAAGCTGGGATCTGGATCTGGCCTTGAATAACTGTCCTTATATTTCAGTGTCCAACCAACTGCCCAGCTGGTGTGAAGGGACCACAGGGGCTGCAGGGGGTGAAGGTGAGTCCCAAAGGAGCTAAGCTGGGTTTGGGGATGTGGGGCTCTGTGGTATTGAAGGAGATAGAAATCCAGTTGTGTTTGGGGCCTGGGGATTGGGGGGTAGGGTCTAGTATTGGAAAATGCAGCTCAAATTTCCTTCTCTCCCTTTAGGGACATCCAGGCCGTCGGGGACCCCTGGGGGAGCCAGGCAGACAAGGGAAACCAGTAAGTCTGGGAGAGTGCTTCCAGCCCTTGAGGATCCCCCTGTCCCCTGTCCCTTGTCAGGAGGTGGGGAGGAGGTTGTGCTGAGGGGGCTGATGGAGATAGGCTAAGGGCAGAGATGGGAAGCCACAGGCTGGAAGGGGCCAGCTCAGGGAGGGGAGAGTAGACAGAGGGACACGGATGTAGAAGGCTCTTCCCATTCTCTCCCCTGACTCCTGAGCTCCCTGAGAGGGGCCTCTGAGACCTGTGTCTCTTCTCCTTCCCCTGGACTGACGGACTGTGGTCCTCAGGCTCTGACACCTGCATTCCATCTTCTAGGGTCCCAAAGGAGATGTGGGTGCCTCTGGTGAGCAGGGAATTCCTGGTCCCCCGGTAATGTACCTCTTCCTTTTGTTGAGGGGCTCTAGTGGGACCTTCTTGGCTGTTCCCATGCTTAGAGATCATAGAATGCCTCGGAGTGAGGGGCTCTGGGTTCTCTCCCTGGACTGGATTCTGTGTGACCTTGGGCAACTCACATAAGGGCTTTCAGCCTCAGCTTCACCTCCCCTAAATAAGAGAGTTGAGCCAGAGTACCCCTTTGGTCCTTCATCACTAACTCTTAGTACCCCACAATTCTGGATGATGGCCCTTGGGAACTTTCACTAGGCTCTCAGGTCAGCACACCTGTGCCAACCTGGCTGGGAAGGGCTATGTGGCCAGGGCAGGGGCTGGTCTTTCTTTTGGGGAGTGAGACCAGGGGAAGGGCAGCTTGGAGGAGGCAAGCACTGCCCTCAGAAAGGGTTAGCTGAGCCGTCCTCTGCATCCTTCTGTCTTGGCAGGGTCCCCAGGGCATCAGGGGCTACCCTGGCACGGCTGGATCCAAAGGAGAGATGGTGAGTCCTCAAAGAGCCCTCAGCCCTTCTTTTGCTTCTCTGTGTATTCCCAGTACTTAGCATGGAGCAGGCATTTAAATATGTATCAAATTAAATTGAGATAGTGATTATCCGTTGAGACCACAGGCCCCCAAGCCTGGCCTGGTCCAGTTCAGGTGGAGGCTCCATGAGACTAATCTAGAAAATGCCAGAGCAGCAGAGTTATCAATAATGACAATGGTGATAACGTCACAAAAAATAATCTGGGTTTTGGGTTGTTTTTTTGTGGTTGTTTTGGTCTGGATAAACCTGTGACTTCTTTGGTATAAAGAGCTCCTGAGGAGGAAACTCACTTTACCACGGGGGCTAATCAGCTCTTCTGCAGACAAGAACCAGAGAGATGATGACATTAATGTTATATCAAATGTAGTGATTATGCGGCAGGGAGGTGGCGCAGTGGATAAAGAGCCAGGCCTGGAGTCAGGAGGACCTGAGTTCAAATGTGACCTCAGACACTTATTAGCTGTGTGACCCTGGGCAAGTCACTCAACCCCTTCTGCCTCAGTTTCCTCATCTGTAAAATGAACTGGAGGAGGAAATGGTGAACCACTCCAATATCTCCATCAAGAAACCCCCAAACAGGGTCAGGAAGAGTTGGACATGACTGAAAATGACTGAACACATAGTAATTATAATAATCAACAAGCATTTATTAAATTCTTAACCATGTATCTGGCACATAAAAAGTATTAAGAAATGCCTCTCTGGCGACTCCCTACGGGGGGGGGGGGGGGAACCTGCGGCCTCGAGGCACATGTGGCCCTCTAGGTCCTCAAGTGCGGCCCTTTGACTGAATCCAAACTTGCTAGACCTTCCCTAGATCGCAGATAGGTAGGGATCTGCACATCTGCACTGGGGGGACGCCTGGGAGTCCCCCACACTGATAAAACTAGGGGTGATGGTCTATGATACCAACAGTGATAGTGACCATCTCCATGAAGACAGCAATGCCAACAACACCAGGATCAGTGATGAGAGCAGCGGTGCTAATAACAAATACAGACCGTTTCTATAGCCACCAACATACTGACCATACAATTGATAATGGAAAGAATGCCAAGGTTGAAGTTTGAGGACCAGAGTTCGAATCCCAGCTCAGTCACTCATTTGAACTCGGGACATTCACTTAATGTTTCTAGATGGGCCTTGGTCTCCTTGTCTGTCAAGTGAGGGGCCAGTTGGACTAAATTACCCCTGAGGTCTTTCCCAGCTCTGCGTCTATGGTTCTATGTCTGTGATAATGATGGTGGTGACGCTTTCCCTCCCTTCTCCAGGGTCCCCAAGGCTACAAGGGGATGCTTGGGTCCATTGGTGCTGCTGGGAAGCCTGTGAGTCCTCCCCACGCCCACCCCTCGGCCTCTTGGCCTTTGCCCCCTGGCCTCTGGTGAGATGCCCACTCTTGCTCCCGTGCCTGGCTAGGAAAGTCTTTGTGGGGGTGTCCCCATTTCAGAGACCTGGTCCAGGCACTAAGTCCTTCCATACTGTGAGGGGTTGGAGGCTATGGGGGACCCAGCTCAGGGAGCTGAGGTGGGTGTACAGTTTAGCACTGCCCATTCTGGGGGTCTGAAGGCTGAGTCCCCAGAGCTCCCCTCCTGAAAATCTGTTTGCTCTTCCCTGCCTCTAGGGTGAGGAGGGCCCCCGGGGACCACCAGGCAGACCTGGGGAGAAGGGAGATGTGGTAAGTTAATGGTTTTATATGTGTTCCTTGCTCTGGTGGGACCCAAACTGGGGGGCTGGAGGCCTGAAGGTGGGGAGGAGAAAGGAGGAAGGAGGTGTGGGCCAGGCTGGGTCTCCTCCATCCCTATCCAGAAAGTATGTGTGTGTTCATATGTTTGTGTGGTGAAGAATAAGAAGGGAAGCCTGTTATAGGGGGTGCTTGGCTGCCTATGCATGTGGGTGTGACTGCGTGTTTGGACCTGGGTCTGTGAGCATGTGTTACATGGGGACACCTGTGTTCAGTGCGTATGATGGAGCATACACATGCCTTCTATGTGAAAAGACCTGCCGGCTTTAGAGCCTGACAACCTGAGTGTGAATTCTGCCCCTGCTGAGACCTAAACTATCACTTAACTTTGATGGACCCCAGTTTCCTCCTCTGCAAACTGAGGGGGTGGGACTAGGTGACCTCTGAGGTCTCTTCCAGCTGTAGATCTAGGACGCCATGTCCAGGTGTACACGTGGATTCTGTGTGGGTGATTATACATCCACACACAAGCGTTTCATGTGGACCACTGAATACATGTGGATTCTATGCGGGTGGTTATACATAGTACATATGCATGTGTACATGCATGTTCTGTATGGATCACTGCCTGACCTTTGGGCAGCACCATCAGTACCACGCATGGCCTAAACTGGGCTAAGGAAGAACCAGGCTCGGGCCGGAACTGACCTTGAGAAGTCATCAGGGCAATTCCCTTGTGGTAGTTCTCCTTTGCTGAAGCTCTCTCCATGCCTGGAGGGTAACAGAATGGAGAGCCCCAGACCAGACAACTCCAGCACCAACCTCCTGCCAGGGGCTTCTTGTGCCCCACTCCTTTCCCCAGATGCCATCAAACCATAGCCAAGCTAACAGGATTAAAGGCTTTAAAGGTTCCTAGGCTGAGGAGAGGTGGGATGGGGGGTCGGGGCCCAGGGGGGAGGAAGTCACAGACACGTTTCAAGCAGACCCAGAGCCTGAGTTTCTGCTACTTCCCACAGTCACAGCCTGATTCCTGGGCTAGACCTGGCTCCCTTAGGCCAGGGACCAAGCCCAAGCTGTGCCACAGAGGGCATACACACGGTTGTCAGCAGGCCCGGATCTCTATCTTAGGACACAGAGTCTCCAGGGCGTGTGTTGGGGAGAAAGGGAAGGGATGGTATGACTACTTTCCTGCTTGGCTTTTGTAGGGTGGTCAAGGTGTTCAAGGCCCCCAGGGAAGTGGAGGGCCCAAGGGTGAGAACGTAAGTACTGTGGTTGGGGGAGGTCCTGGCTTCTTGGGACTTAGGCTTAATTCTGGGCAGGGGGTGGGGGGTGGGAACCAGATCCAAGTGAGCCCTAACTCAGATCAGGGGGAACCTAGCTCAGGCTTAGCCAAATGAAGAAGGGGATCAGAAGACCTGCATTCAGTCCTAGCTTTGCCCCTGTTTCTCTGTGGGACTTGTGGGAAAGTTCCTACCCCACACTGTACCTTATTTTCCCCATGTGTAAAATGAGAGGGTTGGACCAACAGAAGATCTCTTCCAGCCCTGATGCCCTAGGATGTGCATCTTCATCAACTGTGATTTCTTTTCCTCCCTTTGCAGGGCCTACCTGGTATTGATGGCAAGGATGGGACGCCTGGCATTCCTGGGATGAAGGTAAGGGAGATGTGGCACTTGGCCTGGAGAGAGAGGGTCCCCTAGACCTGGACCAGTCCCTTAGATAGGCGCAGCATGATCTTCAGGAGGCTAGTGTGAGGGGCCCAGGGCCAGCCACATCAAGCAGCCCCATGAGCCCCTTCCTCCTTACCCTGGAGGGTCCCTAGGACTGGGGCCACAGACAGTAGAGTAATATCAGGCTATTCCATCCCACAGGGGAGTGCTGGACAGCCCGGGCGGCCTGGAAACCCAGGTCACCAAGGACTGGCGGTGAGTATCAGTGTCAGGACCTTAAGCCTCACTTATCTATGGGACTCTGGAACATGGGGTGGGATGGTCAAGATCTTCTCTTGCCCCTAAGGCCCCTTCAGGTTCTGTTCTAAGTTCTAGGGTCCTTCCCAGCTTTGACATTCTCTGTTCAAAGATCCCTCCCAATTCTGACATTCTAGGCTCCAAAACCTTTCTAGCTCTAAATCACATGACCTGGACATCCTCATAATTATCACAGATAGTTTCATGAGGAAACTGGGGTTCACTGCCCTACAAAAGCACGGTGGGAAGCTGTGGATAGAGCAATGAATTTGGGTCAGAGGATCTGGGTTCAAATCCTGGCTACTTGTGTGGTGTTGGGCCACCAACTTCAGTTTCCTCTTCTGTGAAATGAGAAAATGGGACCAGACAACCTCCACCACCCTTTCACAGCTCTAGGGACCTTGCACCTCAGCAAGGATCCCTGACCATTCTAATAAATGAAATTAGAAGCAGCAGGTGGAAAGTCATAGGGAAGCATAAGGAAACACACCCCAGCTATCAGAGCTGTTCCTAAGTCCAATGGTCTGCCAACAGTGAGCTTCCTGTCTCTGGAAGTCTTTGGATGGAGGCTGGACAACCATTAGTTTGGGTCTAGTCATTCAGTCAACCAGCATTTATTCTGAACCAATGTGCCAGGCGCTGGGCTAAGCTCCGGGCTCTCCAGTCCCAAGGTTCTGAGATCCTGTGAACTCTGGCTCCCCTAACTCCCCTTACTCAGGGTGACTCCTCCTGACCTTCCCAGGCCCCTCTCCCCCACTTCCCTAGTCCAGGTGGTTGGCTGACCATGGAATAGTTGTTTTGTGGGGGTGAGATGGACCATGGAAGACTCCTCCAATGGGCACGGTCATGAGCTATTGGACTTAGCTTCATTCCCCTTCATCATGGGGCTTCTGGATGGTAACCAAATCTCACCATCAGGAGTCCTGGGCTAGCTAGGGAGGGTCTCTCTCTGCTGTTTCCTAGCTGCATGATGGTAAGTGAATCTCTTACCCTTTCTGGGTAAATTTCTCCACCTGCTATTTCTCCATCAATAAGTCTTTTACTTACTGTAGCCAGGGAAGTTTCTTCATCTCCCGCATCTGCATTTTGCATCTGCAAAATGAGAAATTGGATGAATTCAGAGGTTCTTAACCTGGGGTCCATGGAGTCTGTAGACAGAGTTCAGCTTCTACAGAAGTTTCCTTTTGTAACCGTACACATTTAAAACTATTATTCTGAGAAGGGGCCCACAGATTTCACTAGACTGCCAAAAGGGCCCATGGTACTAAAACGGTTAAGAACCCCTGGACTAGGTGATCTCTACTATTCACAACCCAGGTAGTATGGTGGCTAGAGGACTGGACCTGGAGTTAGAAAGACCCGAGTTCAAATCCTAACTTAGACTTTTACTATTTCCAAGGCAAGTTGCTTAAGTATTCTGAGGCTCAGTCTACTCATCTGTAAAATGAGGCAGTTGGTCTTTTTGGCCTTTCAGGTTCCTTCCAGCTCTCGATCCATGATCCCATGTCTGTGGCCTGTCTCCCCCTGGCTTCTCTCCTCTTTCTGATGGTTGCCCCAATGTTGTGTCTGGGCCTCTGGGAATGGCCTGGAGCTCCCTAGATGCTACCAGTAGGACCTTCAAACTCTTTTCTCTCCACAGGGTTTGCCAGGTCAGCCAGGGACCAAAGGGGAACCAGGAGACAAGGTGAGGGGATTTCCCACTGGGGACACTCTGAGCATGGAAGAGAAAGGTTTGAGGGAGTCCAAGGTGGAAACCTGGCTTGTCCCATTTGCAAGCAGGGCTTCTCTAAGGGATGCTGTGGGGTTAATGGAGGAGGTGGGCTTGTGCAGTGGCCAGTCTGGAGTTGAGCCCAGGACTGAGCTGTCTCTGCTCGTTTTTTCCATAGGGTGAGCTTGGCCAGAGGGGCTTCCCAGGATTGTCTGGTCCACCCGGGAAGCCGGTAAGTGAAGTCGCCCATGTGATTGTCCCCAATAAAAGCCGATATGATACCTGAACAGAAGAGATCCCACACCCGTGGTCTCTGCCTGCCCTTAGTGAGTCAGTTTAAGGAGTTCAGGGATCCCTCAAGTACGGCAGCTGTCTGGAATGAAGTCACAGACTCAAGCATTCTTTAAATCAAGGTGACAGGTTTACTGTAACACCAACATGGCGGGCAGCGCTCCTTAAGGAACTTGCAGCTTAACAGGAATGATGCTAAAGCTTATTTAGGAAAAGTAGTGAATTATCTGGCAGATATGCTAATTAGGTGATAATTGACAACCTTGGTCACCGGTGTCATTCACTACTGGAAACCAGGGCAAGGGGTTTCCCGGGGGATGCACATTTGGTTTGTTAAGTTTGCAGCGAGATAGCTTTGAGAGTTGATGTCTATAGCTTGACCTCTGGATTGAAAATGGTAACTCTGGGAATCAATACATGATAAGATAGTTCTGTTTTTACAAGAAAATTTCTTAGAGGTCAGCTTGTTATTGTAAAAGGGAGGGATAGTTTGTCTTACTGGGGCCAACTCATGAGTTATTGCAAGGCATAGTGCCCTTGGGCTGGGGAGAAAACTGTCAGGGATGGTGTTTTGAAACTAGGGAGAAATGCAATCTTGGAATTGGAGCCCAAGCACAAGCACCCACACACCTCATCATTAGGATGCGATGGGCTGGTGAACGCAGGGTGGACTGTGCTAGGGCCAGGAACTTAGAAGGCCCTAGACTTGAGTTACAGTTTCAGGTATGCCACACATGATCTCTGGGACCTAGATCAAATAAATTATTCCCCTTCTAATTTCCTCTTCTGTAAAAACAGGATTGAATTTGATGATTTCTGGGTTCCTTTCTAACATTATGTGCCAACATATAAACCAGTAGAGGATTCATAACAGCAGAAGATCAAGATGGGGCTAAGTACAACTTGGGAGGAAAACCAGGCCTGAGAGCTCTGGGTCCAGGCAGTATGGGCTCAGGGCATGTGCTGGCCCTTACCTAGTTAATCCAGAAAGGCTTTCTAGAGGAGGTAGATAGAATGCTGAACTTGGAGACAGGAAGACCTGAGTTTGAATTTGACCTCAGCTACTTAACAGCTGGGTAGTCCTGGGCTTGTCACCTAATCTGTATGTCTCCCACCTTCCTCATCTGAAAAATGAGGGGCTTGGACCCGATACCCTGTAAGGGCCCTTCCAGCTCCACTATGATTCCGTTGTCAGGCAGAGATGGGAATCCCAGGCACATGGGCAGGGCTGCAGCCCCTGTGGTACTAACTGCACCCCACCTCTGTCCCTCAGGGTGAACCTGGGCCTCGAGGAGAAATTGGCCCTCAGGGCATCCCAGGGCTGAAGGTAAGAGGGGAGTGGTTCAGTTCCCCTTGGGAGGGTGTTGAAAGATCCCAGGTTTCCTCCCTGAGGGTTTGTTGTATGTCTCTAGGGAGGCTGCTTTCTCTCTCTAGACTGCCCTGGAGTGAGGCTCCCTAGCAGAGTGAGCCCTGGGAGGGGCCTTGAAGGATCTGGATTCAAGTCCAGACTCATCTCCTTAGTAGACATATGGCTAAAGTATTTAACTTCTCTGGGCTTGTTTTCTCACCCATAAAACTGGGATAATAATCATGAGTGATATATTATGATGATCATATCATGAGTGCTGCTTACTTCCCAGGGCTGTTTTGGGGAGTGGGTGATACCATGTACATAAAGGGTTCAGTAAGCTTCAACACCCAATAGAAAAGAGAACTGCTATTATTTGCTGTGAGAATAAAGATGGGCGGACCACAGGCAGGGTCCCTCTGCCCAGCCTAGTGGAGCCACATCTGCTGCTGGGGTTGGGGAGGGACAGGTGGGTTGGGGCTGGGCTCCTCTTACTTCCTTAATGATCCTCTCTGTTCCTTCGCTCAGGGTGACCAAGGCGAAAGAGGGCCCGTGGGGCAGCCAGGCCTACAAGGAAGAGTTGTAAGTGTGTGAACCCTGCCTGGACTGGAGGATGGAGAAGGGAGGGCTAACATCCAGTCATGGGGCACAGCCCAGGGTGGGGAAGCAGGAGGAGGGGGAGCACACTGGGCTTCTGGGGTCTCTTCTAGAGCTCATCTCTACTCTCACCCCAGACCTTCTTACCATGGGCCTTTACATGGTCTCCAGGCCTGAGACTCCCCCATTCCCTTCACTGAATTTTTTCTCTCTTCAGGGTGCCACGGGGGAACAGGGGCCTCCAGGGATCCCAGGGCCCCAAGGTCTACCAGGCATCAAAGGAAATAAGGTAATGAATGGAGACACAGTGGGGAAGCCAGAGGTCAGCAGGACAGAGATGAGGCATGGAGTTTAAAGGCAGGGATGGAGTCAGGGAGCAAAGAAACCAGGCTGGGAACAGGAGGGGACCCTGGTGTTCTCAGGAGATTCTAGAGGCCTCCCACAGCATTATACTAGAGAAGGTACCAAGCTGGGGAAACTGGGGTGATTTGCAGGGCCCAGAGATCAAGGATCACCCTTCACCACTTTCCTTTTCCAACAGGGCTTCCCAGGGAAGATCGGTTCCAGAGGCAGTGGTGTGAGTACCTGCTCAGGAGGGGAGAGGCAGGGGGAGCAGGACTGAGCCAGTCTATGCCTTTTCTCAGGGACTCCCTGGTCAGTGTCAGGCAGTAAGAGCCCAGTTCTATTCTCCTAATCCCATCTTCTCTTACCAACTGTTAGAGCTGCCCCACTTGCACCCTGGCTGTCTGGGGGGCCCTATCTGCCACCATGACAGCTAAGACACAGCATGGTACAATGGGAAAATCCCTCCCTGGCCGGAGAGTTTCATATTCTACTTCTAATTTATTCATTCACTTATGGAGATGCGTTTACTGCCCACCTCATACGGTTCATGAAGAAAGTGCTTCGTGAATTATAAAGAGGAAGAGAGATTGGAGCTAGCTTAATAGCCCTAGTGGGGGACCTATAGGGGCCCCCCATCCTTCAGAAGGGTGGTTTTCTCCTGGTTCCTTTCACTGCAATATTTACAGCTGCCACCAGGAGGAGCAAGTACCTTAGTGCGTGTAGCCCCAAGGTAGGGCCCTGGTGCACCTCCACTTTCAGATAGGGATCCCCAAGGGTGGGGAAAATGAGGGAGCGAGGGACTCTGTGGAGAATGGTGCCGTTAGCAGAGGTGGGAGTAGGGCTGAGCTTGGCACCAGTTCCCACTATTCCCCTTCCTACTGTCCTGTCTGCCATCTGATTGGGGCTTTCCTCTACAGGGTGATCCAGGTGTGGAAGGTCTCCCTGGGGAGAAAGGAGAGAAGGTGAGTAGGCCGGAGCATGTGGCTGGTCCCCAAGGGCAGACAAAGACCTGGGTCTCAAATGTCAAAAGCAGTGGCCCAACCCTGAAGAGGAAGTTTGATGGAAGTAGTCCCAGAAGTGGGCCCCCACGGCTCCCATTGAAAAAGTGTTTTTGTTTCCCACCAGGGAGAGTCTGGAGAACCAGGCCCCAAGGGACAGGTGGGTGCCCATCAGACCATCTCTGCTCATCTATTAGCTCCTCTTCCCTCCCTCTCTCTTTTCTTTTCTCCTTTCTCTTCCTTTTTATGCCCTACTCTTAATTCTTTCCTCTTCTGATCACTATCCTTTTGGCTATATACAGGGGTATGCTGGGACCAGCTCAAAAAGGCTTATTAGAGCCAGTTGTTAAATGTTAGGGGTGAGTAGTTATGCACCAGAAATGGCAAACACTGCAAATCTGGGCTCAACTCATTGTTTTGTTGATTGCCTAGACTTAATGACATGATGGAGAAAATCTTAATAATGCAAATTAAACTTTAAAGTGTGTTGTGTGTACTTCACACACACCCACACACACACACACACAGGAGCTGGTTGTTAAATGTTTACTAGCACATTTCTGCTTCATGTTCTTCCTCTGCCTTTCTCCCCCTACCATTACAGAATTTAGAGCTAGGAGGGACTCTGGAGAGCATCTAGTCAAACCCCATAATTTTGCAGATAAGAAAACTGAGGTTTAAACAGAGAGGTAAGTGACCTGCCCAAGGTCACAAGTAAAATAAGGATGACCTTAAGCAATCATGTGACTTCTCGGCCTCAGTTTCTGTAGTTTCCTCATCCTCTTGATTTCTCTCTGTCCCTTCTCTCTCCCTTGTTTCCCCCAAGTCTTGGGATGGGAATGAGAGGTGGAGGGATACCCTTGATGCCTTCTCTGACTTGATTGTTCTTTCCACGGTGCCCTCTGTGGTCTATACCCTCTTCTTCCCATCACAGCAAGGTATCCGTGGGGAGACAGGCTTCCCAGGCCCCACAGGGGATGCAGGAGCCCCTGGAGTGCAGGGTTACCCAGGACCCCCAGGGCCTCGGGGGATCACTGGAGAAAGGGGCATCCCGGGTCTTCCTGGAAGACAAGGCGTGGCGGTGAGTTCTCCCCTCATCTTTGGGCTGGGGGGTAGGAGAGAAACAGAGGCCAAAGCCAACATTCCTTCTCCATTAGAGAGTGATAAAGGAGGCCGGGCAGAGCTTGTCTGCTCAGAGATCACTGGAGAGACTGGGTTAGACCCTGCAGGCCCACTGTGGGGGAGATGCTGCATCCCAGCCCGTCTCCGCTTCTGCGGTGCCCGCCCCAGGAATAGGGGAACTGACGCCAGTTGCTCAATAAAGATTCATTAAACAGCTTCTGTGTGCCAGGCCCTGTGCTGGGCACTGGTAATGCGAATGTGAAAGACAGTCCTTGCCGGCACGAAATGTGCCATCCAGCGGGCATCTGGCGGGGCTGGAGGCAGGAGGGCCAGGGTGTTCCCTCAGGGGCTGGCTCCTCGTGACCAGCCCGGGCTGCCGGGGCATCTCATGCCCATTTACCTGTTCTTGGTTCCCAGGGCCGGGATGCCAGTGACCAGCACATCATGGATGTGGTGCTGAAGATGCTGCAGGGTGAGCGGGAAAGGAGGTGGAACAAGCACCATCAGGCAGTGTGCCAGGCACTTCACAAATATTTTATCTGATTCTGCCTAAATAAAAACAGGCATCCCTATCACCTTCCCCCATGACAGTCCTTCCATCTGGCTGCCTTTGGGCAGGTCTTGTCTGGTGGTCTCTGCCCCTCTCTTGGCCTCAGGTGTTTTCTCTGTCTAATGGGGGCAATGATCTGTGAGTCTCTAGGGGTATCAGTTTCCCCACCCTCCTCCTCTCCTTGTTTTCCAGAACAACTGGCTGAGGTGGCAGTGAGTGCCAAGCGAGAGGCCCTGGGTGGCATTGGGGGCATGGGTCCCCCAGGCCCCCCAGGCCCTCCTGGATACCCAGGCAAGCAAGGTCCCCATGGACACCCAGGCCCCCGAGGCATCCCTGGTATCATTGGAGCTGTGGGACAGATCGGCAACACGGGAACCAAGGGTAAGTGAGGAGCAGGGCCTTGTCAAGAGACTGGAAGCTTGGACTGGTTTCCAAGGGGCACAGGTAGGGGCAGGTGTGTTGGAAAGAGCCTGGACTCAGAGCTAGTCAATCAGTTGATGACTTGCTTTGTGCCAGGCACTCTGCTA
Source organism: Pseudochirops cupreus (assembly GCA_028627135.1). NCBI lineage: Eukaryota > Metazoa > Chordata > Mammalia > Diprotodontia > Pseudocheiridae > Pseudochirops > Pseudochirops cupreus. The sequence goes on from CM053582.1 coordinate 120,373,032, forward strand.
ACTGAGGGAATGAGAGGACCTGGATTGTTCTAGCCTTGGCTTTACTGTATGAGGTCCCTTTCTGGACCTCAGTTTCCTCATCTGTAAAATGAAGATAACAATCCTTATTCTCCCTATCTTACAGGGCTGTTGTAAGAGGAAGCATTCTGTAAACCTTAGAGCCTAAAGAAATGTAGTCAAACAGTCTTTCCTGATTTCCCCAGGTCTTAATGCCTACCCACCAAAATCCTAGGATATTAATTTGTATGGATCCTATACTTATTGTCTATTTAAAAAAGAATGCTGCACCCCCAGTAGAATATAAGCTCCTTGAGGGCAGGAATTATCTCACTTCTGTATCCCTTTTCCTATCATTCAACACAATCACACACACAGACATTATATAGTAGGGGCTTGATAAATGCTTACTAAAAAGAATAGTGACAATAAGACTATTATGATTATTCTTAACAGTATATATATAGTATGATAGTAGTATAGTATCGTGACTTGTCCTAGGGCCATTTAGGCCTGAACAGCATCCAACAAAGGGAATGATAACAACCACAGGAAGCACTACTGGTAGAAGTGGCGTGCTGCATGGAGAGGGCCCCTGCTACGTCCTGAGCTCCTTCCTGGGCTTTGGGGTGCCTGCATGGAGGTGCCCAGATCTCCTCCTTCCCCCGCCTCCCCAGCCACCCGCTCTTTCTCTCTTCTTCCAAGCTTTTCTCCAAGGCTCATTTAGGGCTTCTTGCTTGGGAGAGAGAGACATCACCCTATCAGGAAACAGGGCCCTGGGTTCTGAACGTCTCCTCTAGGCCCTGGTCTTGGCCTTGTTCCTTCTCGGTTCTTCCCTGCCGTCCCTGAGCAGAGGTAGCCGAGCTCACGGAGTCTCCTTTTCTCTCGGCAGGGAAACGTGGAGAGAAAGGAGAACGGGGTGATGAAGGTCGTGGGCATCCTGGACAGCCGGGGCCTCCAGGAATCCCAGGTAAGTGCCAAGGGCAGGAGATCTGGGGGCTTCACCCCCTCTCATTCCTTTCCCTTCCCCACCCCCATCCTGAGTCAAAGGCCTGGGAAACAAGATGCCAGGCTTTTCTCTGCTTTAGAGTGGGATCAGGTAGAAACAGATGGGACCAATGGAGACACGGCAGCTGGGGAGGAGGTCTGAGGGGCAGGGGAGGTAGTTTTTTCTTTTGTGACTACCTCTGCCTCAGTCCAAGAGTGAGGAGCCACTTAGAAAATTTCAGGAGACTCCTACTGAATCCTGGAGAAATTTCTAGCCAAGGAGATTACCTGGGCAAGGTCCTATGTGGTGTCCACAGCCTGTTTTCCCCCTCTGAGCAATGGGATGTCCTAAAAGTGGTTAGAAATCTGGGGGCAAAGGATAGAAGACTGAATCAGGGTTTGATGGGATCCTGATGCTCTCATCCTCCCTCCTCCAAACTCAGGACTTCCTGGTCGGCCAGGCCAGGCCATCAATGGCAAGGACGGAGACCGTGGATCGCCAGGTGCCCCAGGAGAGGCAGGTCGGCCGGGCCTACCTGGTCCCGTGGGGCTCCCAGGCTACTGTGACCCTGCAGCTTGCCTTGGGGCCTCAGCCTATACTTCTGCCCGCCTCACAGAACCAGGTTCCATCAAAGGGCCCTGAGTCAGGCCAGAGCAACAGGGGGTGGGCCCTGACTCCCTTACCCAGAGGTCATCCCATCCCCTTTGATGGATACCCAGTCCCCTGACCCAGAGGACACTGATTAAAGTTGAGGACCCAGGGGTTCAACGGGCTGGTAGTCTACATCAAGCACCTCGGGAAATTCCAAATGAAGGAGCCATGAGGGGGAAGAAGAATCAGGCAGACCCCAGGATCAAAAGGTGTGAGGGCTTCTTTCTTATCTTGGATCTCAGACTTCTCTCCCCTGCACTCCCACATCCACATAAAAATCTCCTTCATCCACTCTCCTCTCTACTCCATCCTCTGGACACATAGGATGGAGAGAGGGAGGTTCCTAGTCTCGGTCCCTTTTACAGGACAGACTGGTCACCCTGCTCTTCCTCACCAACATTCTTGGGTAGAAGTGTCCACACTCAGACCAGCAGTTCAGGCTTCTCCCTCCTCAGCTCTGCGTGAATATTTAAATATACCCCCTCCTTCCCCATCCAGAGCTGGGAATACCCGGGCCAGAGCTGCCCAGATCCAGGGTTCCTCTTCACAGATGCAGATGAAACAGCAGAAGGCTAGGGCTCTCAAGCCAAGGGCAGTGGTGGCATAGCCTGTAACTGGGGGGTGGAAAGGAGAATGGTGCCACAGCTGGAGAGAGTCCCTGAGCCACTGGAAAACTAGAGGGAGTGCAGTCATCTTCGGACACACACTTGTGCATATCTGTAATACTGTACAATAAACTCCGCACCTGCCCACAGAGCTTGAGCCCAACTGATGTCTCAAATCTGTTCAGTAATAATGGTGG
>CM053582.1:120375969-120428010 GCA_028627135.1 Pseudochirops cupreus
GGACATAGGAGAGAATAGACTGGGGGAGGGGGGAAATACTGGGATGGCTGTTTTGGGGTGGTGGGCGGGGGAAAGACGGGGAGAAAAGATGTAACTCAAAAAAATTTAATAAAGAATCTCATATCAAAAAAAAATTTTTTTGAGTATTAATAAAATAGGTTCCACTGAACTATAAAAAAAAAAAAAAAAGAACAGGCCATAAAAGATCAACTTCATGGGGCAGCTAGGTAGCGCAGTGAATAATGCATTGGCCCTGGAGTCAGGAAGACCTGAGTTCAAATCTGGCACCAGACACTAGATACTTACTAGCCGTGTGACCTTGGGCACGTCACTTAACCTCAGTTGGCCTGTCCTCCCCCCTCCAAAAAAAAGAAAAAAAAAGATCAATTTCATTTCCTTTCTTACAGGGTGACTAAACTGGGAGATCAAGGGAAGGCTGCAGAAATTGCTCACCTATATGTTTGCTAAGCCCTCGATGAAGTTTCTCATGTTATTTTTGGGTAAGATAAAGCATGTGGGCTATGCAAGAGCAGTTAGGTGTATGTGGAAATAAAAGAAAGGCTGGACCTAAAGAGTAGCCACTGGCTCATTGACCCTGAATGAGGTCTCCATCTGTGTGCCCTTGGGAGATGTTCTTGACTCCGTGGTAGCTAACATTATTTTTTATTAATGCCTCAGTAAAGTATGAAGAACACACTTAACACATCTGCCAAAGACCCAAAGCTGGGAAGAATGGCTACCATGCACTGATCTATGATTTCCTTGGCACAGGGAACTTCGCTCTTCTTTGAAAATTCATCTTGATGAACTGTCTAGAGAGGTGAAGTGACTTCCTTGCCCAGGTCACAGCATCAATAGGACTATGTCCAGCCACAATCTAAGGAGGTTCTTAAACTCATGGCTTCCTGGCTCTGAGGCCAGTTATCTTCTGACTATATCATGCCACCAGGCTCTCCACAAATGACAGATATGAAAAATCAGATGTAGATGACAGAATCTGGATCTAAGTAAAAATGGCTGCAGCTTAGAACATCAGCTGAATTTTATAATAAGATGAAATCTAACAGGGATAAATATAAAAATTTATCCTAACATACAAAAAATCAATCACTCAAGAATAAGACAAGGGAACCATGGATAGAGAGTTGCTTATTTTGAAAGATTGTGGGTTTTAGTGGATTTAAAGCTTCATATTAATTAGTGATGTGATATGACAGCCAAAAATCCTTCTTTAAATCTTCTGTTGAATCAGAACTGGTCTAATATCTAGACTAGAGAGGTGATAGGGACCAATTCATTTCTGCATTTGTATCCACTCTGCCTACCACAGAGTAAGTACTTAATAAATATGTGTTGACTGGTGAGGATAGAAAATGCACCGTACATACAGAGGAAGATAATACAAAGTATTATCTCTGAGCACTAACAGAGCCTGGAGGAGAGAGAGAAACAACTGGCACTAGCTCAAAATGGGAGACATGCCCAGGATATCCCTGATACAGCAGGCTTTGGGAACAGTTGAACTAGAGAGCTTAGGTTTAATATGGCCCACATTTAGGAAATTTAGGGGATTCAGGGGATTTAGGAAAGTCAGATGATGAAGAAAAGCCTAGGAGAACGTCAGGTATACAGAAGAGGTAGGTGGTGAGAGTGAGCACAGGAAAGAAAGGCTGAGGCTGGCCAGGACAGTGTGGTTGTTGGTCCCTTGGCGTGGGGTCTGGGTCTTTCTCTCCTTTGGGGTCACTGATCTGGGTCATGGCCCCTGCTGTTCCGAGCACATATACAACATTCCTAGAACTGGAGTAAAAGTGGATGGAAGCAATCCCAGAAGAGACTGTCTGAATTGTACCAGCTGAGTGTCATCCTAACTTCCTGTCCTTAGAGAAGGGATGCCTGTAGCATTCAGTGGACGTGTGACAAAGATCTGCCCTGAAAGCAGGGGATGTCAGGGAATGATCCAGAAGCTAACAACAGGATCACCACAAAGCTGAGGTGGAGTGTGCAAGGGCACACCCAGACCACTCCTTAAATTCCTCCAATGCCTCCTCATGGCACTTTTGGCCCTCATGCTCCTTAGGTCACAGAAGTGTAAGTTCTAAAGACTCCACTACCTGGAGAAGAGGTTTCCAAAAGGAGTTAGGGAAGAGGCAGCTACTGAAAACAAATCTCCTCTGCTTAACAACCAAGCCAAGCAGGAGAGCATTCAGGACGATGACACAAAAGGAAGAGCATGGTCATTCAGTAGGCAGAAAAGAGCTTCTGGGCCCTAAAATATATATGAAAGAAGTGATCAGAGGACAAATCTCCAGGAGCTATAGCTGAGCAGCCCCCCACAATCCACCCCGGGGGAGCAGCTCAAAGAAATCACAAACTACTGTGACCCTGGTCTCTACTGCACACTAAAGACAACTGTTGTTCAAGACAGAAAAGGTGTTCAGTGGTAGGCAGCAGCAGAGTGTAGTGGGAATGCTGACAGCAACAAATAAATGGGAAGGAAGAAAAGCAGCATTTACACAGCACCTACTATGTGCCAGGCACCGGGCTAAGCTAAATGGATCTAGAGTTAATAATATTCTCCCTCTCTAACAAGTACTTGCTTCAGAATTAAAAATATTAAAGCAAGGCTGTGTGCGTACATGTGCATGAATGTAAAAAAATACCTAAATGGAGGTCAGACAGCTTTGAAAGCAAGATGCTGATGCTATGATAAACCTAAAAAGCAAACTGTACGTGACTGAGACCTGCTGCTACAGCTAAAATCTTCTTTTTCTGTTCCACGATCTATAGGTAAAAGCTTATTCTATTTGCTGCTTGCTAACTTCAGGATAAAATTTTAAGTTAATTAAAAAAACAACAAACAGTTTTTCATTAACATTTTAGAGTAAGATCTAAAGAATCAGGAAACATTTTCTGCACCTTTTTATGAGAATGGAAGTGCACAGTGAGGAGAATGAAGACTGAGGCAGCTGGGCAGCTGCGGGGTGCAACACAACGAGCCCTGTACACAGCCAGAGAACCTAAATCTGGATTGAGTTCTATTAACTATCACACACACATGGCCTTAGACAAGTCCCTTCTCCTTCCTGGAGTGAAAAGACTCCCCCCGTGTAATAAGACAAGGTCAAACTATATAGTCCCTAAGGCCTCTTCCTGCTCTAAATTCTATGACCCTGCGACTTTACAAACCTGTCCTTATGTCTTACCCCAACAAGGTTTTGGATGAGATTTCAATTTCACCCTCTGTTTGCCTTGATGACAGTAGCAGGAAAAAAAATTTATGTTGGAAAAAAGACTGCTCTTCCCAGGATATGTGGGGCCAGGGGAGGGAAACAGGTAAAGAAAGGCAGTAAGTCTGTAAAGTATGTCCCCCCCTCAATCTTCCCTGGGCCACAGAGCACCCCTAGAATCCCCAGGCAGCCTAGTCTCACTCATTACTAACACAGAGTTAATTCTGGACTTTGCCTTCTGCCCAAACACACCCTGGAAACTCAGGCACTGACCAGGTTGTTTTCCAATGGTCTTATCTTGGACTTAGCCCTTCCTGGAACACTGCCCCTCTGATACAGGCAAAGTACCAAGTTCTGCCACAGAAACACAACACCCGACATCTCCCACGGCCTCCCAGCACACTGAGGAGAAATGCCAGAGGGGCCTCTGGACCCCCGAACAATGCAAATCTGAGGGGCTTATATCTGTGTCCCTAGCACTAAAACAGTGTCTGGCACACAGCAGGTGGAAGGGAAGAGAATAAGCAATAATATAGAGCCAACTATGGGCCAGAGACTGCACTAAGAGTTTTACAAATGTTATCTCTTTTGACTCTCAAAACATCCCTTATTATCACCATTTTACAGTTGAGGAAACTGAGGCTGAGTGACCTGCCATAGGTCACTTAGCTAGTAAGAGTCTGAGGGCAGATTTGAATTCAAGTCTTCCTGATTCCAGACCCAGTACTTTATTCATTGCTCCTCCAGGAGCCTTGATTGTTGGTTTATTATGTGGATCTAGCCAAATTATTTTCTGGAAACCAGAAACAGCATTTTTCCTCCTTAAAAATTCCAGTTAATGCTGCCTCTATATGCTAATTATGGCAGTCCAGTCACCACTATGGGCTTGAGGATTAGGCCAAATGTACTATTTCTACTGCCCTTCCCAGACACTGTGTGCTGATGTAGTTTCAATGACATTTTTAGTAAGGAACCTAGTCTTCTTGGGGTTTTCAAGAATTCCCTTATGAGGTCAGCTAGATGGTGCAGTGAATAGAGCATTTGCCCTGGAGTCAGGAGGATCTGAGTTCAAATCGGGCCTCAGACACTTAACACAAAAACTAGCCATGTGACCTTGGGCAAGTCACTTAACCCCAACTGCCCTGCTCTCTCCCCTCCAAAAAGAAAAAATTAAAAAAAAGAACTCCCTTATCCCAGAAAATCAGACACTTTTTTGTCCTAAGACAAAGACATTACTCCAAAATTATAGGAGCTCTATCTGAAACCTAACTTACTAGTAAGAGACTGTGGCTGTTGTCACAAATCAATCCTGTCCTCCCTGACAAGGAAAGCCCCCATAGCCCATCAGTTTCTAATCCCAGAACGAGAAGGATAAGAAAATTCTATAAGTAGTGGCCAGGTCTAGGGAAATTCCACATTATCTAAACAGGGCTGCCCTTGGGGGCTGTCAACAGCAGCTGCAGATACTGAAGCAGAAAACAAGAGCTAAGTCAAACTCACTCTCGATTTGGCCTTTGTTTCTGGGCTTTCTCCCTCTTCACTCTTGGGGGATTCTGAGGAGCCCTCCTCCGGTGGCTCTTTGTTCAGCATTGAGTACTCTTCCAGTAGCGTGTCAAACAAAACTATCCGCTTGTTCTTGAAGAAGCCATAGAAGTAAGCATTGCTGTGGGAGGAGCGCTTTGATCCTGTTGGGAGAGTTCAAGAGAGAGAAAAATTAAATTTGGGGGGCCTCAAGCTGCCTGGTTCTACTCAGTGTCATTACAAGAGGAATAGACAAAAAACCTTTGTCATGCTAGTCCTCTGCCTAAGAAAACTCAGTCAATACGCCACAACATCTTTGGCATTAATTTTTTGTCTTGAACCCCATGATGTCATCAGCACAGAAATCAGCATATCAGAGAGTGCATGAGCTGGGTCAAACTGGAAGGCCTGGCAGACAGGCCCAGTGACAGGCAAGGAGCAGAGTGGCTCAATCCTAGACCATTAGTCACCAGGTGGTCAATATTCTAGCCACAGCAAATCACAAAGAATAGTAGAAAAGCTGTGTTCTGTATAAGTGGGGGGAACCCACTCTGATGAAGTAATTATCTTTAAAAGTGGTAACTTAGGAGATAGATGGTTGCTTTTAGGTTTACAAAGCATGACCCTTACGCATTCTAACAGGGGCAGTAGATGTGTCAATGTCTCTGTTTTCTAGAGGGTAACTTAAGTGCAGTGAGACCCCATGACGGGTTAAGTACTGGAACCAGGATGGGAGAAGATGGACTGAGCCAGCCCAAGCCAGGATGGGACAAGACAGCTGGGCTGACCACCTCTAAGACCAGCACTCTTAGCATTGTACCATGCTAACACTCTGACTTAACAAATCCTTTCTTAATCTGGCAGGTTCTTAAAGGCCTGTCACCAGAGATTATTAAAGCACTTAATCAACATTCTTTGACTTATACTGATTAATATTTAGATGTTTCCAGTATAGTAATGCAGAAGTCACTGGGAATGCCATTCTCTAGACTTGTAAAATTGAAACAACTTTTGTGAAAATTGTAACCACTTTTGATGCTAGAAAGAAGAGTGCACACACAACATAATTTAACACTTAATCAGCGACTCAAGGTCATCTTTTTGAAGACTGGATTTTACAGCCGCTGGGCTGATTCCAAGAAACAACCTGTGCTAAGTTGTCATGTAAATGGCAAGCACTCTAGGCAGCCCAGCTGCTGCTAGCTAGTGCTCATATAGTAGCACTTTAAGGTCTGCAAAAGCACTTACCATCTCATTTGCTCCTCACAACAACCCTGCAAGGAAGGTGCTCTTATTGATCTCATATTACAGAGGTGGAAACTAAGGCAGACACAGGTGACTTGCCCAAGCACATACAATACAACTAGTATTTGAGACCCTATCTCAACTCAGGTCTTTTTGACGCCATGCCCAGAGTTTTATCCATTGTGCCCTGCAGGTGCCTACCTACACACTACAGATTGATGTAAGAGGCTGAGGCCAGAGGGTCACATAATAGATGAAGGGAAGTAATATCGATATAGGTAGGGGAGAAGAGTCCAGAACATCTGCATAAGTAGGAAGGTATGAAGATGAAGGTGAACATAAACTAAGATCTTCTCCTCCATAATTAGATCTATGAGCTGACACTGGAAGGCAGGGAAATCATAAAATATAAAATTATACACTGGGGCAGTTAGGTGGTGCAGTAAATAGAGCATTGGCCCCAGAATCAGAAGGACCTGAGTTCAAATCCAGCCTCAGACACTTGCCATTAACTGTGTGACCTTGGGCAAGTCACTTAACCCCAAATGCCTTGCCTTCCCCCTCCAAAAAAAAAAAGATTAAGAAAAACCATACACTACATACTTTCTTATGTTAAACTCTACAATTCTATAGCAAAATAGTATTGTTGGCCTCAGGTAAGCCTATGATTCTAAAGTACCCCTTGCCCAGACACACAAATATGCTGGAACTAATAATCAGAAAGAAAAAACAAAGTATTTTTTATCTATGCCTGAACTGGCTCATGCTTTGTAAAGCAACAAGAAAACGTCAAAGTTGTAGTACACTATTGTTTATGACTGTCGGGTACTTTTACAAACTGTGTCTCATTTGATCCCCTGAAAACCAAAGACATCAGGAGAGCATAACACAAGCATTGTTACACTCATTTTACAGATGAAGAAACAGAAGCACAGAGGCTGCACTGTCAGTCACACTGCAAGGAAGACCTGATATAAGAATAGCATGTTCTCTGCACATGCTATGTTTTCTTTGAATAAAACCCAACTGTTTACAGCTTTCCTTCCTGGTGATTTTATCACTGGGCAGATCTGGTTTCCTAATCCTAAGTGTGAAATGCAAATCCCACGTGACACGTCATAGTATTAGTTTACAGAATCCTCCTAAGTCTTTTTTTAATCTTCCCTGGAGGAAGCAGACAATGCACAGCACACCTAGCTGTGTTATGGAACTCGGTGCTCCAGAAGATCAAATGAGATGATTTAAGTAAGGTAAGTGCTTTAAAATCGTAAGGCAAGGGGCAACTAGGTGGTGCAGTGAATAGAGCACCAGCCCTGGAGTCAGGAGGACCTGAGTTCAAATCCGGCCTCGGACACTTGACACACTTACTAGCCGTGTGACTTTGGGCAAGTCACTTAACCCCTTCCAAAAAAGCAAAAAACAAAACAAAACAAAAAAACAACCAAAAAAAGAAATCAATGTGGATACACAGGAAACTCAAATTTGAAAAAGACCCATAGGCAGACAAGAGCAGATAAGTGTCCTGTAAGAACAGTTCTAGGTATACCAAAGCTCAGAAGGGGTAGAAGCTGGAGAGAAAAAAGGAGGAGTAAAGAAGAGGCAGAGCAGCTGCCCCTCTGGGCTGTTGTGAGGACCAGTAAGATTTTGTATATAAAGCATCATACACATGTGAGCAGTTGTCCTGTGAATCCTTGAATCATGTCCTAAAGTCAAGGCACTGGGCCAGCCTGGAGTCAAGAAGACTGCAGGTCTCACCTTGGACACACACATTAGTCATGACCCAAGAGAGTCACTTAACTCCTCTCCTCAGTTCCCCAGGCAATGCTCTAAGAACCTGCACTGGTAGTAGGAATTTCCTCTCCCAGAGTTCCCCATAGGTCCAATCCTGAGCAAAAACAAAGGACAGGCTTTACTGATATTTTCTACGACCCTAGGCTTTCAGACACCAGGCCAGGGACACACAGGCTCTATCAGGCCCTACCAAACTGGTAAGACTTAGTGGTGGACTTGTCTCTCTTTGTCTAGGGATGAATCTAAACCACAGTCAAAAGGAATACCCACAGAAACTGACTACTAGATGATGAATTCTCTAGGCCACAAGTCAAGAAACCACTGACTATGGGGCTGTGATCAATACTGCTGGAGAGTACACAATACTGGCGAAATCACGGGCCTTTTAAAGTCCTGAATGCAGGCACAGAATACAATGTACTATGGGATGCATTCTATTATGGCCAAGCATGCTATTCCCCTGCCAGGGCCTCCCTTGGCTACTTTCTAGAAGTCTTTACCTTTACCATGTGAAAAGATGGATAAAATCATCCTGAAAAACAGGACAATTCAATCCAACAAACATGAAAAGTTCTACCACTTGCAAGGCATTTATTTACCATGTCAGTCAACCAGCATTTATTCAGCAGCTACTACACGCTGGGCTGGCACTGTGCTGGAGATACAAGGTGGGGTAAAAGACAACCCTGCCTTCTTGGAGCTTGCAGTGTGACACGAGGGAACAACACAAACAAGCTACAGAGAGGATAACCTGGAGACAGTGAGCAGAGGGAAGGCACTAGCATGAAGGAGGAATGAAAAAGGCTTGGTGCAGAAGGTAAGACTTTAGTAGAGACTTGAAGGAAGCCAAGAGGTGGGGAGGAAGAAGGGAATTGCAGGTAGAGGGGAAAGCCAGAGAAAACTTTGCTAGAGGACCTTGTGCAAGGACAGCCAGGTCAGTGTCACTGGATCACCAAGTATGTGGAAGGGAGTAAGGTAGAAGAAGGCTGGGAAGGGAGATGGGCCAAGTTATAAAGGGCTTTATCAGCCAAACAGGATTTTCTACTTGATCCTGGAGGAAATATGGAGCCACTAGCACTGACTGAATAGGGGATGACGAGACGAGAAATGTACTTGGTTGAATGGAGGGGGAAGTCTTGTGGTAGGCAAACCCACTAGCACAGGCCTGCACGACATACAGCCCTCAGGCAGAATGCTGTACAGGTTTGTTTTACATCCTCCACATCATCTGCAGGTCACCAGAAATCCTCTGGTGGGCCCAGGTTGTGCAGGCCTGCACTAGCAGCTGTTGCAATAGTCTACGCCTGAGGTGACAAGGACCTACACCATGGTGTTGGCAGTGTCAGAGAAGGCATATGCAAGAGATGTTACAAAGCTACAAATGCCATAACTTAGCAACTAATTGGATGTGGGAGGTAAGAAAATAAGGAGTCAAAGATGACACCTTAGTCGCAAGATGAAGGGACTAGGGAACTCAACATTAATAGGTAAGTTAGGAAGAGGGGAGAGTTTGGGAAGAAAGAGTTCCATTTTAGACATGTTGTGCTTAAGACACCTAGGAGAAATATAGTTCTAGATGTCCAAAAGACAATAGGAATAAGAGATGTGATAGTGGTATTCAACAGAAAGGTGTGAGCTGGACAAATAAATCTGAGAATCATCTAGAGATGCTAGCAGAATCTATGGGAGTGGATGAGATCACCAAGTGAAACAGTAGCGGGGGAGAAGAGAAAAGTGCTCAAGATAAGGAGTTAGGAGACACCCACAGTTAACAGAAGTGATCTGGGTGAAGCACCATCTAAGGAGGTAGAAAAGGAGCTGTAGGACAGCTAGAATGAGAAGCTGAGAAGAGTGCCATGAAATCTTAGAAATAAGAGTGACTTACAGGGTCAGAAGCTGCAGGAAGGTTAAGAAGGATGAGAATTCAAAAGAGGTCATTAGATTAGAAATTAAAAGATCACTGCTAACTCTGCAGAGCAGTAGGTTCAGCTAGAAGCCAGACTGCAGAGAGGTAAGAGGAAAGTGAGGGAAGGAACTGCAAGGACTTACTGCAGATGGCCTCCTCAAGGGATTTAGTCACAAAAGAGGAACAAGAACTAGGACGACAGCTAGCAGGGACGGATGGATGACAGGAAGCACTGCTCTCATCTACCGCCATGACTTCACTCGTGGTGTTCTCTTTGCTGGAATGTCCTTCTCATTCAATTCTGCCCATCCTACAAGAAAAGGCTTTCCTTCCAGTTTCCCCAGGTGTGACTGCCTGCCCTTCTCTGAAATCCTACAGCCTTCCTAAAATCTAATACACAACTACGTATCTATGTATCTCCTTGCACTGTTCTGGGACTGCTTCACACAGATCACTATCTATTCGTGATTTTAGTGTAGTTTCTTCTCCTCTATTACAGTGTAGACCTCCTGAAGACTGGAACTATGTCCTGTATTTTTGTTTCTCTCACACTGTTGAACACACACAGCAGATATTCAATAGGCATTTGTTGAATAGTAAGTATTGAAGTGAGTACGGTTCCATTCCTCTCAGAATCATCAGACTACATTCTTTTTTTATGTGATTATTTTAAAAACGCAATTTTGAGTTCCAAATTTTCTTCCCCCCTCCAGCCCTTTTTGCCCACCCAAAGAGAAACCAAGCAATATGATACCCATTATGTATGCGAAGACCACATTCTTTCAGCAAGGAAATATAAGGAAGGATACAGTATGACAACTGGTTTGCCCTTTGACTGAGCTGCAAACTGCTCTTGTTGATAAGCAAAACAAAGCCCTCAAGGGTGGTTGAGTGTGTGTGTGTGTGTATACACATACACACAATCTAGTAAGGGGAGATATCACACACACACACACACACACACACACACACACACATATGCACACAAGATGCAAGATAAGTGAGGTGGGGTGAGGGGAACAACACTTGACCACACCAGCTGGAGGATCAGGAAAGGCTTCAAGTAACAGGTACTTGACCTGAATCTTGGAGAAAGAGACTTTAAGAGGCAATGGCAAAGTTGGGATGTATTCCATGCATGGAGGCCAGCTGGTACAAAGGAATGGCGATAAGAGATTGTGTGCTACATATGAGGAACCGTAAGAAGGCTACCTGGGCTGTACCACAGTGTATGTGAAGGGGCAGGAGAGGGCCAGGTTGTGAGGGACTCCCCTCCAGGGAGGCCTGGAGCGACTGAGCAGACTGACATGGGAAATGCCTCAGCTCCTCCCACACACTCATTGCCCCTCAAAGATTACAGAATCACAGATTCAGAGCTAGAGGCGGCTTCTGCAGTCAGAGTCCGACTCTCTAATTTTATGGATGAAAAATCTGAGGCTCAGAGAAGGGAAGCAACCTGCTGGGCTATTGAGGCCAGGTCTTCCAAGGCCCAGCCCAGAGCCCACCCTGCTGCTGTGGCCAGGGAGTTGACAGGCCCTGCCGGATCTTGTGCAATGTGCATGCCTTCAGTTCTTCTTCTTCAGTGACTTTTGGTTTCAGGGCAGTCAAAGGTTTCATCACCAGGCAAATCAATGCAATGTAATGAGGGGTAACCTTACAATCCTCTCCCCCGGGGCGGGGGGGGGACAGAAACAAGCACAAAACATGCTATCCATACTGTACAACTTTCATTGAATGACAATCTCTCTGGACCTCAGTGCCCCCTCATATACCATGAGAATAATGATACTGTATTCCTGACCTTAAGGGAATTTTTTTGAGAATCAAATGAGATATTTTGTTGTTTTGGGGGAACTGAAAGAGTGTGATATGGCAGAAAGAGGTCTTGGAGTCAAAAGACCTGATGCCAACAACAGTAGTTGTGTGACTGGGCAAGTCAATACCAATTTAGGACAGAATTTCCTCAACAGTAAAATGGGGATTAAAAATGCTTCTACTACCCATTTTATAGGGATGTAGTGAAGAAAATGCTCTGGATATAACTAATTATTACTATCTTTACAACCTAAAGGTTGAATCATATTCCATTTATATTATATTTTTCGTTACAATAAGGGAAATCTTGGCCTTACTTCCCAATAACATTGGGGTTCTGCTGTATCCCCAATTCTTAGAAAATTCAAGATTCCAAATTTTAGAGCCTAACTATAGAAACAAATGTTGACCTTTCCTTCATTCGCATCTTTGAACTTGAATGACAAGGTTCAAAGCTAAGACCTTCTTACCCTCAGTAAAGCCTTACCTTCCACAACATACACCTTAGTCAGAGGAAAGTCAATATTCTTTGCCATTACTTCAATTTCTTCTTTGAGGGTTCCCTCAGGCAAAGGAATGAATTTATCAAACAAAGGCGCGATGTAGTCAGCATAGATAGTGACAAGCACCTGAAATGTAAAAGTAAGAACAACCTCTAAGAAGTTTCTTGAAGAAAGAAGAACATGGACAGGTTTACAAAGTATGCCTAGGTTCCTAGCAACATTCTGGGTTTGGGGACAGGTCCCCAGCCCCTCTGACCTGAGCTCTGTGATGGATATATCTCTTACCTCTCCCTGACGCCAAACTCTCCAAATCACCCTTCTCACATGACCTGAGGACTTTTCCTAATGGGTAAGTTTGATCATGTCACTCCTCTCCCCAAAATCTCTAAGTGACTCCCCACTGTCGACTGAACAAAGCGTAGGCTCCCACAACCAGTCTCCATCTGCCTTTCCAACTTTATCTCCTCCACCTTCCCTTCCTACATTCCTCTCATTCTCTGACACTGTCCTGGCCTCTCCCATTTCTGTGCTTCTGCTTAGTTCATCCCTACACCTGGAATGGTTTGCCTCCCATTCCAATCTGTTGAAGTCCCTCCCTTCCTTCATGAAGTGACCTCTTCACTCCATGAAGTGACCTCTGCAGCCCTTAAGATGAAAGAATCTTTCCCTTCTCAAAGTTTTCATTATACTTTTTGCTATGAAATTTAGTTGAACAAATTTTAAGTGTCTGCCTACTTAATGTGTTAGCTATGAGGATAAAAAGAAACAGTCCCCGTTCTCAAGGAGCTTGCAATGGGGAACAAGGGAAGAGAATCCATATGTACACAAATGAGTAAAGGACAAGAAACTCTGAGGGAGAGAGAGAAAACACTAAAATCTGGGGTGTGTGGAATGATCAGAGAAAACTACTGGGCCCTGAAGGGAAACTGATTCTGAGGGGCAGAGATGATGAGAAACTATATTCTAGACAAGGGGTGATGGTTCATGAAAAGGCAAATATGTAGAGATGGAATGCTGAATTTAGAAAACAGTCATCTGGTTTGGCTGGAATGTAGACTTGACAAAGGTATGAGTAGGAAAATCAGGATGGAAAAGTAGCAGATAATCAGACTACGGAGGAGAACTGGAACTAGGGTGATAGCTGCTTGAGTAGAGAAAAGGGGATCATTACAGAGGTGCAGACTTTTAATAAACTGGACAACTGACTGGACATAGGGGATAAAGAAGAGGAAAAAAAAATCAGAGATGACTCTAAAGTTAAGAATGGAAAAGACAGCAGTGCCTTTAACAGAAAAAAGGAAGCTGGGAAGAAGGAGGGTTTAACAGGAAAGAAATCAGTTCTGTTTTGGACACACTGTATTTGAGAAGCCTCTGGTATATCCACCAGACAGCTGATGATGCAGGAATGATACTTGAGGGGGAGATCAAGGCTCTCTCCTTCTTTATCACACCCTCTTTGGTATCAAGGTAACTTGTACACATGTGCCCTCTGGGATTAGACTGTAAACTCCTGGAGAATAATCTAGTGACACTTAAATTTTTATCTTCAGTGCCTACCTCTGTAAATATTGTAAGCATTTAATAAATGATTCATAATAGATTATCAGAAAGAGAAGGCATCTTGGAGATCAAGTCTAACCCCCCAACTTTACAAATGAGGAATCTGGGGCCCCAAGGGGTTAAAAGAGACTTGCTGAAATAAGAGTGGCTGTTAAACTAAGGCCCCTCACTCCTGACCCACCTTCTTTCAACCTGAATTAAAGCAAATTTCACCTGTCCCAGCCTTCCTTCTTTGCACTTTGACTGCAAAGAATCGCAAGTGAATAAATGACCTGTTACTCCTCCTGAGAGCCCAAACAACAAGAACAGCCAAAAAGCTATTTATTTCATCAGGGTCAACATTAGTTTACACCTTTTCTTGACAAAAACGAATGAGTTAGTACCTGCAGGGCTCTACGGTTTTGACTTTCCTTGAACTTTTTTTAGGTAAGTAAAAGTATACAATGTTACATGTAAAACTAGCATGTTCACATATGATACAACGGAATGCTATAGATTAGTTTGTAGCCTTTGAGAAAGGATTAAAAAAGACTAATGGGGACTAACAATCTTACAAAATGATGAAGGACGTGGGGGGGAAGTAACAGAAATCCAGAAAGGTGAGAGCCAGACTGTAGACAGTTTTAAATGCCAAACAGCATAGTTTATGTTTAATCCCAGTTTATGTTTAACCCCACAGGAATGATGGCCATGTCCAGCCAACCTGGAACTTCCTTACTAGTGAGCTCACTGTGTTTACTAGGAGCTATAAGTAACAACGGTAAGACTGCTCCAAAATTAGGATTTGGCATCTGTTTAAGCACAAGTTTCATAGCTTTGTGGTTCTTTAGTGTTTGGAGCTAAGCTCCAGCGGCAGCTGCCAGTGGGCGGAGCAGTAACAACAGAGCAGGGACATGACTGGTCTCTAGGCCTTGCCTTTAGGGTAAGTCAGTGTGGGATACAGAAGGAAAGTGCAGTGTTCAGAAACCAAGAGATAGGCCACAATGTGTGCCAAAAAGCAGGGCCCCATCCAGAACACATCATGGAGTCCTACAATGAGTCTAAGATGAGAGTCCAGCAGTGGCTCTAAGATGGTTTTTTTCTACAAGTCATCTACTTACATGTGACCCTCTTATATGTGACTATGCTCTCCTAATGAGAGCCCAAGCAGAAGCTGAAACATACTACGTGTCCATTTATCGTGGGCCACACTGGACTTTGGGGATTATATCTCCAGTGTGTCCCTGAAAGCCGTAGTATTTTAAAGGAAGCTCATTGCCTGCTTTTAGTGATGTACTGCTAATTAAAGTTTTTGGCAGTTCTTAGGGCTATCCCTTATGTGGACTAGTTCAGGGTCTCCACTGTTTTCACATTTAACCAGACATTAAACAATGCACTGATTGTGCAAAATCTCATCATCAGTTACTTGCGTCTGTCCTTCAAGAAAATCACCATACAGAAACGTCCTTCTCTCTCTTCAGTGCTGCAGATGTTTCTAAGCCCAATGAATGAGAAGTGCTTCTCAGATGTATATGGGAAAGGATAAGAACAGATGGGAAAGAGAGAAGATGGTAGAGAAAAACAAGCGCTTCTCTACTACACTCCCCTTCATTTACACAATACTCATGTACACAGCACCATGCTAGGCACTGGCAGCATGGGGGGAAGGGAGTACAGGCTACGGAATTCCTAAGGACAATCTGGTGCCGCAGATAAGAAACCTATTTCAATGTTGAAAAAGAGCATGACCTAGTAGAAAAAGCAACAGACTTAAGAGTCAGAAGACCTAGGTTTAAAAATCCCACTTTGCCACTTAATACTGTAGCTGGGCGAATCACTCTCCCCCTGTGTCTCAGCTTCCTCAACTGGACTACATGACCTCTGATGTTTCTTAATTTTTATAAATGCTAAGAACTCACGACTGTAATGGCTCAGATCACTTCCCCAGCTCTACTGTTTCATGATTCTGAATCAAGAAAATATAACAGTAGGAGAGATGTCATAGTGTGGTATGTGATTACATGCCAAGGAAGTGATAGAGAACAATGTTTCACAGCAGAAAGGAAGGCTTCATGGAGGAAATATCTGATTTGTCATTTGAAGGACTTACACAGGAGGAAACTATTCATGGGGTATCAGGAGAACAATAAATAGGTTAGTTTGACTAAAACAGAATAGATGGGTACTAGTGAGAAATAAGGTTGTAAAGTGTGTAGCTGTGTGGTTTTGTGTATGCACATATGTGTACACATGTGTATATATTATATATATGCATGTATATATTATATATATGTACATAAAAATAAACATATATACTGATCACTTCCATGCTCTTCTCCCCAATCCTCCAGTCCTCTTCTCAGCCTATTTGTGGGTCCCAGGTACAAAAGTCCAGTAAAAAGGTCTGAAATGATCATCCTTGCTCTATGGAAAATGTCGCCTCACCACTCATTCACATCTCACTCCTGTGCAAGTGGGCTTTTCTTTTTACCACTCAACTAAAACAGCATTCCCTGAAGTCACCAATGATTTCTTAGTTGCCAAATCCAAATGGTCCTTCTCTTCAATCCTCTTCTTCCCAGGTGACCCCTGTGTAGCATCTGACACAATTAACCACCCCTTCTTCTTGATACTCTACCCTCCCTCAGTTCCCATACGACTATTTTCTTTTGTTGCTTGTCTTACTATCTAGAAAAGAACATAAAAGGTCAACAGAAATTTTCTTAAATTCTAAGATTATTCATGGTAACAATCCAAGCGCTCCACACAAACATGAGGCAACAGGGCAGTTTAATAAGCATTGACCTTGAACAGGTCAATGAACAAGTGAACCTGTTCCTTAAGAGTAGTTTTAATCTTTTGCAACATGGTTAAAATGGAAGTGTTTTACAGGACTACACATGTATAATCTATGTCAAAGTGCTTACCTTCTCAAGGATGGGGAAAGGAGAAAATTTGGAACTCAAAAATTATTAAAAAATTGTTTTTACATGTAATTGAGGGAAAAACACCATTCTTTTAAAAAATAATCTACTGTATATTTTTAAAAATCAAGCTGTACATAGTAAATATCTGTGACTTCATATATGGAAATATTCTCTCTAGGACAGCTGCTCTCAACCTGTGGGTCGCGACCCCTTTGGGGGTCAAACGACCCTTTCACAGAGGATGCCTAAGGCCATTGGAAAACACATATTTCTGATGGTCTTAGGAACAGAGACACTGCTCCTCTATCATCTCCAGGCAGGTCCACCCACATGCAGATACGCCCACATCCGAGTATTAAAGGGCTGCGGCATTAGGAAGGTTGAGAACCACGCTCTAGGAGATATTTGCCAAATTCAGAATAAAAAATTTTTAAAAAAATTTTAACTTAATGAAATCACATTAAAGATTGCTTTCAAAATAAATCATTTCTACGCTAACTAAAATTAAAGCAGTTATTTTGCTTAATGGTGAGAGAGAGAAAGAGGGAGGGAGAGAGAAACTTTACTCACCAAAGAAACAACTAATGTGAAAAGCCAGGCATAGATGAAAAAGTAGTCACCTCCAATTTTAATGATATAAAGCAGAAGTGAAGTAACAGGCAATAAAATACACTGAGTCACAACAAATTTCTTGATAGCATCTTTCATGAAGAACCCTAAGGTCTGAAAAAAAAAAAAAGAAAACATGACAGAAAGCTGCTACTTTAAATAACCAACTGAATACAACTTACTCTCCTCTCCTACTCAAGACCTACTCCAATGGCTCACTGTATTGTTAAAATACCCCTAAATTTCTAAGGACATAGAAGGAAAGCACAATCTCTGGAAGGTCCTACCAACATGGAGAGGATTCTGGCCCAGAGAAGGACCACCCCGGTCTGAAGGGCATCCTAGTTTAGGGCAGAATGTTGGCCACCAGATACTGAATATTTCTGCCAACAACAACTCCTTAACATCTTCTACAAGTAATACCCACACGGCTGAAATCCAGAATACTTGAAGTACTGGAAAGAATATGAAACATTAACATACAATGATCCTGCTTTACCCTGAGGCTAAGCACCTGCAACCTCCTAGGCAGTAATCTCTTTTCTCTACTTTTTAAACATCAACAACCAGAACAATTGTAAAGAAATGACCACTTTTTATAAAAAGTAGGAAGAGGCCTTATTCAGCTCTTAGTGCTCCTTCTTTCTTGAGATCATTTCTTTATTTGTAGTGGTGTCATTAGAGGAAATGCCACTCCAACAGTTCTGGGGTAGAGGCTCATTAACCAACAAGACTCAAGTGGGGTTAGGTCTAGAGGGAAAGCCTCCTTTCTTGCCTCAGTTCATTTATTTTTGCATTTATCCCTACCACCTTTAAAAGAACTGGTCTGAAATTCATCACCTGAGAAATATTTGAACCTATTAATGCAGAAAGTTTTACAGAAAAATAAAACCTCAATGTTTACTCTACCTACTATATATTTTTCTCAAATTATTCAAGCAACGTAAGTAAAGTGATATATGTGTAAGTTAAGTGATGTCCGTATAAGTAAAAGTGGAGACCCCTAGCACAACAGGAAAGAAGAAAGGTAATCTCCAAGTGACAATAAACGCTGTCAGTGTATTGTACAATACCTGTTGATTGAAACCATGCTTTTCTTCTATGACAAATGTATTGTAAAGACTCCAAGGCAAGCCAGTGAGGGCACTGAAGAGTGTGGCCAGAAACAGGAACACCAAGGACTGAGTGATCTAAGGACAACAGGAAAAGACAATTACTATTTCTACAAAGTAACAACACAATTCCAAAAGTCTCAGAAAATAAGACAACTGCAACAACAGTGCAATGTTCACAATTCCATTAACATCACAATAACCTTTTTCTCCTTGCTACAGTTAATTCCCTTTACTTCTATCCTCAAGTCTATCCTCTCCATTCTCCTTTGGGAACTTTCTCCAACAATCATTTCCTGTCCCTGCTAAACTGTTGTCTCTCCTACCCACTGGTTCTCTGACGCCCCATATGTTCCCGTCTCCTCAATTCTTAGAAAGATTTCCCTTGATCCCATCTCCTCAAAGCAACATTTTGTATTTCTCCTCCCTTTCAATGCTAAAGTCTCACAAAAAAAATCATCTCTTCTCACTCCCTCTACCATCTCACTAGCCATTCTGCTTCTTATCAAACCCTTGTAACTTGACTTCCTGCTCCATTACACCAAAGTCATCAATGATCTCTTAATTACTAAACCCTATGCTCTTTTCTGTCCTCATTCTCCTGTAAGTGTTCTGCCACATCCAACACTGCTGATCATCTTCTCCTCCTGGAGGACTTTCTCCTCCCTGGATTTCTCTATTCTCTTTTTCCTGTGACTGGTCTTCTCGGTATCTTTTGCTAGCTTGTCTTCCTCCTGCTACCACCTAAATGAGGGTATCCCCCAAGGCTCTGCACCCCCGCCCCATTCTCTCCTCTCTTCTTCCCTCTTTCCCATGTGTTTATAACACATCTACACAGAGGAGGTCCAAATTTATATACGCGGCCTTAAATGCTCCCCTGAGTGTTAAGTCTTTCATTTCAAACTCTCTGCTATGTACTTCCACCTCTATGTCCCACTATCACTTCATGTTCCTATGCTCTGCTAAGCTAGCAAATTCCTCCCAACTTCCCTATTTCTACTGATGGCAGTAAGGTCCTACTTGTTACCAGGGACCAAAATCTTGGAATTATTGTTCCGTCCACAATCTGCCCCTACCATCCAATCAGTTGCCAAGTACAACTGATTTTACTTCTATAATACCTCCCGCATCTTTCCCCTTTTTTCCATTCACTCACAACACTCTCACTCTCGTTCAGGTCTCCACTTCTTTTCTCTTGGACTATTGCTAATAGCCTCCCCCATGCTGGAATGCCCTCTCTCCTAACCTCTGCCCTGCAGAATCCTCTTTATACAGGGCTTGGCTCAGGCTGAAGGGAGGCAATATATTAAAGCAAAAGGAAGTAGATGAGACTGCAAGGAATGGGTGGGAAGAAAAGGACTGAGGGCAGCACTCAGGAATGTCCACACCTGGGAAAGATGAGGAAGAAAAGAAACTGGCAAAAGGAGCTGAAAAGAGTAGGCCAGAGTGAGAAAAGCAAGCTCAAGAGGCAAAAAGAAATGAGAGTCAAGACTACAGGGGAGGGATCTAACTTTAAAGAACAAAATCTCTCTCTCTCTGAAACTAAAGGAGGGACACACAAACTAAGGGTCTAGTTCTAGCTGCGTGCCTAACCTAGCTACACTCCCCATGGTACCACAATGTCTTCTATGGCATCACATTGTCCATTAACAGCTAGCACATATAAGGCTGTAAGGTTTGCAAAGCCAACACACGCATGGCAGCTGATAGTTCTAGTGGACAGAGTACCAGGCCTAGAATCAGAAAGACCCGAGTTCAAATCCAGCCTCAGACACTAGCTGGGTAACCCTGGGCAAGCCATTTAATCTCTATTTGCCTCAGCTACCTCATCTGTGAAAGGGGGATAATAATAGTATCTATAATAGTACTCACATGGTGGTTGTGAGGATCAAATGAGATAATACTTACATACTCAGTGCCTACATACATACATATACAAATATACTTATACACAAACATAGGACATATACATAGATATAGATATATAGCTTTGCTTCACAAACAGAGGGTACTTCCTTGTGAAAATTTATGCTTCCCAGTACTAATAAAGCCTATATTCACATCCCTCAACACTAGTTAGCTTAACTGAAGTTTAGGAGAAACAGGGGTTAAAGGTAATTAGAAGTGACTGATGAACCTCATTGCTCAAGAGGTCACTTTACTTAAGATATTATTGCTGCAATCAGTCCTGGACAGATGGACACACACACACACACACCAGCTTACATTAAATAATGCAAATGCACACTCCCATCCATCTATGAAGACCTCTTTTAATTCTGCTAACAAAAACTGCACACCTTATTGCTTGCTAATTTCCAACATCCTGTCTTGCTTTGAAAGTCTTTGTTTCTGCAGTTGTGACCTTGCTGGCAGAGAAGGCAGTCCCCCCCCAAATGTTACTTCTATCAGTTACTATTTAAAGTAGAAATGTGAAACATTACTGTCAGTAGCCTCTCTTATTAAAAGCCTGGATTTATCAGCAAGGAAACAAGTATTTCAAAACCTCTTTATTTTTTAAAGTGTTGCTGCTCTTACCTTCTGAGAAAGTGGCTTGAAGACACTTACTTAGGGAGGATTAAAAAAAAAACCCAAATCTTGCCCACAAGAAAGATTCTTCAGGACTACTTCTTTGTTTTTCAAAAATAAAATAATGATATTATAAACTAGATATCTATATTATACAGTAAACATGAATGTCATCACTATCTCCTCATGTCCATATATGCTAATCTCTATACTTAAGTATATATGAACATTGTAACTACTTTCTACAAAGGTAATGGTGCTTTTATTCATTCCTGCTGAAATATCTAACGTGTTAGCTCAGGCGTTTCTCCACTTCACTTCCCTCTCCTGCCATTGTCCTCTCTCCTGGCATAATTCTGACAGGATCAGGGAAAGGGCAAGTGTTCAGATCTGAACCTGGACAGTGATGCACAGGAATCGCTATGGTAGAAAAATTTGCCCATGATGCCAAATGAACAAACTTCTGTATTTCTTCTACTTGGAATTCTATTTGGAATTAAAGCAGAATTACAAACTGCTTGCAGAATAATATGACTCAAAAAAACCAAACCCCAGAATAATATGACTAATCCCACTTCTACTAAGTGGCTTTCTCTTTGTTCTCATTGCCCTTGGATTCCAAAGTTCAAGTGTGTCCTCTGACCCAAAGCCCATGAAGTCTAGTTTCTAAAAGTGACGAAGATTGTTAAGAAACAACAGTTTCTGTCCCACATAGGACTTCCTAAGTGGCATAAAAAGGCTGAATGATACAGTGGACTGCATGTGGAGTCTAAGGATCTGAGTTCAAAACCTGGCTACCACTTACTGCCTATGTGACCTCAGGCAAATTATTGA
Source organism: Pseudochirops cupreus (assembly GCA_028627135.1). Lineage (NCBI taxonomy): Eukaryota > Metazoa > Chordata > Mammalia > Diprotodontia > Pseudocheiridae > Pseudochirops > Pseudochirops cupreus. The sequence continues at coordinate 120,397,528 of CM053582.1, forward strand.
CCTTTTTCGCCCTCCGTTTCTTCAAGTATAAAGTGTGTGGGTCTGAGCAGATGACCTCTGAGGGCCCACAGCTTTAGGTTTATGACCCTATGATCCTATGACTTCTGCTGCAAATTAAGGAGAAAATGGGAGAATGTTTGGCTGCTGCCATCCCACAAACTGGGCCTGCAAGTCACTTGTTGAGTCACTGCTCACTTCTTTCTGCTTCCTAAATCCCAACATGGTTCTGCTGGGGAGCTGTTTGCTCCCCTTCCTAAAAGCTCCCTCCTCCAAGAATTCCTCCCATTCTCCTCTAGACTGACATCCCTGCACAGCTATGGCACAGAGCTAATTCAAACAGCTATTTCAAGGCAAATTGCCATAAAACATGCCACTGACATGCCACTATCAATTCATGCAAGATCCTACCTATAAATAATAAATGATTTAATTACCAACAAAATTAACTTTAGAATAAACCTCTGCAGGTCAAGAAGGGGGAAAAACATTTTTTAGACACAAGAAAAGGTACCTCATACTCTGGCCCAAATCCAGCACGCCTACAAAATACTCCAGAAAAATTCCAGAGATATGGAATTCCTCCAAAAAGAAGAATAACCTGTAAAAGAAAATACATTTTAGCTATTTTTCAAAAGCATATGAAACAATCATATGGCAGTATAAACCACTCATGGAGAGAAGATGACTTGGCTTCCATAAGGGAAAATCTTATCTGTTGAATTCATCAAGGGAGTAAATTTGCATGTAAACTAACATCAAATTAGTGGACAACATGTCTGGTTTCAAAATATCTTTGAGGAAGATGAACTGATCAAGCACTTATTAAACAATTACCACGTACCAGGCACTGTGCTAGGCACTGAGTATGGATACAACAAATGAAACATTTCTTACTCACAAGGATCTTCCATTCTCTATACCATATCATGCACTGTGCTAAGCAATATAGATTTAATGTTTGGCTAGGATATAGCTCCTGCCCCCATGGTCATTCTAGTATAAGGCTAATATAAACAGTGACCACTATAATAAACTACATTAGATGATAGTTGCATTGAAGAAATCCAAAGAACAATGTAAGTTCTAAGAGTGAAGCTTTTTTATAGACTAGGTAAACCAGGAAAGGCTTCTCACGTGAGCACAGGCTAGGTGGTCAGTCCCTGAGAGTAGAGGAGCTTGTGCACGGGGGTGGATGAGGTGTGGACAGAGGCCAAAGTACTGGACAAGGGAGCTGACCTCTGTGTATGTACACATGCACAAAACTACAAACTTTTCAAAAGCAATCTCCAAGAGTAAGCGGTCTGTCTTAGTACCTTCAGAAATGTTCTGGGAAAGGAATTATGCAGTAAAATGTACAAGATCACTGACGACACTCTAGGTAATATAAGTCAGAAATAGGGGGGAAAACTGCACAGAGACTTTTTAAGGTTATATGAGTAGGCAGAAAATGGCAGGTGAGTTTTAGTGTGGGTAAGTACAATGCAATGTAATTAGAAAAAAATCCAAATTATAGAGAATGTTGCATTCTAAAACACTATCAATTGTTTCCACCTGTGTAATAGCCCTCTCTCCCTGCCACTGCCACAACCCTAAGACAGACCCTTCATCCCACCTGCTAGGGCTGCTTCAGTTGCCTCATAACAGCTCTTCTAGATCCTACTCTCTTCTCCAACCAATCGGCCCTTCACACTAATACCAGACTAACCTTCCTAATACATAAAGTTGGTCATATCTCTCATTAATTCAAATATCTTCAGGGGCTCTCAACTGCTTACATCTAGAAAAGGTCATACAGATAACACACTAGCATGGCTTCATCAAGAACATGGCAAGCCAGAATAACCTCATTTCCTCTTCTTAAGTGGCGTATCAGGGAAAACACTGTAGCTATAGTTTAACCAGATTCTGGCAAAATACCTCATGCTATTCTTGTGGAACATATGCAGTAATGTGGGGTATATGATAGCACGGTTAGATCTGTAATTGATTGAATGGCCTCACTCAAAGAGAAGTCCATTAATAGTTCCATATTAGCTTAAAGAGAGCTCTCTAACAGAATGCCCCTGGGATCTGTGCTTGGCCCTATGGCATTTATAATTTATATCAATGACTAGGACAAAGGAATACATGGCCTTATCAAATTTTCAAATAACACAAAGCCAAGAAGGATAGTTACCACACTAGATGAGAGCCAGGCCATTAAATTTTCTCAGCAAACCAGAAAACTGAGCTGAATCTAATCAAAAAATATTTAATAGGAACAAAAATAAAAGTCTCATGCTTGAGTATAAGAAATGGCTTCATAAGAACAAAATGGAGAAGTTATGGCTAGAACTTTCGTCCAAAACATGTGGGGATTTTAGGGGATTACAAGCTCAAGGAGTAAATTGTGTGCTACAGCACACCAAAAATCTCATGTGATCTTGGGCTCCGTTAAGAGAGGCATAGCTTCCAAGAATAATGAGGTGAAAGTCCTACTGTACTTGGTCCTGTTCAAATTACACAGAAAGTTTTGTGTTCAGTTCTGGGTGCAATATTTTAGGCAGGGCACTGACAAACTGGAGAGCTACTAGAGGAACACAATTGGAATGGCAAAGGGCCTCAAAGTAAGTGACATATGAAAAGATCCCCATGGTTGTGAAGATGTTTAGCCTGAAGAATAGAAGACTTTAAAGAAGGTACAATCACTGTCCTCAAGTATTTGAAAATGTGTCACGTGAAACAGCCCCAAAAGACAGAACTAGGAGCAATGGATAAAAGTTGCAAAGACCTAAACTTGGGTTTGATGAAAAGAAAAAACTTCCAACAATTAGAGCTATCCAAAACTGGAATGAGTAGCCCTCAGGAGACAGTGCATTCCTTCTGTCTGGAGAGCAAAAGCTGGGTGACCAATTACTAGATATGTTATAATGGCAATCTGTCTGAAATCCTGTAATACCAAGTTAAAACGCTTCTGACATTCAAGACCATCCACAATCTGCGGCCATCCTACTTTCCAGATTGATGCTACTTCCCTCTGTGCACTAGAAGCACTTACTGGCCAGCCAGTATTACTCCTTGTCCCTAAACATACGCTCTAGCTTCTTTCCCTTTATTCATGTTGTACCCTGCCTTACAGTGTACTCACTCTGCCCCTTTTGGCCTACTGAATCCTTATCTATACTGTACAAACTACCTCCCTCCTCCAGGAAGTCTTCTGACTCATTCCTTCCCTGCCCAGACAAAAGTACTTAATGTCTTCTGTATTGCAGTTGTCTGTGTGTGGTATGTGCCCATCAGACACAAAGCTTCAAAAGGGAAAGGTTCTTGTCTTAGTGGAACACACAGCTACTGGTCCAATGGTTTATCAATAAGCTTCTGAATCCATAAAAGGAGCCTGAGAGTCACCGTTAGAACTATACCTTTACACATCAGCTGACAAGCATTTATCGACCACATACGTACTATGTGCTGTGCACTATGCCAAGTGCTGGGAATACAAAGGCAAAAAAACATTCCTCCAGGGGTAGGTAGGTGGCGCAGTGAATAAAGGACCAGCCCTGGAGTCAGGAGGACCTGAGTTCAAATGTGACCTCAGACATTTGATGCACTTACTAGCCGTGTGACCTTGGGCAAGTCACTTACCCCAACTGCCCTGTCTTCCCCCCTCCAAAAAGAAAAAAAAGAATTCCCTCCGTTCAAATAATATATATTCTAATGGGGGAGAGAATAAAAAGAATTAGTTACATACAAGAAATATACAGAGTAGATGCTCTGACCTGAATCTTGAAGGAGACCAGAGAAACTAAGAGGCAGAGAAGAAGGTACAACATTCCAGGAATGGGGTCCAGTGCAAAGCCATAGAGACTAGAGATAAAGTGTCATATTTGAGGAACTGCAAGTAGACCCATATAACTAGATTGTAAAGTGTAGGTAATAAAGTATAAGAAGGCTGAAAAGGCAGGAAGAGGCCAGATTACAAAGATCTTTAAACGCTAAAAAGGATTTTACATTTGGCCCTAAAAGTGACAGGAGCCTCTGGAGCTGACAGCCACTGGGGGCATGCAGTAAAGCGGAACACCTGTTCAGACCTTTGCTTTAGAAACATCACTTTGGCAGCTTAGTGGAGGATGGATTTGGAGTGGGGAAAAGACTCGAGGCAAGGAGATGGATGAGTAAGAAGACTATTGCAGTAATGCAGGCAAGAGGAGATGAGAGCCTGCCGAAATTAGGGTTATGGTTTTATGGGGGTAGAAATGGGGTCATATACCAGAGAAGGGAAGGAAGACTTGTAGAGTGGGGGGGGAGAGGGAGGGGTGTCAAGAATGACACTGTGTTTGTGAGTCTGGAATACCAGTGCCTTCAATACTAATAGGGAAGTTCTGAAAGAATATGAAGGAATATGTTTAGAAATTAGAATATTATAAGCCTCAATGTTCTAAATGTCAAAAACCTAATTTTAAGTGCACTATGAGGAGATAAAGGACAAAATTAAGTTAATTTCTGAATATCCACCTGCTAGGGCTCACAAATTCTATGATCTAGAACAAAGAGATATCTGAACTAGAAGACTTCCCTGATCATTGAACCCAGGGGTTAGCAAACTATGGCCCACCTGTTTTGTCTTCTTTTTTTTATTAACCCCAAGAACTGCTAGCTTTACCAATAAATAATGTGCTTGGAGCTTTGTGCCTCAGCTTATCTTAACTTCAATAACAACAGATCTAACACTAAGGCTTCCTCAGGCAGGGAGAGGTAAAGATATTCCAAATACTACTTTAGTTAGTGCTTTAAAAAAAAACAGTCACAACTATTTAATCAACACAAAGGAGGAATGTTTTTTCTAATCGTCAGAAATATTCAAGTGGAACTGTTATAATGTGTCCTTAGCTACATATCATGTGACAAGCAGTGCAGCGTGGTGGATAAAAAGCTGGACTGTGTGACTAGAGCCACCTGAAGCACCACCTTCTACGTGAAGCCCCTCCCACATCCCCCAAGTACATGGTTTTTAACTACCTGGCCATTCATTTGTATTGGTTCTGCATATACCTATATACGTATATACAGAATCAATATAAAGAGAATCAAAACAATACGAATCTTCTCTGCTCTACTAGAATATAAATACCCTGGGAGCAGGATTATTTCGTTCTTTGTGCGTCTGTAACCTCAGCTTTGAGCACAGGGCCTGACACTTATTAGGTATTTCAAAATGCTTGTGGACTGATTGCTCCTGGGAACCCAGATCTTCTGACTCCACATCCTAGGCGCACATGAACATATCTGGATTTGGCCTCCCAAAATATTCCTTAATCTGGAGTCACAAGAGCTGGGTTTGAATCCTGGGTCTGCTGCCTTCACTATCTGAATGAATGACCTTGGGCAAGTTACTCAGTGTCTGTAGGTCTCAGTTTCTCCATCTGTATAATGAGAGGGTAGATTAGATGATCCCAAAGGAAGCATCTCTAGTTCTAAATCTCATGATCCTAGCTTTTACTATTTCCCCCTTGACCACATCATCATTTTCTTAAACCAAATAAATGAATTAACACTTAGTATTATTCACATCACTGTTATTCCCTGACTACCAGCTTGGATAATACTGGTACTTTAGTTGGCCCCTTGCCCTAGATTACTAAAGGCAAGATGGAAAAAAACCGAGTAGACACATGTAAAAATGTCTCTTTAACCCAATAGCCAATGCTCCCCCAAACTACCCTTTTCTATTGTCCTAATCAATGAGTTTGTTCCTGAAAATTCCTCTAAAGAAACAGCACACTACGAGGAGCTCCCATTCAATCTCCACAGACCAAAGTCATGTTCTGTGTCTCTATTCTCTGCTCACCCGCTCTCGGTTGTCCTGGCTTACCACACAGAACCTGAGACTATTATAAACCTCCATGTGCCTTCTCTTTCCCCTCCATCATTTCTATATATTTTGGGGACAGAGGAGTTAGCCTAATTCCCTTTTTGTTCCCTTGACCTGGACTGGAGTGAAGCCTACGTCAGATATCCAATAAAGACCAACCTTTCCCAATACTTAGGCCCAGGGCAAGTGTGCCCTGAACTCTCTTACTCCAATCTTCCTCAAATCCACCAGAAGGTACTTTAGCATTGCCAGGTTCTTACATCTGGTGGATTCTCACGATCAATACACAGACAACTATACAATTAGCAATGGTGTTTCTCTCTTTTACTCACGCCTTGACTCCATGGGAAGAATGTAAACATAGTATTTTCCAGGCATCTTCTTTCACTGAACAATCATATTTCTGCTTTCCTTGCTCCTGAGGCACTATTTCGATTTTTTTTGTTAAAGCCACATTTCTAACCTCTCTAGCCAGGTTACACGTGTGAAGTGGTCATTTTATTTTTGCCTTTTGGAGAGGCAATTGGGGTTAAGTGATTTGCCCAAGGTCACATGGCTAGTTTTTGTGTTAAGTGTCTGAGGCCGAATTTGAACTCAGGTCCTCCTGACTCCAGGGCCAGTGCGCTACTCACTGTGCCACCTAGCTGCCCCTGAAGTGGCAATTTTTGGAGCAACAGGATAAATAGCCCAATAATCCTGAAAGGAAAACTCCCAGGATTGCTAATGAATCAATCAAATAAATAAAAAAAAAAACTGAAAATGTCTATAGACAAGATAATAGCAAACTGACTTCAGAGAACTGCAGGAAAATTTTTCCAAAGGCCACATTTGGAGAGGTGTGAGGGCAGACAAACAGGGAGAATACATTTGTGGTAATTCCTGCAGTTTCTGAGAGTCAAGAACTGACTGTCCTGGAGAAACACTAACCAAACTAGCTCAGAAGCCAGCACTGAACAAACACATTCTCACTTATAAACTCCTATTTGCATCTGCGCTACATAAATGTAAAATCAAATGTGATAATTAGACTAAAATTATTTTGAGATTTCTTCTTAAAAGAATACTCACCGTGCCTTCAGTTTCTGAATACAATCCTGACCAAAAGCTGAAAGTACTTTTGTCCAGTTGATATAGTCGAGATTTTTCAAATGTTTCTGAATCCATGATTTGTCCTAATTCTTTTGGTACATGAGTAGTGGTTCTGTAGACACGTCTCTGAAATAAAGGTAGGAACAAAAATACTTTAATAATAAACATTCAAATCTCAGTTCACTTGCTCACTTTGGAATAATCTTTTGAGTCCTATCTTTACAGCAAGACTAGGTCCAATCAACTATATCTGTTTAATCTAGTCATAAGCATGGCATTTTGATAACAGTACCTAGCACATACCCTCATTACTAATGACCCTTGTGAAAAAATATATGATCTGCTTTTCTTCTATTTTTTGTAGTATGATCTTTATTATTATGGTCATATCCATTTAGAATTTATTATGAATTATGGTAAAAGATGCTGAACTAAGCCTAATTTCTGCCAGACTATTTTCTGGTTTTTCCTGCAGTTTTTATCAATGAGAGAGTTCTTTCCCAAGTAATTTATGTTTTATGGTTTTTGAACAATGAGTTATTGAATTCCACTACATTATCCCTTGTCTAGTCTGTTACACTAATCTACTTCTCTATTTCCTAAACAATGCGAAATAGCTTTGATGACTGCTGCTTTTATAATGGAGTTTGGATTCTGTAAATACTATTTAATCTTCATGTATACCCTTTTTTTCATTATTTTTCTTGTTACTCTATGTCATTTGTTTCTCCAAATGAATTTCACTATTATTTTATCAAGTTCTGTGAAGTATCCCTTTGATCCGACCAGTATAACAATAAGACCAGGACCATAAACAAACCTTTGGCAGTACTGTCATTTTTTCTTATGCTAGTTCAGTCCAGTCAGGAGCACTAAATATTCCTCCAGCTATTAAATTGTTCTTTATTACTTTAAAGGAACACTTTGTCACTTTACTTCTGCAAGCATTTTATGGGATTTGGTAAATTAACTCACAAATATTTTACATATTTTATAGCTACTTTAAATGGGATTCCCCTTTCTATTAGTGCCTCTCAGATTTTGTTATTCTTATATAGAAATGCTTTTGATTTGTGTGGGTTTATTTAGCCTGAGACTCTGCTATTAACAGTCTCAAATAGTAGTGCTGATGATTTTCTAGGACTTTTAAGTAAACATTATCCCATCACCAAAAAAAAGGAGTTTTATCTCCTCTTTGCCTAAATTTCCATCTTTGATTTCTTGCTCTTGTCTTATTGCTATTGTTAACACTTCTAGAACAGTATCAAATAATACCAAGGAGAGCAGACATCATTACTCCTCTATTTTGGCGGAACCTTCTTCTTCATTCAGAAGAGATTAGGTTTTTTTTTCCTCTCTCTCTGTGTTTTTTTTTTTTTTGCTTTTTGGAGGGGGGAAGGGCAAGCCAACTGGGGTTAAGTGACTTGCCCAAGGTCACATGGCTAGTAAGTGTTAAGTGTCTGAGGCTGGATTTGAACTCAGGTCCTCCTGACTCCAGGGCTGATGCTCTATTCACTGCGCCACCTAGCCACCCCAAGATTAGGTTATTGATAGCAGAGAATCCTGGAGTGGAATCGTCAAAAGAAAGAGTATTAGGAAAACATTAAGTGACTATTATGCTATTAGGTAGAAGAGAAAGTTAAAACTGAATTTTAACATACTTTGATCTTTTCCTGGCTCAAGTCTTATAAATGTTAGCTCAAACTGTCTTGTGGAAGAGGTGTGACTATTGCATTTTAGGCATTTCTCTAAGAATAAATACATGGATTTAGATTCATGTTAAACTAACAAAATTATTTCTGGCAGATTCATATCTAAAACGCAGAATACAGTATTAATTTTTTTCTTCAAGAGTTGACTCATCCATAAACTGAAGGGGTCAGACTAGATGATACGTTCCAAATGTTATGATGTTAATTCACAATTTCACAAAGAAATATTTACCAAGTGCTAATATGTGCAAGATACTAGGGATACAAAGACAATTTAACACATATTTATTACTTACTAAGCCAAAGGCCCTGTGCTAAGCAGTAGGGATCCATGAACAAAATGAAAAAAGGCCCTGTCTTAAAAGAACTTAAAAGAACAAGGGCTATATGTTAATACAATATGTAAATAAAGTAATGGGTTGGGGATAGATCAAGAAAGGGTTTGTGTAGGAAGCAGCATTTGAGCTGAATGTGGAAAGGAGCTAATCATTCTAAAAGATGGAACTGAGGAAGAACAACATTCCAGGAAAAGGGAAACCACCTTATATGAACACAGGCATGGAGACAGGTAATGGAATGCTCTATATAAAGTAGACTGACTAATTTAGCTAGAACAGAGAGGAGATATATACTATGAAATCAGTCTAAAAAGAATCTTAAATGCCAAAGAAAGAAGTTTATATTTTCACCTAAAGCCACTGAATCTCTATCACTTGGCAGCTTGGTGGAGGACATACTGGAGAGACTTGGGAAGAGACTAGCTATAAGGAGGTCAATTAGGTGGCTTTGAGAGCAATCCAGGGAAGAGCTGATGAGGCATTAGACAAGGGTAAGGTAATAGACCAGAGAACTGTTGTGGAGGTAAAATCGACAAGACTGGGTGACTGGGGAGAAGAGCAAACAGCTGAAGATGACTCAGGGGTTGGGAACCTGAGTAACTGGAAGGGTTTTTGAGAGAATGGGAAAGTTGATTGTAGATGAGTTGTTTCAGACATATTGAGTTTGAGATGCTTATGTGTTATCCTGGTAGAGATGTCAAGTATGCAAATCAGAAAGCTAGGAGTGTACATGTAAATCTGGGAGTGATCTGAATCAAGGCAACAATGATCCCATTGGAGCTGATGTGATCATCAAGAAAAATATATGTAGAGAGAAGGCAACCCAGAACAGAGCCTCCAGCTATGCACGGAAGTTGGATAAAATGTTTAACAGTCCCTGCCTGCTGGGGCACAAAGAGTTTGGGGACAGTCAAATTAAAATATGGTTATTATAGACATCAGTTCACACAAATAACCCAGAATTATGTGAATGGGGAAGAAATTTTAGGAACCCAATTAGCTGTCACTCACAGACTTGTCTATCAGCAAGAAAAATGTGTCTCATTAAAAATATCTTTCAACACTTTGCACAAAGGCTCTGTGTTAGAATTGTGATTCTATAATAATTTATATAAATATATTTGCACATACAATTATATAACATTAAATTACATAATTTAACATAATATGATTAATTAAAACATATCCCTATATCCAGAATATGACATACCAGTCAGATACAGCCTGCATGACCTCAGGATGGGGCACAGAATAAGAATGTTGGTGAAAATTTTTCCTCCTTAAAATTGTTCCTACACATTTTTGCCTAGTATACCCAGGCATGAACTGTCATGCCAGCGTGGTCAAAACTCCTGCACATCACTGCACTGCTGGGTAACAGACATAATACTGGGAGTTATGTAAGTAACCTTGAACTTGTATAGTAATTGTAATAGACTCATATGTGAACTTCATGGACACACACATGGACTTCTGGAAATATGGCCTATTCTTGACAAGACATATTTAATGAGAAAAATATCTCATATGAAATGAAGTTTTGACAAAGAACTTACTAATACAGAGAGTACAAACTGTTTACAAACTGCCAGGATAATACTGTAGAGTACTGGCCTGATGTCAGTAGACACTGATTTTGCCACTTATTACCCAAGTGACCTTGGGCAAGTCATTTAATTTCTTTGGGTCTTAATTTCCTCAAATGAAAAAAACAAAACAAGGAGGTTGGACTAAATGATCTCTAAGGTCTAGTACAGCTTTAGAGGGAAGGGAATAAGCATTTATGGATCACTTAATATGTGCCAAGTGCTTTATAACTACATCGTTTGATCCTCACGACAACACTGGATTACAGTGACTACAACATTACAGAAACTGGGGCAAAGTGCAGTTAAGTGACTTGCCTACCGTCACACTGTTGAGAAGTATATGAAGGATTTGAACACTATGTATACATACATACCTACATATATATGTATATATATATATATATATATATATATATACACACACACACACATGTATATGTGTGTATGTGCATATACACACACATATATGTGTGTGTGTATACAGATATAGATATAGATATAGATATAGATGTGTGTGTGTGTGTGTGTGTGTGTTCTACTACCTGGCTCAACTCTACCTTTTCATCCTTATTTCGAAAATCTCTTTTCATAAACTCTAAATTCTAGCCAACTCGCATTCCATCTCATATTCATGTATTTAACAGGCTGTTCACTCGGCCTGGAACACATTTCCCTCCTTATCTCCACAACTCAGAATTCTCATCTTCCTTAAAGGTATTATATCTTCCAAGAAGTCCTTCCTAATATTTCCAGTTGTTAGTGTTATCTACTTTCTCAAATTATCTTTATGCATATGGTACCCCCCCACTTCCCCATAAAATGTGAACTCTTTAAGGGTAAGGATTATTTCATTTTTGTCTTTGTATCTATAGTGCCTTGCACATTGTAACTCTTAATAAATGTTGACTAAACTGAACTGAATTGTGAAGTAGCTAATCAGTTGTATTTACAGAAGAAAGTGAAACTGAAAGACAACTGAGGAAAGTTACAAAGTGTGGTAGAGGCAGAAATCAAATAATCAAATCCTTGTCTACTGACTCAAATTCAAATGCTTTTTCCACTACACTCTACACTACATTTAGTACCTAGTTCTTTACCTTTCCGGATGAAAGACATATGGTAGGTAGGTAGGTAGATAGATAGATAGATGATAGAGATATAGGTAGATAGATAGATAGATAATTAGATATAAATGGATGATCTGTAGGTTCAAGGCAGAAGAAGGAGAAATTGAGAGGAGTGGGGAAAAAAAGAGGTGATAACAAAAGAACAAAGTGGCAGAGACTGTAACTGTTTTTGCACTTTGAATAGGAATTTTCTAAATATCATAGAAAGAGTTGCCATTATTTAATAATGGCTGACATAAGCCTTCAAAGAAAATGGCATGTATCTTGCGTGAACTTTATAGATCCTCTCAAGTTCCTGAAATCTAAAGTCTTTCCTCGAACTTGGCTTAAAAGTAACTCTCAAAGACTCAGACAGCACAGCAGAAGCTCTGGACAACTCTACCAGAATGAAAAGATTTTGAAGACAGGTCCCACTGAACCACCTACAGCTGTCATCTGAGGCCCAGACTAGCTAAACTCAGAGGTGCCTCACCGGGCTGAGTTTGAGTTCTTCAGTCACAACTCTAAGATATTATCTAATATTGTCAGAGAAGGGTTATTATAGTCGGTGTCAGTGGGGAGAGTATCCACACCAAGGAAATTCTGGATTCCTGAAGAACTAATGCTTAGAAGATAAACTCCTGAATAAAGTTGAAAGGCATCAAGCTTCAGGAAATAATTTTCTAATCTTATGGCCTGACACTAATAACAACAAAAAAATGATGATTCATCCAATGAGATGAAAAGCAAAAGAAATTATAGGTGCAAAAGATGTTAGAGGAGCTGGATGATCAGAAATCATCCAATCACAATCCTCAGAACTATACAGCAGAAAGACTTGGGATGAGAGCACCTGGTCTCAAATCCTGGTTCTTCAATTTACTATCTGTGTGACCTTGGACAAGTCATTAAATCTTTCAGAGGTATAATTTTTTTGTATGAAACCTGAGGTGGATAGACTAGACCTAAACAGGGTGCCTTCAAACTCTGTATCGATAACCATACAATTTTATATTTCCATCTTTTACAGATGAGAAAAATGAGGTGCACAGAGAGGAAGTTAATTGTTCAAGGTCAAATAGCAAGGAAGTGGTAGGGAAAGAATTCAAACCCAGGCTCCCAGGTCAGGACTATGAAGCTTCTGGAGATCCCAGGATTCCAGCAGGGCAGCTTTCAGTTCCTGGGAGGCTCTCAGCCTTACACCAAAGATCATTTCCTGTCCTCAGTTTCCTCATCAGCAAAGTGGGCCTGCTATTCTTGATCCTACCAGACTCACAGGGTTGTTATAGAGAAAGAACCATCTTGGGTGAAATCAACCTGATATGGAAGAAAGATAATGCTATCCTTAACTACCTCATAGAGTAACTGGGAGAAACCGACGCCAACAATCCTAAACCCCCATCAGTATGAGAAGGATGACGAAGCTACTACAGAGCCACGTGCTGAGAGGAGGCCAGGGACAGGCTATATGGAGAGGTTCAGGATCCCACACCTACGGCTGGATGGGATCTCGAAGACCATTTGGTGCAACCCTTTCACAGATAAGAGAGCAGAAGCTCCGAGGTGGGACTGGCCAAGGTCAACGTCTGAGGGAGGGAGCAAGACGGCAGCGATTCGAACCCAAGTCTTGTCCCCAAAGCCAGACTCTGGGGGATGTCACTCGGGCCAAACATGCAACAAACACTTATTATGCGCCTACTGCATGCCAAGAAGGGTGGGGTGGCAGAGGATGAAGAGATCTGAGAAGTCGCTTTGGTGGGGTGAGGGTATTTGGGGAGCGAGGGGGTGACTGCGACCAGCCGGGATCCGCGGCCCACGTGGGCAGGGCGGGGGTGCGGCCTTCCTTCCCGCCCCCCCCCTTCCCCTCTGGCTCCGGCTCCGCTCACCTGCCGCTGCGCCAGGAAGGTCTCCCACAGGTAGACTGTCCAGGAGAAGAGCAGCACGGCGCCGAAGATGCGCTTCTCGAGCGGCACGGCCCACAGCGCGTCCAGCAGCGGCGCCCACATCCCCGCGGCCTCCGGCTCTCCTTGGCGCTACCTCACGCCGGCGGCGTCCCCGCCTCCTCCGTCCCCTCCGCGAGCACGCCCGCCGGGGCGGAAGGGGGAAAGCAGGGGAAGGCGGGGGGAGTCACACCCACATGCGTCCCGTCACCCAGCTCGGAGGTGTCACCGCCACATCAGTCCCCAGCGCCTCAGCGCGTGCTCGGTGTCACAACCATATCAGTCCCCGTCTTCTCAGCCTCCGATGTTACGTCCACATCCGTCTCAGCAGCCGCGTGCTATTGGTGTTACACCCAAACAGTCCCGGCTTCTCGGCAAGCCAAGGAGGCACCTTCACATCCGTTCCTCGAATCCACTGGTGTCACACATCCACGAGGGCCCACTTTAGCGTCTTGCTGACACCCACCTGGTTATCTCAGTTCGCTGGTTGTGTCACTCACCCAACCCCCTCAACTCTGAGTTTGCGGTGTTACATCCAACACCTTCCCCGTAGATTAGGAAAAGGTCCGGAAGCCGGGCATAGAAAGCGTGGGCAGCCCCTCGATTTCCGCTCAGCCCCACCCTGGTCCGCGTTCTAAGTGGACTGCGCGCACTCCCGATTACAGCATTCCGAGCGCGCCCCCGACGCCTGCAGTGTTCTAAGCGCGCTGGCGGCCCCTCCGTACACTCTCTGACCCCGCGATCAATTTCCCTGGGAGTGGCTGATCCTAGGTCTAGGACCTGGACATGTGCGAGTGAATGCTGCCCCTCTCCCGCGTCCATGATCCCTAGCGTTCTTCAGGCAGGGAGCGTGACTCGAGTCCTTACTCCGTCCATTCATTAAACGCTACAGACGTCCATTCATTCATCCACCATCCGGGCTCTAGGACCTCGGTCCCTGCCTCAGTCTCCCCCTTTAACCCAACCCACGTCCTCATACCCAGAAACTCCTGCGGTTATCCCTATTCACCTCCCGAGACCCACTTACTCCACCTCGGCCACCCCAAAGATCCCTGTCCATCCTCTATCTGGGAGGTGGGTGGCACCTGAGACCTCATTCTTACCCCAAATGCTGCCACCTCCATGACCGACCTCGAACTCAATCTCCTCTCCTTCCATCTCTCCCTCTGTTTCACGGGGCGGGCACTTGTAAGTCACCGAGACCAGGTGAATTCTTGTTAATTCATTTGAATTGATTCTTTTCTCCTGGACCTCCTGTATGTCACAGACCCTAGATTTAGAGCTGGAGAAACTGTAGAAGGTTATCAAGTCCAGCCTCTTTAAAGCCAAGTCAAGCGAGGCCCCCAGAGGTTACATATGACTGATAGGTAGGATGGAGAGAACAAGAGAAGTGGATGAGATAGAGACAGAGCTCTAGAGAGGGAGATGGACAGATATTGTTGTTTGTCGAGGACCAATGACATCACAAGGGATGTCTTGACTTGCAGATGATTCGGATTTAAGTGAGGCAGAATTGCTCAAAGTCGTCAGCCTCACTCTTCTAGAGTCATCAAAATCCATCACACAAAAGTCAAGATGACTGTTGGTGGCCTGGAATGCAGAGGATGTCCTTGGTATCTTCTTTATCTGACCAAGCTCTAAGCGCTCCGCAGTTTCTGCTTCAGCTGCCTTCATGGCTGTTAGGACAAATTGCTCTCATCCCCCCATTCTACCAGGGAAAGTCTTCACATGCTTGGGGTAGCCATCCCTCTTAACTCACTGACAGGTCTGAGGTCCGTTGGTTACCCTCAACATGGTTAACCCTGTCTTCAGAGATGGTTTACCAGAATGTGGCCACTGTGGATGCTAGAGTTTCTTGGAGCCACAGGTGAGAGGTGGGTGAATCAGATGGACAGGCCTGAAAAGGGATCAGCAAGTCATCAAACTGTTGTGGTTTCAACTCTCCCCACTCAAGGACTCCAAAAACTTGCAATTTCATGATGTGTTGTGGTGGAACTGTCTCCAAGAATTCAGTCAGACCACCTCTAATCCAAGAGTAGGTGTTTATTGAGACTGACACCTCTCATGAAGCAGGCTAAATTCCAAGAGGAACCAGTAACTTCGAAGAAAGCAAGATGGATTTTTATAGGGTAAAGATGCAATTACAAAGCAGAAATTATGAATATTAAAAAGGCAGGAGGGTTTTTTTTAAGGGATTAGGTAATAGGGGAGGGGTCCCAGCCTCAGGGAAACTGAGCATGCAATTACCCACAATGCACACAGAAAAATCCATTTGGGGGAGTATGTATGTATTGTAATGAGATCATAATAAGCCTCTCTACATCATAAGTTCACTCTAGGTCAGTTCTTTACTATTACTTTGAAGGCGCCTTCTTAGGGAAAGTCCCTTCTATTGTTTTGGGGTTCACATCCTGCTTGGTCATCCTGGTAGTGCTGTTTTCTGATTGACTGAGTATTGTGGTCCTGTCTAAGACTAAATGGATGTGGTTGTGAATGAGTGCATGGACACACCTACTGTTTCTGTGGGAAATATGAGGAATAGGTCTGGGGGCACTGGCTAGCTAGAGACAGTGGCTGGGATCCCATCACATGGACACACCTGCTGTTCTGTGAGACATAGGAGTTCATGGACATACCTGTTGTTCTAGTGAGCAGTGAGGCATATGGGAAGAAGTTAGGATATTAGGAGTAGGAGTGGCTAGGTAGGGGCAGAAGCTCTGCTGTTCAGTGGGGCCTATAAAGAAGTTAGAATATTGGGGCTGGGGGAAGCTTTATTAAGATTCTATCAATGCCAGAGGTGTCCTAAACACCCCATACATCCCAGATAGATAATGAAGAAGAAGGGGACCCATGTATGTAAGAAAGGACTCCAAATATAGAGAGAGCTGTCTTTATGTGACTCAAAGGGAGGGACAATAGACATCTGTAGTGTCTCACCTTTCTCTAGGGGAGACTTGGTGGGGGCAGGGAAGGGGAGATTGGGCAGGAGATTACTCTGCTCTCCTTAGAGAGGGGTACCAGACTAGAAGTATATCTGTGTTCTCCATTCAATATTTTTAGTCTAGGCAACTCCAAAAGACTCACGATGGAAGGAGATGTCTACATTCAGAGAAAGATCTGGAAAGAACAGAGTTTAAATGCAGACTGAAGCAAACTACACGCTCTCTTTCTTTTTCATGTTTGGTTTTGTTTCCTCTTTCCCATAGTTCACTCCATTGGTTACAACCCTTCTATACAATCAGACTAATGTCCAATGTGAAAGTATTTGCAGATCCTATACTTGATTGCATGTTGACATGGGGGGAGGGGAAAGGAGGGGAGAAAATTTGAAACTCAAGTGATTGTGGAACTGAATCTTGTTAACTGAAAGTAAACAAACAAATCAATAAAAAAATTTAAAATAAAAAAATATTATTAGTCTAGGGAATGTGATCAGGTTCAATCTAACTTCTCATCATTTTGTCATGGGGAAGGACCACAATCTCTATACCCAAGGCTGAACCCCTTTCCCACCAAATGCCAATTCAGCAATGAACAAATGTAGCAAATAACAAATCCATTCCTCCCAACCACAGCACAACAGAAATCAGAGAAGGTATATACAGGGGAATATGTACCAGAAAATACAAAGTGAAGAGCTCTCCCATTGAGAGAGGGGTAACTCAGCTCAACCAAGAGACAGTGTCCTAGATCTCACCTAAAGGGAAACTCTTCAAAGTCTCCAGTGTAGCAGACTGGGGATAGGCACATGATGGAAACAGCTGATTCTTCTCGCGTCTTCCTAGAGGCTTTTCCTTCGGTCACCTAAATGGGCTTGGCCTTTTTCCATCTTCCCTCTCAAAGCTGGAAGCCAGAAGCAGCTCCATACTTGAAGAGACCTGGCACTTGAAGAGTCCTGAAGGGAACTAAGGGTCTCATATGCTTCTCACCACCTCCAGGCCCCTCCCGCAGGGTAAAGCCCTCATCACCAATAAGCAGAGAGCCCCATACCAATGGGCTTTCCGACAAGGGTTTCAGATAGATAGACTAATTCCTCTCCAGGCTTCACTCCTGATTCTATAAGCTCTCCCTACCATGCCACAGAATCCTCTTCACTCTAGAAGTTCACATGACCTCTGGATTTCAAACATTCAAGTACTTACCACCCCTACAGTCTTGCCCTCTAATTAGTTGGTTGGTTCTTCACCAAACCCCCATTTTAAGGAGGATGTCCAGGCAAACCATGTTTTTATTCCTTTCTTTTCTGCCTTCCCTGTTCCAACTACCCCCCCTTTACAGTTTCTTTTTAGATGTCTTCTTTTTTATTTTTTTTTTAAATTTTTGCTTTTTTTTTTTGGAGAGGGGAAGGTAAGTCAATTGGGGTTAAGTGACTTGCCCAAGGTCACATGGCTAATTTTTGTGTTAAGTGTCTGAGGCTGGATATGAACTCAGGTCCTCCAGGGCAAGTGCTCTATTCACTGTGCCACCTAGCTGCCCCTTTTTAGATGTCTTGTACCATCAGAATGTAAGATCCTTGAGGGCAGGCACTGTCTTTCCACTTGTATTTGTATCCTGGTACATAGTGTAATCACTTAAATACTTCTTGACTTGATCTGATATAAATAAATGAGAGAGAAAGAGACATGTTCAGTGTTTACCACATACCAGGCCCTGTACAAATACAAGTAAGAAAGACAGTGTCTACCCTTAAGGAGCTTATATTCTAATATAGGAAGACAGTACATAAAGGGTCACTGAAAAAGGGGAAGGGAAGGGTACTTTCCCTTGGACTTTGACAGATGATAAGGAGGGGAAATCCTGAAAGTTGAGTTGGGAGCCAAGTGAGCCATGGTAGTGGTTTTTCCTGAAATACAGGTCAGAGTGAGAAGTCACCGGTCAGGACAGTGGAGGTTTCTCCAGGGTAAGAAGGCAGATGAGAAAGAGGAAGTAAAGTCCCAAGAGTGGAATTAGGAAAGTGTCTTGCTCAGGGTCACATAGAAACAAAGTAATGTTAAAAGGAAAATTATTTCTCCTGATTAATGAGGCAAAACTCAGGACAAAGAGAATTTTAAAGTTTATTAAATACATCAAGGTAGCGACACATTGGTACGTTGGATGGAACTTGGGCCGGGAGTCAAGAAGACTCATCTTCCTGAGTTCAAATCTTACCTCAGAGAATTACTACCTGTGTAACCCTGGGCAAGTCACTTAACCCTGTTTGCCTCAGTTTCTTTACCTGTAAAATAAGATGGAGAAGGAAATGGCAAGCCATTCCAATATCTTTGCCAAGAAAACTGCAAATGGGGTCACGAAGAGTTCAACACAACTGAATAACACAAGCAACATGCTGATGGGCTGGGGATTAGCAATAGCTTCAAGATGGAGTCAGCTTTTATCAATAACTTTAATAATGAGATAAAGTCACTTTGGATAGATACACATCAATAAAAGGGGGATGGGCTCTTGCATCTCAATTCTTCCCCAAGGTAGCAAGTACATGACAATTTGCCAGGTACAAACAGGTAAGGGATGACTTCCTACTTGACTAATAGTAGGTATAACAAAGCCACAGATGGAGTGACATCTCCCCCAACATGGATTGACATGCTTGACCAGCAGCAAGTCAGTGAATCTGCATAACTTTCAATAGGGTTTGAGCCCAGGTCTTCTGAATTCAAATCCAATGCTCAATACCTCACCAAGGACCTAAGCACTGGTTCTCCCAGGTATTAGCCTTCCTTCCTTTTGTTCCTAGTTATGTCTTTATAATTAACCAAATCAGCCAGGAACACTGGCATTCATCTTGAGCTACTAAATGCTGCTGGGGAGGACATAAAATCCTATAGTCTACTAGGGCAGTTTGCCACACATTCATTTCATATAATCCCAACTGGGTCCTTTCCTGTTCAAAAATTAATTCTTCCATTATTGTACTCTTCTATCACATTTTTCATAATTGCCCTTCCAAAGCCCCATTGTTCTTCAAGCCTCTACCTCTGCCTTCATGTATCACCCCAGAAGATGTCCTATTTTACTGAGAAAATTGAAACCAATCCTCCTGACTTCGCTTATCTCTGCTCTTCAGCACCTTGACCTTTATATCTCTACCTATCCTTCTGTTCTTAACTTTAGTCTCTGAGGATGAAGTTATCCTTAATGCCTCCACTTGTGACCTAGATCCCCTCTCATCAGCTTTCTTTAAGAACTTGTTCCATTTATCATTCCTGTTCTCTTCTGATCTGTTAGTACCTTCCCCATAGCCAACAAACTCAGGTCTCCCTTGTCCTTGAAAAAAATAGCTCTCTTGATGTCCATGTCTGCTGTCAAGTTGGGCCAGGGCTTGGGCTTATCTTCCTTTCAATGGTTTTCTTTTGCAGAAAGTTGTTTGTCCTTCATTTTCTAAGAGGACCATGGCATCAGGGAAATGATGACAGGACTTGCAGTTGACTTTGATTTGAGTGAGGGAGGGCTGTGCAAGGTTACCAGCCTCACTTTTTCCTCCAGAGCCATCTGGGTCCCGTGGCCAGATATTCATCAGCATGATTGGTTTTCTTTTGCAGAAAGAGTACATTTGGTGAAAGCTTCTCTGATTGACAATTAGCTCTGTTTGAGGGACTCAGGAGCTCCTGGCCACTTGAATACCTCCAAGACTAGAAACATCCATGTAAGGATAATTGTTCAGTCATATGTACTCAAGGAAAAAAATTTTTAAAGCAACAACAAAGCAGAAAGGTAAGTCTGAGACTTGAGATCCTGACTCAGACTCACCTAGACAAGCACATGTACTCACTGCCACATGTGAGCAACCACCATAGTCTCTGGGCAAAGGAGAGAGTATACCCAATCCCTTATGGGAAGCCCAGTTTTAAGCTTCACAATTACCATGTTTTTGGCAGACAGAAAGAGAGAAAGTGAGGGTGAAAGTCATCTGTTTCTTTTCTTTTCTTTTTTGGAGGGGGGAGGGCAGGGCAACTGGGGTTAAATGATTTGCCCACGGTCACACAAGTAGTAAGTGTTAAGTGTCTGAGGCTGAATTTGAACTCAGGTCCTCCTGACTCCAGTGCTGGTGCTCTACTCACTGTGCCCCCTAGCCTCCCCAGTTGTCTGTTTCTTTAAAGTCTCCTGAGGAACCTGTTCTTCCTGGCTCAGTGGACAATACTCTTCTGATGCATCTTCTTCCTCCTGTTGGGATTGCTTGCTCCATCATCCCAGAGCTTGGAGCGTCCCAAAGCTCCAAGTCCTTCAGCACTGAGCCAGTGCACACATGACCCACTAACAATTGCCAGGAGAGCTCAGCTCAACTCTGCACAGGCTCCATGGGGTGTGCTCTAGCCAGAACACATCAAAGGGAGGGTTCATGATCACCCCCATTACAACTCTTTCTCTACTTTCTTCTCATTTGTCATCATGACTGTTCAGATAACTTCCAAATCCATATTGCAGCTTTAATTTCTCCTCTGAGCCTCAGTCTCACATTTCCAACTTCCTATTATATATCACATAAGCACCTCAAATGCAACAAAGAGTCAAACAACAAGCATTTATTAAGAGTTTACTATGTGCCCAGCACTGTGCTAGGACTGCATAAAAGGGGGTGGGGGAAAAATTAGACCCAGCCCTCAAGAAACTCATATTCTAATGATGGAAATAACATGTAAATAAGTAGTTACATACAAGATATCCAGAGAATAGATGAAGGGATTTTGAAAATGAAGGACCTTAACTGCTGGGGGAATCAGAAAAGGCCTCCTGTAGAAGGTGAGCTTTGAATTGCCTTGAAAGAAGCCAAGAAATATGAAGAGGTAGAAACAGAGGCTCCAGGCCTGGGGGATAGTCAGTGAAAAGGCCCAGGTGTGAGACATGGATATTGTATTCAAGAAACTAGAAGCAGGGCAGTGCAGCTGGATCATAGGGTGTGTGGAAGAGAGTGAAGTGTAGGAAGGTTAGAAAAGTAGGAAGAGGTCATGTTATGAAGAATGCCTGCTCAGTTTCATTATGGGCAAAGATACAGAGACAGGGAAAGGGAGTGGGAGAGAGAGACACAGAGACGGAGAGAGGGAAAGAGAGAGACAGAGACAGAGACAGAGAGAAAGAGAGAGAGAGAGAGAGAGAAAGAGAGAGAGAGAAGAGAGTCTCGATCTGCCTGTTAGTATCTCTCTGCTCCCATCACCAGAATCTAAAAGTGAACTTAAAAATCTCTTTTCCCAAGGACAGAAGAAGTTGGAATATGGAATCTTGGGAATTGTATACCTGCATAAGGTGTCTTCTGTCTCCCTGCATCTTACTGATCTATATCTTTCCATGAACAATTCTGGGGACCTCTTTGCATCTGACTGAGGTAAAATGCTGTTAGGAAACGCCCACTATGCAAAGTAATTTTGGGAGGAGTACCAACAATTGGAGGAATTAGGCAACAGTGAGGGGGTCAATTTGGCTGAAACACATGGTGAAATGATGTCAAATAAATCTGGAAAGGTAAACTGGAGTCAGATTTAAAAGGGCTTTAAATGACAAATTGAGGAAATTGCATTTTATCCCAGAGGCAATAGGAAGTCAGTGAAGATTCTTGAGTACACAAGTCAGAGCTCCTTTAGGGATATCAGTTTGGCTGCTATGGCCAATTAAGTGTCTATTGCAATACCTCTGGTGAGTGATGATAAAGGCCTGCACCAGAGTGGGCAATGCCCTCCTAAGAAGGAGCACAGCATATTGTCTCTAGGATCAGATGTAAATCTCTGTTTGGCGTTCAAATCTCTTTATAACCTGGAGCCTCTAATTCTTTGGACTGTATACACATGACACCTGTCCCCCCCCCCAACTCCCCCCCACACTCTGAAATCCCATGACACAGGCCTTCTTGCTGCTCCTGAAACAAGAAATGCCACTGTGTCCTGACTCTGAGTACTTTTATTGGCTGTCCCCCATGTCTGGAATGTTCTCTCTCCTCATCTCCACCTCCTGGCTTCTCACCTTATATAAGAAGCCTTTCTCAAGCCTTCTTACTCCTAATGCCTTTTCTTTGTCGATCATTTCCAAATTTTCCTGTACATGGCTTATTTTTTTTATGTAATTGTCCACATATTGTCTCTCCCCATTAGACTGTGAACGACTTAAAGGCAAAAAAACTTTGTTTTCTGCCTTTCTTTGTATCCCTGCACTTAGAACAGTGCCTGCAACACAGTGGCCACTCAACAAATGTTTAGTGACCGATCACTTGAACTTCTTTGTGTATAAATGTTTATTAATGATTTTATAGCTCATAATAAAACACATACTAGTAAAAATAGGATCTGTCTTTGGTGCTCCATGGAAAGGGGAGAAAAAGATGATTAAAACTGGATGTCTTTTTCTGTATTTGGCATGAATAGGAGTTGGGAGTGAGAGTGGAGTACTGTGTTAACTTGGAGAATAAGGATGGGTTAAACCTTATTGAACAGGCACCATGTATTTTGTGCTGATAAAAAGAAAAAAACTAATATGATAGGAGCTAATGGAGGGAAATAAACTTAAATATAACCTTGAATGTGAAAGAACTGAATTTACAAATGAAAATAAAACAAATTGTGGTGTCATATGAGCTTTCTTTTCCTTGGCTAGTCCTGGTCAATAAATTAGAATAAGATAGAGACAGGAAAACTGCAGTTAATTCACTTAGAGGAAGACACGTTTGGCCAGAAATTGATGGACACGTGTGTTCCATAATTGAGTTAGTAATATCTATACCACTCTACTGATGAATTAGTGAAGCAAAGAGGGTGCTTGTTATAAAGCAGTTTTGGTCACTAGAGCAGAAAGGCCCACTTGTTAGAACAAAAGAGAATGCTTATTACTCCTCACGAAAGCAAGCAGGAGTGTATCCTTGTACACATAGCTCAATAGCACACCATAGATCAAAGGGAACCAAGCATTCACTCTGAGACTAGATAAAGAAAAAGAGCAGATTTCCTAAGGTGATCCAAGTTTTCCCTTGCAATTTGTTGCTGGTGTTCGGTCCCTTCTGACTCTTCCTGACCACATTTTCTTGGAAAAGATACTGGAATGGCTTGCCATTTCCTTTTCCAGCTCATTTTACAGACTAGAAAGCTAAGGCAAACAGTGTTAAGTGACTTACCCAGGGTCACATGGCTAGTAAGCCGCTGAGAACAAATTTGAACCCAGGAAGATGAGTCTTCCTAACTCCATGGCCGGCACTATACGCTGGGTCATCTAGTTAAAAGAGATTGAAAAGAGAGACAGAAGGAAGTCAGTTTGTTGTAAACCGATCCTGCTAGAATGTGCTAAGGCAATACACAGCAAGATGGTGAATATAAAACAAAATGGAGTTAATTATATCAACTCAACACACCACTCTTAGCTCTTAAAAGTCCACTTTTAACAACAGAATAGATTAGGAAAAAAACAACAACAAAGCTACAATTTTATTGCCGCTGACAAAGATATATAAAACATAGGGATTAATGCAGATTCAAAATTAAGAGCTCAAATGAATTCCATTATGTGTCTGTCAGCTGAATCTTAAAAACAGAAGTTTTAATCATGATTTCAAGTAAGGTAATAGCAAACATAAACACCAAGAAGAGAAACAAAGGGGAAGCTATATTACGGTCAATGAAACAGTATCAGCAGAGCAACCACATTCTTAAGGGCAAAGCTAATCGATAGGAACAAAGACTGAAGTAGTAATTCATTTATTTTAGGCGATGAATGATGAACATTTGGGTCATGTTCTTCCATCTGAGCACAATAAATCCAAAAGGAAGATGAGCAAGAAAGATACTATAGACTTGAACAACATTAGAAACAGTAAATTTTACAGACTTTTGGAGATTCAAAGATCCAAAATCTTAAAGAATACATGTATATTTATTAGATTTCCACTGAATCTATGCAAAAATTGGTGTTGCTCTAGGGGAACAAAAAACTTATGAATAAATATGCAAAGGCAGAAATCCTAAACACATTCTTCACAGATCATAATATAACTAAGTTATATTTGTGAGGGACAATTTATAGTGAAGTTTCCCCATTCTGAAAAATCAAACCTAGAATGGCTTCAGTATTCACTAGGCCTAGGGTTAGGTCACCTGACCTTCAAGCAATCTGGAGCTTAGAGCAATGGAGACCCTCCCCCAGAGCCAACTCAGCAGAAGATATGCCAGACAAGGTTAAGACTGCTTTCATTGGACACCCAATGGGTCCTTTGTCTCAGAGAGATTCCCACACTTAGGTTGTGGGTCAGCCCCCCTACCAATAAGAGTGAAGGCCAGTTGGGAGGGTTGTGTTTCTGCATTATAAGATTATATATATTATATAAGATTATATAATCATGGGCTGGCTTCTACCTGTCGCTCTTTCCCTGCAGATGCCATGTTGGGTGGTGGGGGCAGAGTCCTTTCTCATGAGAAAGAATAAAGACCTTTTCTGACCTTAGATTCAGATTCTGAACTCTTTCATCTCACACATAATCAATAAAAGAAATATGAACAAAAGAAAGTGACCTAAACAGAGACTAAAATAACATCTCAATGAGTGAGTCAAATATCAGATTTTTTTTAAAATTTCAAATTAAAGGGAATGACAATGAAACAACATGACAGAATTTGTCAGATGTGAAAGGAACCCTAAAAGGAAAAGGTATATCCCTGAATATGAAAGAAAGAAAGAAAGAAAGAAAGAAAGAAAGAAAGAAAGAAAGAAAGGAAGGAAGAAGGAAAGAAAGAAAGAAGGAAAGAAAGAAAGAAAACCCAAAAAATTAATACTCCCCAAACAAGTACAGTATATTTTGAAAATTAAAAAAAACAACATATCAAAGATCTGCCTTTTTATAAGACAAGCAAAATTAGCCTTTTAATTTTAAACCAATAATTTATTTGATAAGGAATGCAACCTATGTCCCAGAATCTGAACTCCGGCTTTATTCAGACCAAGCTCCATCTTGGGGATTGAGTGGAATCTATACAAACCTCCAGTTTTATATTACTACTGTATCTCAGCTCCACCCCTCCTATCCCTCCCCTCCCCCCAAGGCCTGGTGGGATAGGGACAGCTCTATGGAAAAAGCTACGTGTACAAAGGGAGGAATGACTCCTGTCTGTCAGAGTAGATGCTGAGTTAGGTGCATGTATATGTAAGAGACTTAATGAACTGGTTTGAGGCAGACTTTGGAACCACACATGGAGAGAGAACATTTTGAGAGATTGTGGAGAAAAAGAGAGATTTGGAATGGTGGATATTCATCAGAAGCTGGCCCCATCCCTGAACTTGTTTGAAATTCTAGAGAATGCTAAGAAACAACATCCTCTGGCTGAGATTGTCCCCTCTCTCCTGAGTGAGCTGAGATGTTCTCTCAGTCCCAGCTGTGAAGAACTCATTTACTTTTGGTATCTATTGTTATATTTTAATATGCTTAACTTCTAAAAATTCTATTTGCTGTTTGGCTTGGACAGTTGAATTTACTGCACAGAAGGCTATTTGTGCAACCAGCATTTGGTGAGAAGGGACCAAGCCGGCAGGTGTAAGCTTGGAGATACCTTCCCCCTCTTGAAATCAAATATACATCTTTTGTTCTGAACCTTTTGTATCCCTAGACTAGAGAGTTTAAGGGGCAGCAGATGGATATAACTGAAGCCCCAAACCCCTCAGGTGATGGAAGAAAGATTTCCCAACCTTGGCTATCCTAGATCTTGCTTATCCCTCCATCCTCAGAAAGCATTATGACAGTGAAGGGATGGCCCCTCTCAAATTTCTTAATGGGTGGGAAAAATCTTACTTTGCATCTCCTTATGGGTTAAGTTTGAAAATTAAGATAAACTGAGAGACAAAATTCTTTCTGAGCATAATCAATTTATTATTTAGGCTAGCAGTGACCAATGAAGTATCTAGGTAGCACAGTAGATGGAGTGCCAGGCATGGAGCCACAAAGACTCATCTTTGTGAGTTCAAATCCAGTCTCAGACACTTACTACCTGTGTGAAATTGGGCAAGTCACTTAACCCTGTTCGCCTCAGTTTTTTCATCTGTAAAATGAGCTGGAGAAGGAAAAGGCAAACCACTCCAGTATCCCTGCCAAGAAAGCCCCAAATAGGGTGACGGAAATGATTGAACAACAACAAGGCAGTAAACAATAAATCAGATAAATGATCCTTGATTAAGGGCTGATGACGTCTTTTTTTAAAATAACAATTAGCAAGATGACAGAGTAAAATCTTGAGCAACATAGGTGTGTGTTCTTCTGATCGGCTATTGATGACAGTCGGAATTGAGATTACATCATTTGGATCAGTGTGCCTGCTCCATTAGCACTGAGTGGTTGAGATGCACCAAAGGTCTTTGGTCCATATATGGTATTTAGAGCATTGTAGAAGTGCTTTGGATTGTTACTATCAGCATAAAACTGAATCTCACCTGCCTTCTTACTGAGCTGAGTGCAAGCTTTGCTTGCACTTTATTTTGATGGGAGTTAAATTCTGCCTTCTTAGAGATGGACAAACTATCCTGCTGATAAAATCCTGTAGAATTCTTGTTTTTTGTTCAGTAGCTCTTAAATTTCTCCATCATTTTTATCAGCCCAGTCTTGATGTTTGCAAGTGTTCTGGGCCAAATGAGCAAAGGTGGTGCTGTACACCAGGTTTCTGAAGGCTGCCCACTCCTTTTCTGCTCCAGTGCTCCTACGCAATAGAGCCAAAGTGATCATGATAAAGAAGTGATTCTGGAGAGATGGACTGAAAAATTCCATAGTGTTCTCAACAGACTGTCATCAATCAGTTCTGAAGCCACTGGCCTCAACTTCAGGTTGAAGTCAATCCCTCTTTTGCCAACCTCCCCAACTGAGGAAGAGGTTCTGAAGGACATTAGGTTCCTCTTATGTGGCAAAGCTCCAAGTCTGTGATTCTGTCCTAGCAGATGGGAGGGCCACTGCTCATATGCAAACTAAATGAAATCTTCCAGGTTACATGGGAAGAGGAGGTTATCCCCTAGAAGTTCAAGGATGTCTTCATTGTCTGTATCTGGAAACAGGTTGTCCTATGACAATCACAAGGTAGGGGTAGGAATCTCTCTTAGTCATTGCTGGGAAAATTTCTTGTCAGAGTCCTTCTTAATTGGCTGATCTTTCATCTGGAAGATGATCATCTACCCAAGAGCCAGTGTGGCTTCAGAAAGGACTGAAGAATGGTTAAGATGATGCTTGCTGTCTGAGAACTCCAGAAGAAATGCCAGGAGCTGAAGAGAGAGTTCCGTATACAACATTTGTTGACCTGACCAAGTCTGATACTGTCAAGAAGATCATGGCAAAATTTAGTTGCCTGGAGAAGTTCACCTGTATTGTACACCAGTTTCATGATGGAAGGCTTGCACAGATTCTGAATAAAGGAGGATACTCATGCTTTCTCAGCCACCAATGGAGTGAAACAGGGCTGTGTGCTTGCTCCCAAGCCTTTTAACATGATATTGTCAGACACCTTCACCAAAGATGAAAATGGCATCAAGGTCAGCTACTGTACTGATGGTAAATGATTTAAATTGAAAAGCCAAGAATAAAGAGGAGGGGGAGTTGGTGAATATATTTCAAATCACAAGACCCAGTTTCCCAAGTAATGGGAGTAATCTTCAGGGATGGGAGCTGCTAATTAATCGATGATGTCTGACCTTTAGATTAAGCAAGTTTCTCTGGAGAGAAGGTGATGGATAGGATTACAAAGCTGGAGGTAATCACAAGACAAAAACTCGACCTTTAGGCTGGGATGAAGATAGTGGGTGACGTTTAAAGGGGAAGGAACTAGGAAAAGAATATTAAATCTAGTTTGATTAAGTCTTAGCAAAATAGAATTAAAATCAATTTTCAATTTTATGTGTCACCTGCAAGCTGTATCTATGTATTTAGACAACCTTCCAACACATATTTTTACATGTAGACACAAACCTTATATGGTCTTAAAGATTTGGCATTCTCTGAAAAGAACTTTGTGAGAAGAGCTATACATTCACCATAAGGTTTGCAGATTCTGATCTGACAAGATTATCACTTGGGTCTATGTTAGAAAAGGCAAGACTGAAGTTTACAGCTTCACATAATGTCTATGACCTTTGACGAGGGCACATATTTCTCTTTTCTCTGGGAGGCTGGATTCAGGAACTCTTGCTGTCTAGGAACACTTGTAGTTCTGAGACCACTCCCTGTGGGCCATGTGCTCTAATCTCTTCTATCCTAGAGGCTTGATTTAGAAACAGCATTATCCAAAGCTTTCTTCATGCCCCATTGTAGGACTATTGGGACCTCTTTGGGACCTCCCTTGCTATTTTGCTCTATTGCTGCCAATCTTGCCCTCTTTGAGATGACTCAGGGCAAGGACCTGACATGTGAACCTCAATATCCCCCAGATGGCCCCAAAGAAGGACAGAAAAACATAAGAAAAAGACTGAAATATCCAGAATATCAGGAGACAAAGACTCAATGAAGGTCCAGAACACAAGTAAATACACTAACAGAAAGGATCAAAAACAACAACAACAACAAAACAGAAGGAAGAATGTGTAAAATGTGAAGAAAAAAAAAGAAACCAAAACACTCTAATTAATATGAAGGGAAGGGGTGGAGTCAGGATGGCAGTGTAGAAGCAGGAAAACTCCGCAGCTCCCCCCATAACCACCTCAAATACCTAGAAAATATGACTCTAAACAAATTTTAGAGCTCCAGAACCCACAAAGTGACACAGAAACAAATCAACTGCTGAAGGCAGCCCAGCAGGCAGACAGGAAGGGTTCATCACAGCACACTGGAAGCTGAAACCAGTCATGCTTTTAGCCCCAGGGTGGCCAGGACCAGGCATGGCTGGAGAGTGGATCACCAGCAGCTGTGGCAGTTTCCAGAATTATCAACCCATAAGGGCCAAGGAAAAAGTGAAAGATCAGTGGAACTTGGCTAAATTTGGGGGAAAGAAGCGGGTTGGCTGTCTGCCCCCAGAGCCTGAAGTGGCAGCAGTGGTGGCCCTGTAGCCACCTCCATGTGGCTGCTTTAGTGCTCTCGGCCTGCAGATTGCAGGTGGGCCAAGCAACCATTCAGAGACTAAGTGCTCTTACCTTAACATGCCTGGATAGGTAGGGATTGTGGTCTTGGGTGATAGTCCTGAGGTGTGTGACAGTGAGCCAAAGCTGGTGGGGGCTATAGAGATGGCTCCCTCCTAATAGCTCTGGCAGCTGTGAAAAACTCCAGTGATTTGGGACAAAGCTCTCCCCTCTGGAAGCAGAGATCTACTGTGGCTCAAAAATCAAGTTACTTGACTGGCAACATGAGCAGGCAAAGGAAGCAAACCAAGATTAGCAACCCAACTTTGGATTCATTTTTGGGGACAAAAAGGTTCAAAACATGGAACAGGAGGAAGACCACACAGTCAGAACTCCTGTACCAAAAGCTTCCAAGAAAAACATGAACTGGATACAGGCCATAGAGGAGCTTAAGAAGGATTTTGAAAACCAAATAAGAGAAGTGGAGGAAAAATTGGGGAGAGAAATAAGAATGATGCAAGAAAATCATGAAAAGAGAGCCAACAACCTGACTGAAGAAAATAACACCTTAAAAAATAGATTCACTCAAATGGCAAAAGAGGCCCAAAAAGCCAATGAGGAGAAGAATACCTTAAAAAGCTGAATTTGCCAGATAGAAAAACAATCTCAAAAGCTTTCTGAAGAGAATAATTGCTTCAAAATTAGAGTGGAGCAAATGGAAGCAAATAACTTTATGAGAAATCAAGATACTATTAAACAGATCCAAACAAATGAAAAAATAGAAGGCAATGTGAAATATCTCCTTGAAAAAAACACTGACCTGGAAAATAGATCCAGGAGAGACAATTTAAAAATTATTGGACTACCTGAAAGCCAT
>CM053582.1:120428510-120500777 GCA_028627135.1 Pseudochirops cupreus
AAGGGTGGGGCTGTGGTTTGCTGATTGGCCAGGTGGTTCTAAAGCACACCTGGGCTTTTGTTGTTAGAGCTTGCTGGCTCCACCCACCTGGGTTTAGGCTCCGTACAGTACAATCTCCCTTCCCCCTTCCTCAGTGATTTCCAAGCCTGGGGCTGTTTACCCTAATGCAAGAATGTACTCTAGGTGGGGCCCTCAGCTCTTGATTTTTTTGTGTGCCAGGGAGGGGGATGAGAGCCTCTGGATTTCACTCCTCCATCCCAACCTCTGAAAGTCTGGGCTGGTAGCTTCAAGAATCCAGGCCGCGGGTTGCCAGCCCCAGGAAAAACCGCTGACCCCGCTATGCGCCCTGCGTTCCCTCCTACCCAGTTCCGTCGGTCCTCACCTCCTTTGTCCTTCATTCTTGAAGAGGACCATGACATCAGGGAAATGATGACATGACTTGCAGTTGTCTTTGATTTGAGTGAGGGAGGGCTGTGCAAAGTCACAAGCCTCACTTTCTCCTCCAGAGCCAAGTGGATCCAGTGACTAGGTATTCATCAGGATGACTGGAGATGACCTAGGATGCAATGGGAGACCCTGGTCCTTTTAGGCGAAGGCCTTTTCAGGTTCTCACTTTGAATGAGGTAATGCCCATTCAGTGAATAGGACTCTTTAAGAAGTGAGTCAAGGGATGGCCCCTTTAATTAGAAAAAAGAAAAAAATCAAGCTGGTAGGGAAAGACCCTCAGGGTTGCAATTCCAAAGAGAAACAGTTACTGTTGACATTCACTCTAAGCCAAGAGGGCCCAAAATACAGGCATTAAGTGGAGCTTGGCCAGGGACATATTGTGGTCCAATCTATGAGCTATAGAGGGAACTGGGAGATGGATAGAAGGAAGGAAGGAAGGAAAGAGAGGAAGGAAGGAAAGAAGGAATCTAGCCAGTAAACCCCAAATTTACCTTCTTTTGGAGAGGAGAGGGAGAAGACGAGTTGAGTTACCCAACTAGCTGGTTCCCCATTCAAGACAGCTTGATCTACTCATGGGTTGTGTTTGTCCTTTGTTTTCGAGCAGTACAATGGCTTCAGGGAAATGATGACATGACTTGCAGTTGACTTTGAATTGAGTGAGGGTGGGCTGTGCAGTCACCAACCTCTTTCTTCTCTAGAGCCACTGGATACAGTGACCAGATTTTCATCAGGATGATTGGAGTTCTGTCTTTCTTCTTTCACAAAACCTTAAACCACATTTGCTCTAAAGCTTATAGATTGGACCACAACAGGTCCCTGTCCAAGCTCCATTTTGGCTCCCCATCCCCACCCCTTAGAGAGTGAATGTCTATGGTAACTGTTTCTCTTTGGAACAGCAACCCTGAGGGTCTTTCCTTCCCAGCTTGATTCTTTTTTCCTTTTTTCTAATTAAAGGGGCTGGCTATCCCTTGATTCACTTCTTAAAGAGGCCTATTCACTGAAAACAGAACCTGAAAAGGCCTTAGCCTAGAAGGGCCAGGGTCTCCCATTGCATCCTGGGCCAGCTCCAGTCATCCTGATGAATTTCTTAAGACTAAAGTTGGTGACGAATTGCCTCTCTTCCCTAGTAGAGGAAATTTCCTCAACCACAAATTTGCTACTTCAGCAATATTACAGTTCTAAACCAAACCCCCACATACCAAGTAGGAAACTAGCCCCACATTCCATCTCCTTATCCATATCCCTCTCTTCTCTCAATCAGAATTGTCCTCTTGTCCTCTTCTTCTCTACTCACTTCTATTTCCAGGGTTGGGTCTCAGAAGATCGATGCTTGGAACACATTATCCTGGGAGCCTTATATATGCCCCACCCCCTTCAATCCCCCCATCCATGGAAATCTTCTCTCCCAGTCCTAGGAAAGAGAGACAAGCTAGTGGGTGAACAGTGGCCACGAAGTCAAATTAGGGATATGAAGCATTTTATTCATACTCCCCATGCCGCTCAAGATGACGGATGGAGGCCTGTCTGGGGAGGAGCAGACTCCGCACCCTGGCTTCATCCTTCAGATGCAGAGGTAAACCCAGAAGCGGCCAGGCGGCTCTGACAGTCTGAGCAGCTACAATGGGGCCTTGTGCAATTCTTCTTGCCACCTTTGTAGGTTAAGATCAAATCCTCCAGGTCCTTTACTTTGCCCTCTACCATCTGAAGCTTTCTGAGGATTTTCTCCTGCAGGTTCAGGGTGACCAACATGTTATTGTTACCTTGACTAATGGCGTGATAGTTTGTTCCTCCACTGTTGGACAATATATCTTGAACAAGATCTGTTCCCTTCTTGTAAAACAGAAGGATGACATTAATAAACATGATGATTTTCTAAAGGGGAAAAAAACCAACCCCATGAGTTGTTACATTTATGTACATGAAAACATTATTAACGAACCTAATTCTAGTGAGGTTTGCCCTTGACCTGGTAGTCACTTAGCCTATGTTGGCTTTAACTTTCTCATCCAAAAAATGGGGTCCCAGTGCTACCTACCTGTCGCAGGGAAAGTGTTTCGTAAATCCTAGTGTTATGTAAATAGTTACTAACTGGGCAAAACACTCTCTAATTCAGCTTTACTGGGTAAGTAGGGTTCTAAGAATGTTTCCCTCTGAGTACCTGAGAAATCTTTTTGTTTCAACCCAAGGCCTTATGTTTCCTTTAGAAATGCATTAGAGCACTTCTCTACCCTATTCAGCAAATGGTAGAGTAGAAATAACAATGAACTTGGAGATCTGAGGGCTTCCTCTCTTTAAGCATGTTTCTCTATCCATAAAATATAGATTGCAGTATCTTCTGCCATCTGTTTCGCAGGCATATCATGAAGAAAGTGCTGGCCAAAGACATATCTAGCAGCTCCCTATTAGGTCTAGGAAAAACTCAACCACCTATGTTGGCACTAAAAACCTTTTACGATCGCTGTAGCAGATCTCCCCTGGTTTACTGCACGCTCCTCCCTCCCCTGCATTCTGAACTGGCCTCATTTCTGCTCCTTAAATTCCTACCCCTGAGCTGTGTCCATCATGACTGGAAGGCCCTTCCCCCCTCACCACCCTCTGCTTACTCACAATAATAATAATAATTATATTTATATACTGCTTTAAAAATTTTCAAAGTGCTTTGCAGTCATTTATTTGGTTCTCCCAACAACCCTGTTGACAAATACTATTATTCTTCCTCTTTTACAGATGAGGAAACAGATTCAGAGAGGTCACACACTTAGGCTGGGTTACACCAACACTTAAGTGCTTACAGGAGTATTGGAACCCATATTCCTGACTCTGGAACCAGCCTTCTATGTACTATACCACACTGCAGGGCCAAAAGAACCCTTAGAACACAGACTGTCAGAGCCAGAAGGAACGAAAGCCTGATTCTTGATCAAATAGGGGAAGAGAGCTTCCTGGTTTAAGTCAGCTAAAGAGTTCAGTGGGCAGAACACTGGAACTAGAGTCAGAAAGACCCAAGTTCAAATCTGTCCTGGACATGTTGACTATATGAACCTGGGCAAGTCACTTAACTGCTCTGTGCCTCAGTTTCTCCAACTGTAAAGCAGCTCTAAGAACAGCACCTACTTGCCAGGGTTACGGGGAGGATCAAATGAGATAATACTTGTAAAAGCATTTAGCACATAGTAGGCACTTGGTATGTTTCTCTCCATCCTTCCTGATTCAGTCTAGGGCTCTGTCAGCAGCTAGTGCACCACAGCTGCCTCTCAGGATCCCTAGCTGCCTTCAAGGCTCTCCTCACACACCCTCTTTCACAGGAGATCCTGCCTGATTCCCACAGGGACTACAACAGTGCTAGGTTGGATTAAAAGAAATGGAAGCCATCTCTAGGTCAAAGATGGACAGCTCATGAAACGTCATTCCATTTCTCACTGGGCACTAAAGCTGATCCTGTATCAGTGATTTGCTTAAAGAACTGTTTAAAGCAGCCCTGAGTAGAGAAGAGTGAGCAGAATATAGGCTCCAGCCAGGACCTGTCTCGGAAGGCAGCCTTTGAAACCAATACATGAAACCAGGTTGGTTTTTTTTTCTTCTTTGTCTTTAATTTAGTCACAGTGGTATAGACGTGGCATTAGAAATAACCTTAGAGGTCATCTGGGCCTGTGGCGTCAAACTGGCATCCTTGCCAGACTGTATGTTGACTTAGAAAATCACAAATTAATATTATCTAGATCGTACTGTATTTTTGGGGGGTGGGGAGGGAGGCATCTAGGTGGCACAGTGAATAGAGAGCCAGGCTGAGAGTCAGGAAGACTCCTCTTGAATTCAAATCCTGCCTCAGACACTTATTAGCTGTGTGATCCTGGGCAAGTCACTGCACCCTGTTTGCCTCAGTTTCCTCATCTGTAAAATGAGCTAAAGAAGGAAATGGCGAACCAGTCCGGTATCTTTGCCAGAAAAACCCTAAATGGGGCCATGAAGAGTTGGACACGACTGAAATGACAAAACAACAAATTGGACTTTGATTTTGTCAAATGTTTCCTAATTATATTTTAATCTGTTGCAAACTTCACTTGGGAATTTTGGGGCCTTAAGAGACCCAGGCCTGGAGTTTGACTGCACTAACTAGTGTCTAACACTCTTATTTTTAAAATGAGGGCACTGAAGCCCAGATGGGTTAAGTCACTGGCTCACAGATACCACATAGGTATCATCTACCAGTCAAGTAGGGCGGGAAAGATGTCCCTTACCTTGGGGACACTTAGGGTATGATTGTCCTTGAAAGATAAAAAAAAGAATCCAAACTCCTTTCCAAGTCAGCCAGGAGCAAAGCCCACAGGCCAAACCCTTGTAATATAAACCTTTCCAAGATGGTCCATGAGGCTTTTCAGGAAACATTTTAGGACTGCAGCAGAGAAGTTATCCAGCCCAGAGGCTTCCCAATTGTCTCCAAAACCAGATTAAAATATATCTGGGAAATATTTAACAAAATAAGTAAAATTACAATAAAGATGTTAATTTGTGGTTTCCTAAGTCAACATGTGTCCCACATTCATTTTTCTTTGAGTTTAACAACATTGCTCTAGTCTATCTCTTCATTTTACAGACATGGAAACTGAGACCCAGAGAAGCTGTGACCATGTGCCTAGTATGTACTGAGAGTTTTAAAAATACAAGGGCAGCTCAGCCAGCCTTGTGGTACCACACAATGTCTTTCATTCAACAGATATTATACAGAGGCCTAGAGATGGGGAAATGACTTAGCCATCAACATGTTGAGAGACAGAGCCTTCACTAGAACCTCAGCCTCTGGACACAGCTAGGATTTTCCACCACGTAGTGAATTTGCCTATCTACACTCAGGGTTTCTTCACCTCTTTTTTTATCAGAGACCTCTGTGTCACTGTGGTGAAGCTGATGGACTCCTTCTTAGGATTATATTTTAAGTAGACAAAACACATAGGATCTCAAGGGAAACCAATTCTATTGAGATACAATGATCTGAAAAATATTGTTTAATGTAGTTCCAGTACTTTGATTCTATTGAAATACAATATTTGAATATCCATCCGAATTTTAAAAGTTCATAGAGCCCAGGTTAAGATCTCTTGCCTATACTCAATCTACTCAGTTTGATTTCCTCAAGCCCTCCCTCTTCCACAGGTAAAGCCCAGTCGTTACCTCTCTCACCTGCTCATCTGTGTCACTGACTCCAGGACAGCCCTATTCAGATGAACTGAAAGCTTGGTGGTACAGAAAAGAGTGTACTGGACCTGCAGTCAAGAAGATCTAAGTTCAGATCAAACCCTCTGACATTTAGTAGCTCTGTGACCCTAGGAAAATCACTTTACCCCTCTGTACCTCAACTTCAATTTCTTCATCTGGAAATGGGCATAATAACAGCATCTATTTCCCAGGGTGGTTGTGAGGATAAAATGGGACATTCATAAGGCACTTTGAAAATCTTAAAGCATTGTTTGTTGTTCAGTTGTTTCAATCCTATCCGCCTTTTTATGATCCCGTTTGGGGTTTCTTAGAAGGTTTGCCATTTCCTTCTCCAGCTCATCTTTACAAAGGAGGAAACAGGATTAAGTGACTTACCCAGGGTTACACAGCTAGAAAGTGTCTAAGGCCAGATTTGACCTCGGGAAGAGGAGTCTTCCTAACTCCAGGCCTGGTACTCTATTCACTGTACCAGCTAGCTACCAAAAGCATTATATAGAAATATAGAAATGCTGGCTGTTTTATATATATAATATATATGCATACACACACACATATATATACATATTTTATATGCACATATACATATGTAAAAACATATGCAAATATAAACATATATGTATGTACAATACTAAATGTATAAATTAAACATTAAACATAAACTATATATACATATAAAACTATATATAAATACTAGCTGTTATTGTCAACACCACCTGTCATTCCCATCTAATGGGGACTCTGCCACTCTTATATTTTTTCTCTCTCCCTGATCAGGCCTTCTATCTTACATAAAGTTTTTATTTTTATTTTACTTTTTGGAGGGCAATTGGGGTTAAGTGACTTGCCCAAAGTCACACAGCTAGTAAGTGTGTCAAGTATCTGAGGCTGGATTTGAACTCAGGTCCTCCTGACTCCAGGGCCGGTGCTCTATTCACTGTGTCACCTAGCTGCCCCCAGAAAGCTTTTATGAAACAAAACCAATGGCTATAATCCCAAAGAACCTTCATACCTTTGCGTAGGAAATGTGAGATGAGAATTTGTTATCCTGGCCAGATTATGGTTCCTCACTTTTTAGGATTTGGAGAACATTTGGAGGAGGGTAACCAGGATAATGAGATTAGAGATAGCAGATTGTTAACTCAGAGAAATATATAGTGAGCTGTCATGGGCAAGAGGGTTTGTTCAATTTGACCTCATACACCAGAAATGGCAGCAAAGTTACTAAGCGCCAGATTATTCACTCAAAATCTTCCTAACCTTCAAGCATTGTTCTGAAGTGGAATAAGATCTAGATTGTGAAGGGCCTTAAATGTCAGGCTAAGGGATTCATATTTTATTCTACAATGCAGGCAATGAAGAGCCACTAAAGAGGAGTTTAATGACAGCTGTGTCAAAGTAAGATCAATTAGGTTACTGATGTAGATCCAGGTGAAAAGTGACAAGGGTTTGATGCAGGACATGTCTGACCTATGTGAATAGAGAGGAATCAGTAGGTGCAAAAGATGATGAAGGGTAGCTGATGACCTGGTAACTGTTAGGACAGCTAAGCTTAGGGAGACGGAAGAGTGAAGGATGTCTCTGAGGTTAGCTAGGTAACAGGGAGTGACATGGTAGTCTTTGACAGAAACAGAAAAATTTGGAAGGAGAGGGGAAGAGGATAGTGAGTTCTATTTTGGACATCCTGAGTTTGAGGCTCATCAAGGAAGGTATCCTGGAGGGAAGGGGAGATAGGGCCAGTGAGTGGGCTATGAGTACAAACACCTTTTTCCTGCTTGGGGTTGTTTCTATATGAGGTACTATCATTTCTCTGGGAGGCCAGGCCTAAGACTGAAAGAAATATTTATAGTTATACAATGATAAACGGTTCTTCCTTTTGACAAATGAAGAAAACTGAAGCTCAAAGATTAGGCTTTCCCAAGGTCATACACCTTTTAAGCCACAGAGGCCATATTTAAATCAGGTCTTCTTATGCCAAGGCTGGAGTTGTTTCCATTGTACAAAGGCTTCCTGGCTTACTCAGATCTTGCTTTTACCATCTGTCTTCTCTTTCTAGTGATGGTACAATGTTCTTTCCAGTCATTCAGGATCAAAACCTTGGAAAGATTTTTGACTCTCCCTCTACATCCCAAAACCGTTACCAAATCCTTGTGGCTTCTCCTATTTTGCCATCCTTTCTTTTCTTCTACTCCCATAGCCACTACCCTAGGTCAAGATGCTTATCACCTCTCATCTGCATTATAATCTATGACCCAGTTGGTCTCCAAAATAATAATGATAGCTAACATGTATATAGCACTTACTATGTTCCAGGCACAGGGCTAAGCTTTTGACAGTCATCTCATTTGACCTTTAAAACCATCCTGTAAGTTAGGTGCTATTAGTAGTCCCATTTTACAGATAAGGAAACTGAGGCAGAGGTTAAGTGACTTGTTCAGGGTCACAGAGCTAATAAGGGGCTGAGATTGGATTTGAACTTAGGTCTCTCTGACTCCAACTCTGGTGTTCCATCTACTGTACCACATAGCTACCCTGTTACTTTTCCCAAGCTTTTTCATCCATTCAAAATTACTATTAATGCCTTGCTTCCAAAATAATCTAACGAGCATGCCTGTCATTCTGTAGACAAAGAACCTAAAGTGGCTATCTTTTGCTAAAGGATAAAATAACACTTTTTAACCACCCGACCCCAACCTACCTTTCCTGCATATTCCACATTCTAGCCAAATGGCACCAAGTGCATTCATTTTGACTACCCCATATGGTGACCATAATTTCCACATCCTTCCTTTCTGCCAGGTCAAGCTTAGGTAACACTTCCTGCATACATAGGAGTCATGAATCTCTACGCTTCCCCTTCGACCTTCTCCCTCTTTTCAAATTTTTCTAGAAGCACTTGGTCTGAATCTTCCTTAGCCCCTACTCTATTTTAGACTTACTTATGTCATGAACATTCCCCGGGGGACTATCGTTTTTTTATACCCCTAGCCCCCAGCACAGGAGCTTTACCTGAACCCACAATAGGCATCTTCAAGTCTGTTTTTGAATTTGAATTTTGCTCCAGTACCCAAAGGGTTTAAGGCTCTGTAATGTAATGACTTTGGGTTTTAAACATTTCACCAACTTTTAAATTTAAGTTCAAATCAACTTCTATTTTTTAAAAAAAAATCTGAACTTTATATTGAGGATTCTTTGAAATGCTGGCTTGTGTTCAACTATTTCAAGTTCCCCCTGGACATGAGGGTCCTAAGACCCTCACGTAGGATGTTCCTAGAACTGGACCATCTTGGGTGATTCAACTCAACTCACCAGTTCACCTCAATTTGGAGTATGGGCAACATATAAGGGATGAAAATGCCATTAGATTGTAGCCTCCCTCATTTCAGAAGCGGAGAAAAGGGCAGGGGAGGGAGGTGAGTTAGGTCAATAGGCAACACTCAACTGCTTGATCTGGGGGAAGCATAAATATAGAGTCCTAAGTGCACTTCTAGTATCAGAAAAATCATGACATCCAGTATTGGAAGGGATTTCAGAGGATTTTGAGTACTCTCATGTGAAGCATGAATTCTCTTTTATAACTATCAGTGGTCTCACAGGGTCCTCTTGAAACTTTTCAGGGCAAGAGAACTCACTACCTCTGTGTAGGAAGCTCCTCATAAGCAGCCTAGAATGTCTTTTCCTGTAATTTCTGCTCATATAGCTCCTAGTTCTACCCTTCTAGAGCCTACCCTTCAACAATTATAGCCCCCCTTCCCAAGAAATCCTTAATATATTTGAAGATAGTTACTTCCCATCCTAAGAATTCTTTTCAACCAGACTAAATCTTCATTTCCTTCTATTGATTCCCAGTGAGTCCCCTTCACCATCCTGGTCATATGACTTGGTGAGAGGACAAACTCATGCTACACATTCTCTTACCATAAAACATTTTTGTAAATTTCAATTTAAGGTTCTTGTCAGTTTCAGTGCCAGCGCTCATCTCTGAAAATACCAACCCAATTTAAACTCTTCAGATTAATGGTACTTGTAAAATTGCTTAAATTCCTTGGTAACATAAAAGAGTATAACCTTAATTATCTGTAGAGTTCGTGTCCAAAAGGCATATGTTCCGACTAGCAGGGAAAAAGCAACGATAATCCAAAAGATGGCTTGCCAGGTTGGAGTTAGGGATTCTGAAAACCAATAATCTGAATTCAAAGGGAGCTTATTGTCTTGCAGCCAGTTCCAAAGTGGGGCAAGAGAGAATCCTGAAGTTTCAGTGGAGGGAGATGTTTTACCCATATTGCAACTTCTAGAACTACATGTGCAATATACAGGAAGAACCTTCAATCAAAGGCCTTAGGAGTCCAGGGTTGTATCTGAAGCCACAGGAGTGTGCCTGTTATGTACAGGCTGCTCTTCAGCTTATGATGAACTGTCATTATGATGTCATTATCCCATAGGCCATTTGGGCGCATGACCCAGTCAGGACACTATCTATCCTGCTTCCCCTTTCCCTTCTCCCAAACATCCTATTGCTCTGTTCTTCATACCAGTTAACTTTCTACAGCACTTTAAGGTTTGAAAAGTTGTGTAGTGGAAAACCTGTCCAACAACCTGAGTTCAAAACATGGGTCAGCCACTTACTTAGCTGTGGAATCTCAGGCAATTTATTTAACCTCTCTGGGGTCCCTTCCTGCATTAACAGAA
This sequence comes from Pseudochirops cupreus, assembly GCA_028627135.1. Lineage (NCBI taxonomy): Eukaryota > Metazoa > Chordata > Mammalia > Diprotodontia > Pseudocheiridae > Pseudochirops > Pseudochirops cupreus. The sequence continues at coordinate 120,438,858 of CM053582.1, forward strand.
CAAGGGGATAAAGTTAAATGATCTCTAAGTCAATTCTGCATGGTATCTTTCAACTCTAAATCTATAGTTTTAGATTTATCTTTATTACAACAACCCTATAAGATAGTGCATGTTATAGTTACTTCTAGAGTAGGTAGAGAGGCAGCTAGGTGTCACAGTGGATAGTGTTGAGCTCAAAATCAGGAAGACTCATTTTTTGGAGTTCAAACACTTACTGGTTGCATGACCCTGGGCAATCAACAACTTAACTGTTTGCCTCAGTGTCCTCATCTATAAAGTGAGCTAGAGAAGGAAATGGTAAACCACTCTAATATCTTTGTCAAAAGAACTCCAAGTGGGGTCACGAAGAGTTAGACATGACTGAAAAATGACTAAACAACTATTTTATAGATGAGGAACCTGAGACTTTGAGAGGTTGAACCATATCTTCAAGTCACACTAAACTGAGAGGTCCCCAATGTCAATCAAACCTGATTTTCAGTTCAGCACTGTCATTCTCACCATGAGACCAACAGGAGTGACCATGGAGTGGGATCCTTCCTTTGGGTTCAGTCAGATAGGATGGCATATAGTGATGGACAGAGATTAAGGAGATGCGTACAAGGTGGGTCCTCAAAACTTACTGCATAAATATTTATTATGTCTCAATCTTCATACTCAGACTTTTGTCACTAGCTATAGGAAGAAGCCTGAAATATAATCTTTGCTCATTCAGAGAACTAAAGGAAAGAAAAGATTAAAATGCATGGGAGAACAAAAAATATGCAAGTTATGTGCTGTATTATGCTGGTGCAGATTGAGTTCAGAGATGAAGATCAGTAAGGGTTGGAGTAATCAAAGTACATTTCATGGAGATAGGTTTTAAAGGCTGGATAGGGTTTCAATAGGAAGAATAGGTTTGGGAGGGCATTCAGACTAGGGCAAGATGAGGGATGAAGACCGGGGAGTTCATTGTGTTTCACTGATGATGCAGAAGATGCCCTGCCTAGAAAATGCATGTTTGGCATCTAAGGTCGGGCTAGATCAAAAGCCTAGCAGAATTTAGAACTGATGAGGTAGATAAAAAGTTTTTAGCTTTGAGTTATGCATGTAACATAGTAACACTACCTGGGGTTTAATATATACATATAATGAATTGGAGTAGGGAGTCGAATCTCATATGAGGAATAACAGTAAGAGCCTCTTAGGTTTTTGCTTCCAAAAAACAACTACCTGCATTGGGTTAGTACAGAAATGCTCAGAAAATGGCTTTTTTTTGGGGGAAGGAAAATTCATAGGTCACTTGGTAAGCTAGAAGTGACTCCTTTCAACCTGAATGCTGGTGAAGGGTGGGAAGATGATGTTTGGGACAAAACTAGAAGCCAGATATTAATATTTTTAGGATATTAGAGACCTGAAGTTAAAGGTAAAGTACAGGAATGGAACAAGAGAATATTGTCAGTTAACTGAAGCCATGAACCAGTAAGCTTTATAGGAGATAACCTGATAATAGGACAAACATTTAATAATTCCTTGACTGTTTAGTCTAAGCAAAATGGCCTGTTGAAGATGAGATGAAGTACAACAGTGCATCATGTTAAGTGATGCAAAGTATTAACACTATTCCCAAACAGGGGTCAGTAGTTGCATATCTCATTTTATATTCTAAATTGACTTTGAACTATCAAAGCAAAACTGAAATTGAAGCCATGATTCACACGTTTGTTGGCATTCAAGTGTAAGCAGCAAATAGAAATCTAACTCAGTCTAAATAGCAACAACTGAGACTCGTCAAACTAAGATGCAGGATTTGTCTGTGATGAACAATTCAGAACAGGAATCATCAGAAATGACTAAAGCTTTTGATTTTGATGATAGCCCTTTCTCTATAGTTTTGGCAATTTCAACCATTCTCTTGTACTATCATCCTTTTAGTAAACCACTGGTTCCCAATCTGGGCATTAATCTTTGACTTGTGTTTTACTCTCCCAAATCCAATCAGTTGCCAAATCTTGTCTTCTCTTACTTTCACAGGTCCCTTTCTTTCCACTCATACCCTAGTTTAGGTATGTTATCACCTCTTACTCTAACTATTATGATAGCCTCCTAATTGTTCCTTCTACTTTGTCCTTCTCCCACAAATACTTTACACCAGATATCAACCCTAAGCAAGCAGCACCTGATAGCTAAATCAGAGTGAATCGTAATGGGAAATGAAATTTTAACAAAGTAAAAAAAAAAACAAACCATGTTAATGTTTTTCTAACATGCAACCAGTGCAGCTACAAATTTGCCCACTCTGCTCTATACAACTTACAAGTCGTTATTTCTAAACTTAATGCATATCACTCCTCAACTACAGTCTTCACTGCCTTCCTATTACCACTAGGATGGAATACAAAATCTTTAGCCAGGTATTTAAAAGTCCTGAACAATGAGGCTCCTACTCTTTCCATTCTTATTTCAACAGCTGCTAGCCATACTTAACATTCCATCTCCCTCTATGCATCTGCATAGTGGGGGGGGGGGGAAGCCCAGCTCCAAATGCCCAACATTCTCTCCCCCCCACTTCCATCTTTAAGAATCTCTTAACTTCCTTCATAATATAGCTTCAGTGATTTTCTTTAAGCCCTTTCTCAATTCCATTAGCTGGCCATAACCTCTTTCTTCCTTGCAAGTATAGATGTATTTAGTTTGCGTGTATCTTCACTTCTTTCTATGTATATGACCTATTCCCAAAGCAAAATTTTATATTATTTGGGGAGATGACTATTTCACTCATTTCTTCGTAGCATCACTCTGTAGCAGTGTCTACCTCCCCATCCTCCTCCCAGCCCAGCATAAGCACTAAGCATTGATGAAAATGAATGTAGCACTATCTTGCTGTACCTTGTATTCACAGAATGTCAGAGTAGAAGAGACCTCAGAGCTCATTTAGTTCAACACTCTCATTTTATAAACAAAGAAGTCCAGAGAAAGAAATGGACTTGCTTAAAAGGTCATGAACCAGTTGCAACATTACTTGACCTGACTGGTTTCTAGACCCTTTCCCAGTGAAAAGGAATTGGAAGATTTTGAAATTACTCTTAATTATCCTCATATGAGATTATTTTGAGAAAGTGATGGATTATTATTCCCATTTTAAAATCAGTCATGGACTTTGAATTTACCAAAGTCAAAAAGTTACTGAAACATCTGTGTTGAAAAGTTTGGGAAACTAAAGAACAATAAAGGGCCCAAGTTACCATTAGTAAGTACTTGGTTTGAAGCAGAGAAGTTCTAGGGTAGAAGTGACACCAGAGGCTATGTAGACCAACCTGTACCTCTGAATAAGAATTACCTTTACAATATTCCAGTGAGCAGTCACTGGGATGGTTTGGGATTAAGCTGAGTGGGGATTTGAGTAACCAAGAAAGAGCAGGATGAAGAGTGAGAACAGAAATATGCTTTATGGAAAGATGAAGTATAGTAGTATAGAGGATATAAAGAAAGTTGGCGATATAAAGCAGAATGGTGAAACAAGGGTGAAGGAGAACATCTCTCAGAGCATTAAAACCCAGGTACTTAGATGGAAATATGACTTCACTGTTTTATCCTCATAGGTAACAGAAAATGAAAAGATTCTGGAAATCTTAGTTCAATTATCTCTAACAGCAAGTGCAGGAAAAAAAAAACACCCCAACAAACAGTATTCTACTTCCTTTTGTTAAGTGTCCTCTCTCTGCCACTTCTAAAACTTCACAAAAGGTTTGATTTCTAAGTCACAACAGGGCCACACATGGCTGGAAGACACTTCCTTCTGGTGAGGTTACATAAAGAATTTAATTTCAGTGGACTATGTGACAGTGAGTTCTACAGTTTCAGGCTGCATCAAATACTGGCCCCTCTCTTTCATTTCTACATTTTTTTTAAAACAATGATTCTTCTTTAAAGAAGTCTAAAACTGGCTGCTTCACTTAGTCATGACAGGAAAGAAACACAAGAACACATGTCCATTCCACCCTGTGAGTGGCATGAAAACTCTTGCCAATTAAACCAGAAATGGGTGAAAAATTGTAATTTATTGAAACTCAACTCAAAAAATATAAGATGCTGTAGTGTACAATATATTACACAAAGCACCCTCAGGTGCACATTCAAGTCAAGTAAGAACTCTGCCTGCCTCCCTCCCCCCAGCCCTCCCACCCTAGGGCCTCAGTATCTGTTCCATATACAATCATGCACACTTAATTTGAAAAAGGAAGCCCCAGTATATTTGATGTATTAATTAGCACCAAACAGAGCACAGTTCCATTTTCTTAATAAAACAAAACAAAACAAAAAAAACCAACCAATAAACAAACCAACTGGGGAGCTAATGAACGCTGCCAATACTGTTGACAAAGATATTATACATTCATGAAAATGCACAGCCTACCCTACCCTAAACAATAGCGTGGCTGCTGCTCAGCCTTTGTTCGAGTTGGCAATTGTCCCCATGCTGCAGTACTGGAGCCAGTCTGTTCTCTAAAACAAAATTGCTACTTAGGAACTCCCTACTACACAAAGCTCATCTGTTTTTTTTGTTGGAAACAAGTCTAAAAGAGATGTGGAAAATTTAGATCTTTCCAGGACGACCACTGGCCGCAGATAATGAAGCTGTTTTAAGGCAAGCTCTCCACAGTCTGTTAATGCCTTATCTAATATGACCCTCAGATTTTCGAGGGAAGGGACAGTTGATGACTCTGCTACAATGATAGGCTCGATTGTGGTCAGGTTGTCATGAATTGCAGAATCACTGGAAGGAAGAGGTATATCAACTTTAGGGCTGCTTTCATTCACTAAGCCATCCACAGTCACATTCCCTGCTAAGTCATCACTGGGCTCTGGGACATCATTTACTGTTAAGTGCTCCGCTGGCTCCCAATCATCAAAATCATCTTCTTTTTCCTTACTTTCCTGAATGAATTTTAAAAATGAAGATTCAAACCCCATGGGTTTATAAGTCTTTAAATCAAATGATCTGGCCTGTGAATGTTTCCGAAATGTATCTTTTGGGACGTGAATTGGAGTTTTTACCACATTACTTTCCAGTCTAGAGCTATGGTGACCAGCTTCTGGTACCCTTTTTCTTGGTAAAGGCAACTGGAAATTTGTTAAATAGGGCCTGCTCTCAGTCCCATCAGTGTTCTTAGGTGCAGACTTTTCAATTTTACAGGGAGGGGGCTCAGTGACATGACCCTCTTCCAAGCTAGTGGTTTCTGAACTATGGTTACATTTTGAAGTTTCTCTGTACAGGAAGGTATCTGTATTAAATACCAAATTGCTTTCTACACACCCTTCCTGACTCCCGTTTCCTTTGTTTTCTAGATGAGGGGAACTGTTGCTTTTCTGGAGAGAGGCTTCATTTTCACCTGGGGGATGGGTACGCACTGTGCTTCCTGGTTCACAGTTTCTGGTTTCTTCCTTCTTTATACAAGATTCTATCTCAGAGGCTGGCTCTTCTTTAATTTTGGTACCATACTTAACACAAACCACTAGGATTTCCATCTGCTGCTCTAAATAAGCACTGCTCATCTGGTGGGTACGTTTGTAATGTCTTAATATACTACTTTCCAATTTGACAACAGATGCACAGCCTTGAATCATGCAGGGATACTGAGTATGTTCAGATTGTTCTGCACACATATTTAGGGCTTCCTCTTTTGTTTTAAAAATGATTGGAAGCTTCTTCTCTTTAATGAGGCTGCCACATCTTCTAGTTTTAGCATTCAATGTTTTCTTATTATTCTGACTTGTTTCACTGTGAGCCCGGGTGGTTCCAAAACCTTTCTCACCTTCACTTCTCAACACACTCTCATTCTCCACTTTTGGATTTCCAAAGAGATCATCATAATAATCCTTGTGTCGGTAATACACATGTTGAGAGTAGTTACTTCGATGTGTGAAGATTCGATCACAGCCATTAAGGTCACAATGAATTTCAAAGTCTGAGTTCATTTCTCCTTCGATACCATGCTGTTCCATCAAATGGTGCTTCAACTTGTTAAGAGTGTAGAAGACAGCCGGGCACTGTGGTTGGCTACAGGGAAACCTGGCAGCAGAGTCAGTCTCAGAAAGGGCTTTCTGATCTTCAACAGGATCTAAGTTATGGGAATCACTACAGTGTTTAGCCAGTGCTTTGGAGCATAGGAAGCGCTTATTACACTCTTTATATTTGCAAGCAAATATCTTTTTACATTTGACCAGTTCCCTTTTTGTTCGTGCTTTGTCTTTTTCTAAACACAACTGTTCTCTGTTATACTGATGCACTGTTCGATAATGGCGAATCAAGCCCTTTAGATTTGTGAATGAAGAATTGCAACTTTTATGAATACAGTGGAATGGTTTATGGTACTTGTTCAAAATATAGCACAGATTTCCTTTGGCAACAGTTCTTCTACTCCCTCTTCCCTCTCTTGCTTCTAGTTCTTCCCTGTGGCTATCTATTGGTGATGAAATGCTGGATGATTTTCCTGTCACGTTACTATCGATTTCCTCACAAGAAGATTCCAAATCAGTTTCTGAACTACACTCTTCCTTTTTAGGATGTCGAATTTGCTTCTCAGAGTTATTAGTCTGATCATCTCCAAGCTCTGTACTGCCACAAAAAGTAGAAGCAGAGCAACTACCCATGACATTACCTTTCAAGTGATCCCCTGTGCATGGGCTTACATGATCACATTTTCCATTATCAAATAATTTATGAGTGACTTTTTCATTACTAATCTGATGCTTATTTTTATAGTGAATTCTAAGGTGGGTTTTTCTGGTAAATGACCTTTGGCAAATATGACACTGGAAAGGGGAGTATCGATGCTGAAACATGGATAACTGTAGGACCTTGTCTCTGGAATAATTATGTTTTTTGACATAATGCATCAACAAAGCCTCTCTGGTCACAAACTCATATTTGCAGCCTTGAAGTTCACAGAAAAATGGCTTGGCTGCCAACTGTGCAAGATATTGACTTGACAAATTTTCTTCTTGATTCTGAAAGTGAAGGTCTGAGATAGGGCTTGATGAAACTGACTGAAGGGACTTAGCACCATTGGATGGATACACTGGCAGTGACCCTGAGAAAGATGTTATTGAGTTTTTCAAGCTTAAGTGTTTCAAGCGTAACAGAAGCTCCAACATGGCATCCTCAGTACAAGGTACTCGGGAAGCACAAATTGTGGCTTCTGAAGAATGGTGACAACTCTGAAGATCACTTTTACATTTAGTGTGAATATTGTGATCTAGACCTTCATCTGGGGAGTCACTGTTCGTGTCTGAACCTTGCTTAGGCTCAGCACTAAAGTTCTCGTTTGTTTGACTGCGTTCACTGTCTAAAAATTGAAAGATCTCTTTATCCTTTATTCCCAATGTTTTTTTATGCTTGAAATGGTATGGATGAACCTTTCGGAGATGCTTCTGCATACCTCTAGCATTTTTATATGTGGAACCACAGCCTTCAAAACCACAGGTAAACTTTTTCCCATCAAAACAAACTGCCATATTGGAACATTTCTCTTTTAAACTGGAAGGGACAAAGACTTTATCATGAGAGGATATTAACATATCAGGCATAGTCTCAGGGGAGTCCAGTGTATCAATCAGTTCTTCATTCATTGAGGCAGATGAGCTGTGACTTAACTGATCACTAGAGTTGCTGTCACTGTTGTCTTTTAGGTTATCAGAACCTGTTTCCTCAATATCTGGAGCTAACTGAGAACTAGTTGACTCCACAGAGAAAAGCAGATCCTCAGATAAATGTGATTTCTCAGTTGGATCAAGTAGATGAGGCTGATCTTGACAACTGTTCTTTTCATTAGCTGCATGTTCAAGCTTTACTGTTGTCTTAACATCTCCATTTGAAATGTCACCATTATGCATGGAAAGATGATCCTGAAACTCAGTTTTAGAATAATAGAACTTTTTGCAACCAAGAAAGTTGCATGTATATGATGCATCCCGGAAATGCTGTGCTTCATGGTGATAAAGCTGTCCTAGGTCACTGAAAACAATACTGCAGCCATTTAATTCACATTTGTATCGAAGATCCTCATGTTTTTGTTTGTGGTTAAGTAGCTCATTCACTGACCCAAATGTCGCATAGCAGTCTATAGAGACACACATGTAAGGCTGAGGCCCACAGTGAACTCGTTCATGCTCTCGAAGATGAAAGGCTGTCATGAAATGTCGCCGACAATAAGAACATTTTTCTCTCCGGTTCTTCATGTCCAAATAATGCTTTGCATTTTCATCATTGTTTTGGTGTTCGGCTTTGAGGTGCACACTTAGGTACTTAAATTGCTTAAATACTCGGGAGCAGTCTGTCCCAGGGCAAGGGTATAAATCTCTATCTTGCAGGTGGCAATCCTCTAGTTTGCTGAATGTAACATACTCATGAGAATCTCCCTGTTCGTTGGATGCCTGATTTTGATCTGATGTTGCAGAAGGACTTGGGCCATTACCCTTCTGAGCACGTTCTCTCTTCATCAATAATTTCTTTCTGGGTCTGTCTCTTCTGCTTGGTGGCATTTTCACATGTTCCATTACATGAGGTACAAAAAATTCTTTTTTCTTGAATTTTTTTATACAGACAGGGCAAGTATAAATTCCATCTTCCATATGCATCTTAGAATGATGGAGTATCCTTGCTTCTATACACTCCCTCTTGCAGAGCACACAGAAGAATTTATATTGAAGCCACCTCTGGTACCTTTCAGAAGAACCAATCGGCTTTTTGTCTCTTTTCTCCTTCTGTTGATCTGTTGAATCTCTTCTTTTGGAATGTTTATCATCTTTATTCTCTTCATAGTCACTGAGAAATGACTCCAAAACATCTGTCTCATTAATTGACATCTCATAGCCACTGAGGTCATCATCAGAATCAGAAGCTTCTTGGCCTAGGAGTTGGTGACAATGTCGTTTTAAGGTTTTCCAATCCCAAAATTCAGGATCAAAAGGCCAGTGGGCTTTTAAAGCTAACAAAAGCTCACAACGCAGAGAGTTGGGAACTGGAGCATTTTCCTCATCAAACTTTTGATCTGGTTGCAGGTATAGTTCTTCTAACATATTAAATCCAGCCCAGCTGGGCTCCAATAAGAATTCAGTAAGCTGACAGGCTCTTCTAACTTCAAGGTCTTCTGGTAAAAGACAACCAATTGTCTTACACACTGATGTTTTCATTTCATCATCTTCACTTGATCGGATCTGAAGGGCTCTCACGCATAATAAAATGGACACTGCCACACCAGCATCTTCTGCCTAACAGAAGAGGAGGAGAAAAAAAACGTTAATTTGATTTTGTTCTTAAACAGAGAAGAAAACTATATAAAAACATCCTCACCACTTCTCCAGCCCTGTACCATTCTCTGGCCCTGGGTACTGGACTTTCCAATGAGGGTATATCTGAGCAAATGATTGAAAACAGAGTTGATTACCTCTGTGTAAAAATCTACACTATTATTACTATTCCTAAACATTTCAAAACTTTATATTCGATTTTCTCTTCCTTTTGAAATCTAGTTTTATTTTGCTTGAATCTCAGTTATGTTAGATCTCTGTACCTGTAACATTAATGACTTTAGGGACACACTCTTCACTTTTCTTGCCTGTAATGACTCAAAAATCTGTATCAATTATGAAAACTCATCTATATCTGTTTTGGACACAACCTTACTAAAAAATCTGGAATGTATGTGCTCAAGGAGGACTAGCACCTTTGGTGCAAGGACTTGCCAGACCCTTTTCAAGGCTGTTCATCCACCTTTGGTGTCCACTTGGCACTCAACTCTCCCCCATGGCTCTAAGAAGTTGTAGGATGTTCAGTGGTTACTCCAGTAAAACCATCTCGGCAGATGGGCTTTAAAGCAGGTTGAAGGTAACCAATGGGCCACAACTTGTTGGTGAATTAGGGGGTGTCTAACCCCACGCATGTGAAGCCCTCCCCCAGTGGACGGGGAAGATGAGGACGATTTGTTCCACAAGTCATGAAGGTGGCTGAAGCAAGGGCTTAGAGTGGAGTCCTTAGAGCTTGGCTAGACATCAAAGATGCCAAGGTCATTCACGGCATCCTGAGCCACTGCCAGTCATCCTGACTTTTGTCTTGCCACTGGAGGTTGATGACTCAGGAAAAGAGAGTGAGGCTGACAGTTGTGAAATTCTGCCCTACTTAAATCTAATTCATGCACAAAACACCATCCTGTGATATCATTGATCTTCTCTGGAAATGAAGGACAAACAATAATAACTAAAGAACCTAAGAGATAAATGCTTGAAATATTTCCTAAGACAACTATACAACTTGCTTTGGAAAGATGTTCCCGTCTCTCAATCTTAGTAGGAAGATGGTCCTAGTCTTTAACCTGCATCCCTCCTGTTGTACATTCAGGTTGGTTCTCACTTGACCTCACATAAAAATGAATAGTGAGAAAAATCACCACAATCAAGATTTCCTAAGCACCTCCTGTGGGAGATACAAAGGGCAAAACTTAGTCTCTAGCCTCAAATTTATAACTTGGTATACACACACATAAATGTACACTGATACATTGATACTTATCAGTGTTGTGTTCAACGGAAGATTCAAGTGGTCGTAGTTTTGGGCTTCAAAGAAGTGATGAGACAAGCTGGACCCAGGATGTAGGTGAGATAAACACAGAAGAGTAAAGGGGAGGGTATGATTTTCTAAGCAGGGGCAATTGTATGAGCAGGTATGAAAGCTGGAAAGTTACCTACCAAGCAAATTTAAGGTCATGTACAGTGACCAATATGGTCTGCTTATTAAAAAAAAAATTTGGTTTCATTTTTATTCAAACTATTAGTATTCAGAATGTGAATGTGTTGGGAGCACTTTAGGGAAGATGCATTTTTGTATAATTCACACATCTGTGCCTATAAGCCCACTGGGCAATGAAGGAAATTGAGGCACTACTAAAGTGACTTGGCACAGATATATTATGTAAAAAGTTATATGATGTATTACCCATCTGATGATCTTTCTTAGAATCACAGACAGCTGGAAGGGACACTGGAGGTCATCTAGTCCAACCCTCTCACTTTACAGAGGAGGAAACTGAGGTCCAGAGAGGTTATGTGACTTGCCCAAGGTCACACAGGTAGTAGTAGTAGTAGTAAGTAGCAGTCGGGCAGGATTCAAACTCAGGTCCTCTGACTCCAAATTCAATGTTCCTTATACTATACCAACTTCCTGATTCTCCACCTCTGTTGCAGGAACAATAACAGGTAATTATGTCTTCATTCAGAGACTACCACCTCCTTAGTGGTTGTTTCTAACATCCATTTTATCTCCTCAAACTTTTTAAGGTGATTCACTCAACCCCACCCAGTCTTTGATCATATTAAAGAGTTTCATGTAAGTTTATCATTATATTCTAATGTATCTTACATATTTTATCTTTTTTGACTATTCTTAGCCCAACTCTCATTGCAGACAGAGGTCCTACAATCATACCAGTAGATTCTTTCAGAACCCCTTTAGGTCTTCTTTAAGCCTCACTTTCCTCACTGGTAAAATGGGGATATTAAATACCTAAAGCACTTGCCTCACAGCATCAAATGAAAGAATATATGTAAAATGTTTTGAAAACCTTAAATTGTTCCTTAAATGTCAGTTATTATCCTGGAAAGTAATTTTTCTGGGACTGGAGACTTGCTCTCATGTAAAGAGGCTCAATGCTCTCTTACAATGCCTTTATCTAACCAAAGGTTCAATTCCCTTTTAACCATTTCCAGCTTTAGGATTATGCTCCTTGCTGGAAAAGGAGGAAGGAAAATATTTGTTTCAAAGAATGATAGGAATGGTTACAGAAATGAAGACTACAAAGGAAAAAATAGCAGAAAACATTAGGCTGCACATTATCTGGGTACTTGGGTTAGAGTCTTAGCTCAGTCATTAGACAGGAATTCAGGCAAGTCCTTTTCTTCTCAGGGCCTCAATTTCCCCATCACTGCGATGAAAAGGTTGGATTAGCTAGATGAGAGAGTCACCTAGCCTCTTCACTTTCAGTTTCCTCAACTATAAAATAGGGATAAAAATAGCATCTAATTCCTGGGGTTGTTGTGAGGATAAGACAAGATATTGTAAAGCATTCAGCCCAATGCCTGGCACATGGGGAGGTATTTCTTCCTCCTCTCCTAGAAATGCCCTACCAGTTGTGAAATTCTAAAATTCTGGTTAGGGACTTGATTGACATTACAATCCTCAGGTGAAATTAAGGTGGTGGTTCAAGATGTAAAACCCTGAAATACTAAGGTATTCGAGTTGGGAGGGTGATGACCTCAGGTATGACCTGGACCTGTCCGAAGAGAAGTGGCACTGTGTATTATTAGATGATTGGCTTTTGAACACAAATTATGATGCTCAAGAGAATATGGGACTTACATGGTAAGGGCATCATCCTTCAACCATACCTTATAACGTGTGTTTTTAGCCTAGCTCCAGCATTTATTAGTTGCATAACCTTGGGCAAGTCATTTTACGTCTCTGAGCTTTGTGTTCCTGAGCAGCCTAAAGTACTTACTTCTGTTTGTACAACTCTAATCAGGCAGAAGAGATGTTGCTGTGTTTTAGCAATGACACCAAACTGTCGACATCGCTCCAAAAAGATATCTAAAGAAGGATCAATTCTTCTTTGCAACTTACTCCAAAAAAGAGTCAACTCCCTAAGAAAAAACAGAAAAGACCATTAAATGGTAAACCATTTAAAAACAGTGAGATGTGTTGAAGCTTCACTTATCTGTGACCAAGACAGCCAAATGGGAAGAAAAATCTGCAACATTATGTTTTCTAAGACTTCATTATGTTAGTAAACTCTTCATCAGCTTGTCTCAATTATTATCCTTTTTTGCTCCCTTCTGAATATAAAGGAAACTCTACTCCCCCACCCACAAATCATTTAGGCACATGTTGCTTTTGCAACAAATTAGGTCTCTGAAAGGGTAGTGACTATATTCCAGATGCACTTCCTTTAGAATTCTAATCACAGGCATATACTTGACAAATATTCTAAGGGTACTCTGGGCTGCTTGATTTTCAAGTTAAGCTTCTTCTAATTCTATGAATCTGTACTGGACTGTATTGTAGAGTTGTTGAACCAATCCTAAAAAAATTAAGGTGAAATCTATGGACTGACTCACTGAAAAGTATCCCAAAAGTTTATTATACATTTAGTTTTGGGAGGTAAATTCACTAAAAAGGTACTGAATTATGTTTTCAGAATCATGCTTATTTCTTATAGCAATCATCTTATTTTCTTTTCCTACCTCCCTGGAAAAGATTTTTAAACACCACCTCAGGGAAACTGTTTACTGTAAACACAGTGCATGGCACATTATAAATGATTAATCAATGTTTGTTGACTGATTCGATAACTCAAATAATAAAAGCAATTAAGAATATTTGATGTTATATTCATATTCTAATTTCCCTGTCCCACTCCTACTATTTACTCCTCACATTCTTCCATCTTAGCTATAAAATTTATCTACTGCTATTCCCACTGAATTTATGCTGCAGATATCCTAGGAAAGGTTACTCTCAGTTACCTGACCCTTTCCTCCTCTTCTAGCAGGCTAACATGATATAACAATTAGAGAATGAAACATGACTATGAACTAAAATACTATGTACTAAAAAACTCTATTGATTCATGAGGAAGCGATAATTATAATTAACATGACTGGCTCAGAGAAAATGTAGATAATACACACTTATAGAAGAACTGTCTTAGTTCTATGAATATCCTCAAATTCAATAACCAGCTAATATAGAATTAAAAAACATTTACTAAGTGCTTACTCTGTGCTAAGCTTATGTTAAGTTCTGGAACTACAAAGAGAAATGTGAGACAGTCTCTGCTTCCAAAAATCGCTAACAGCATATCTAAGCAAAAGGAGATGTTAGGTCTTTGCATTCTCTTATAAATATCTGATATCTGGGTGCTTTACTGCTTAACTGAACATATACGGACCTACTGTTCAAGAACAAGGGAAGGGCTATGGACGGTCTTTAAATTCATTTAGTTCAATCCTCTTGCCAAATGGATGAAATCTCAAACTATATTTAATCCTAACAAGTTATGTAGGGCATTGAGTTGTAAGAGTATGTATATATATTGTATAAGGTCAACAGAATTTTACCCAGGATTATAATGAAGAATAAAAATGACAGACCAAGGAGTACATAAGATTGTTTATAGGCAAAGATTTGGAGGACTCAGCCAAAGGGTATCTTAATCCCTTCTACATTAAGTTCTAATCCTTCCTTATGATAATCCTTTGAGAACAGCTAACCTGCTTATGTAAAAGAGAAATAAAGAACAGCTTATAATATCGAACAGAGTTAAATGAATCAATAGGAATAAAGTAATAAATAAAATAAAAGGAATAAAATAATGAATGAGTAGAGATAAGGGGATGTTTTACAAAGTCAGACAGGGACAGAAAGGGAAAAAATATAGAAGATGGAGGATAATAAGGGGGTGGGCAGAGAAATAGCAAATAGAAAAAAAGAAGAAAGAATATTTAGTTATCTCTGCCATGAGAAGAGGGCCAACTTGTGATAAGACTATCTTTCATAGTTATGGAGATTTGTAAGCTAATTAAAGCCTCTGACCTCTAGGGTACAATTATATTAAGTATAGGGGCCTATTAATGAAAAGGAAAGCTGCATGGGGTACTTCTTGAGAAATGAATCTGTCCACTTCTATTTAATCCAGAAAAAGGAGAGCCACACAAGTAGTCCCTACCATTCAAGATTTTAATTCTCTATCTTTTAGGAGTCTCAAACCTCAAGGCTTATGGGGAAGTAGGACAAAGGATAGGATCCATGCCTGCAAATGTAACTTACCCAAAGAGCCATTGTTACTCACTCGACCAATGGCAACTTGTGAACTAGGGGGAAAGTTATATCTTATTCTGCTTGGAAAGTGATTACAGTGTCTTATTGTGAGAATGTTGTTCTTTTGGAGACTGGGAAAGATGGCTGAGCACCATCCTTTCCAACAACAAAGTGATCATTCAGCTATTACACAAACAATTCTCTAACGATGAGAAACTCACAAAGCATTTCCATCCAATTTTCGGAGAAGTCTGTTAAGGAAATTTTCTTGTATTAAACCAAAATTTGTCTCCCTGTACTGTTAGCCCATTGCCAAGTTAAAGTAAGCTCAATTCCTTTTTCACATGTGAGTCCTTCCAACATGACCACAGCAACGATGTTCTCTACCTTTTCTCCCCTTTCCCCAACCCAAATAATATTCTCCAAGCTAAATATCCTACACCATCAAACAGTCTGCATATAGCATGGGTTTGAATCCTTTAACTATCTCAGTTGCTCTCCATGGGACCCAATGCAATTTTTAAGAGTCTCTTTTAAAATACAAAAATAGGTCTTATATTAAGGTAGAGGACAGACGGCAAGATGATGCCCTCTCTTATTCTGAGTATTGTAACTTTAAGTTTCCATTCTAAACAATAAGATCAATGATCTCATTGATGTAAGGATTCCCACCATTGGTAAAGACTGCACCTCATCCATGTCTTTTCATTATGCACAATTTTTGCCTGTGCCATTCTACAAACTCTTCTCTGAAGATCTATCCATACACTGGAGGCCTTCCTCTAGTTCTTTTAATACTTGGTGAATGCCATGAAATACTTTGGGCTGTCCATTCGTTATTAGTCCTTCTTGATACATTACTGGCCCACCTCCTTTTCCGATATATTCTATGTCTTGAATGACGTCCTTCACCAAAAGGACAGTCGGCAATGTGCAGTTTTTATGGTAAGCAATAACTGGGATCAATGAAAGCACCAAACATCTTTCAAAAGCAATCTAGTCCAATCAATCTTACTAAATTCTGGGTACAACTCATTATTGGGCAGTGGATAGAGTGCCTGGCCTGGAGTTAAGAAGACTCAATTGAATTCAAACCTGTTCTCAGACACTTACTAGGTGGGACACTGACTCTGGGCTAGTCATTTAACCCTGTCTGCCTCAGTTTCCTCATCTGCAAAATGAACTACAGAAGGAAATGGCAAATCACTCCAGTATCTTTGCAAAGAAAATCCCAAATAAGGTTACAAAGACTGAGATACGACTGAAAACAACCAAATAACAAGAAGCTATGAATTATTAAACTTAAACTAGCTTGTATTAGTAATTTGTTAGAGTTTAACCTCCCTGCTTCCTGCGAGCCTAAGTCCCTTGATCTGCAAGACTCTTTACTGTGTGAGTCAAAGCTCCAAATCCTCATCTGGACTCATGGAAAAATCACACACTTTCCACATGATGCGAAACTCAAGATACCGATACTGTTAACAGCCTATCTATCAATAAGCTTTTGTAATGTTCAGCTAACCAGTGAAAAAAAGTGTTTACACCATGACTATTATGGATATGTTCTGCATGACCCTTATCAAACTGCTTGCTTTCTCAATGGGGGAGGGGGTGGAAGGTGGGGAGGGAGGAAGGGAGAGAATTTGGAAGTTTT
This sequence comes from Pseudochirops cupreus, assembly GCA_028627135.1. NCBI lineage: Eukaryota > Metazoa > Chordata > Mammalia > Diprotodontia > Pseudocheiridae > Pseudochirops > Pseudochirops cupreus. Next base: position 120,455,360 of record CM053582.1, read on the forward strand.
AAAAACTGTTTTTACATGTAATGGGGAAAATTTTTAAAAAGAAAAAAATGTTTACTACTCAAAGACTATATACTTTTCCAGTTCCCATTCCAAGAATAGGTTCCCTGTTTCTAACCCATTTCTAACCATGATTTCCCTATTCTTGTACCTGTTCATGATGCCCCAGGATGTGTCACTGGTCCACCTTGAGGCAAACTGATAACAACTTATGGTGAGCACCCTCTGTGCTGAACAATGAGGGATCAGTAACACTCATGTCACTCAAGATTTTGTAATTTTGACTCTAACAAAGCTCTGCAAACTCTCCACAGGGTCCTTGATTACTAAGGAATCTTGGACCCTACTTACTGGCAACTGTGAGCCTTACTAATAAACGGAACGTGCTTAGAACTTTGTTGCCTCAGTTTCTCTTTATCACAGATTTTAATTGACACAGGACATCCTCATTAAAAATAGTGAAAAGTTCTGGCAAACATATGTCTAGGCATCACTTTATGTTAGTATTTAGAGGTCCATCAATCATAGGTAACTGTGGTTATAACTATCAAAGAACTAGTCTTAAAAGATGCTTGGAAAAACTCTTTGTCAGAGAAGCACCTTTAACGCTGTGCTTTTCTTTTTCACCTTCTGAAGAGCAGGACTGGGGTACAGATTGAGAAGTACAGAGTAGCACCTACTCTAGAACTTAGGAATCTCCAAAGGGCTGTGTAAGAGCACTTTCTAGGTGCTAGAGCCAATTGTCCTTGCCTCTAAAGCCAGGGCTAAATCTACTATAGCATATTCTCTCTCACACCAGTTTTACTCTAAAAGCATATTAACAAGTCAAAAGCTTTTTGGAATCAACAACCACAGAGGAATTGTGTGCTTTCTTTGTCTTTTAGTCACACTGTATGACTTAGAAAATGTGATCTGCTGAAGAAAATCTTTTAGAAAACCTATTTTTTCCTCACATCTTCACTAAGGATACCCTTGTTTCATGCACAGATCATTCTCCAAGATATAAAAAAGAAGGTATATGGGTCAGAGGTACTGTTGCTTTTTATTGCCTCAAGAAAGACACCAGACTTCTGCTAATAACCTAATATTATACTGTCTTTCTTGGCTGCCACATCACACCACTGACTCAGACTGAGCTTTGAAGTTAAGTGGAATGCACAGGTCTCTCAAAGGGCGACTAGGCGGTGCTGGATCTGGAGTTAGGACGACTTGAGTTCAAATTTAACCACAGACACTTTTATGCTGTGTGACCCTGGGCAAGTCACTTAACCCTGTTTGCCTCAGTTTCTTCAACTGTAAAATGAACTGGAGAAGGAAATGACAAACCAGTGTAGTATCTTTGCCAAGGAAACAGGGGTGACAAAGAGTTGTGCATGACTAAACAACAATTACTACTCACATCTCCTCCAATCTGTATATGTGTGCAGCTGGATTTAAAAAACAAACACAACTGCAAGGCTTCACACGTATCCCTATTACATTTCATCTTAGGTGATTCAACGTTGTTGCTGGTCTTTTGTTCTCAAAGACCAATGACATCACAAGGGTGATTTCTTGATTTGCGCATGAATTGGATTTAAGAGAGGGAGAGCTGCACAACATATTCCAAAATGTTAAGATCTTTTTTTGTTAATTTATTTATTTTTCATTTTCAACATTCACTTCCATAAGTCTTAAATTTTCTCCTGCATCTCCCCAACATGGCATGCAATCTGATATAGGCTCTGCATATACATTCCTATTAAACACATTCTCACATTAGTCATGTTGCACAGGAGAACTGTAACGAATGGGACAAACCATGAGAAAGAAAAAACAAAACAAAACAAAAAAGAAAACAGTCTGATTTGCTCTGCATTCTGACTCCATAGTTCTTTCTCTGGAGGTGGATGGCATTTCCATCATGAGTTCTTTGGAACTGCCTTAGGTCCCTGCACTGCTGAGAAGGGCTAAGTCTGTCAAAATCAGTCATTGCACACTGTGGCTGTTATTTTAACATCTTTTTCAATCCTGATTCACTCACCTAACAAATCAGCTCTCTCTCAGTTGAGTGTAGAAATTTTTCAAGGTCAAAACCAATTTCCAATATAGGTAATCCCAAACTTGTGAACAAGTTATGCTCCAAAAGTTCATCTCTAAGCTGGTTATTAGGAATGCAGAACTCATTTTCCATCAGAAACAATAATGTAAAAAAGGTTCATGAGGTAGGCTCAAGTATCCAGCACAAATAGTGCTGCTGTGACCTAACAACTATTTATTTGTAATGTTACTTGCAAACTAGAAAATTTAGAACAAATTTTCCCTTCCAATATGTCCCACATGGCTGGCTAGAAGCATTAGGAAGGACTAGAGAAGTGATGCCATAAAGGTAATAGGACTTTTCTAAAGATCCTATTGTTTTTCACCTCTAAGAAACTTATCCTTGTATGACCACATCTTTGGGCAAAAGATATTTAGGCTAAACTTTTGCAGAATCCTAGAATTTTAAATGGGGAATGAGGTTAAAAAATCAAACCTCCTCATTTTACAGAGAAGAAAACCAAAATGTATATTTTGGATACCCTTGTATCCCTGTATATGTACATTCTTTATGTAGGATGAAAAAATTATGCAATGTCCTGGCACCCACCACAGATATCCTTCTCCTTACTCCACACTATGAGACCTTGAATGATAGATAATTTGCTCCTGTAAATGTAGAAAATAAACTAAGTAGGGAAGCCTGCAATTTATGAAGTGACCAATTGCAACAGAATTGTGAATAAATAGGCTTTAAAACTGACAGAGAAACGGAAATGTTTGCAAGGTCAAATAACTAGATAGGAACAGACAGATGTGAAAACAAAGAACAGTTTACCCACTGCTGTCATGGGAAAGAAAGAGTGCCAATATTTATACACATCGCAACGTGGAGAATATAAAACAAGTACAGAAGAGGATGTGTTTGGCTCAGGTGGGGCTTGGAGAGCACTTGCTCTCTGCTCTCAAAGTTGATTTGGGAATGAATGGATGAAGGAAAAGAATGACAGATGTTTACTTTCTGAGTTGGGGACTAGATTCTTCTCAAGACTCCCTGGCACACTAACTAGGATTTTCAGTGTTCCTTTTGAGAAGAGTCCAAGGAGACCCTGGGAATGGTATTAGCACCACTCTGCCCTATTTTCTTAGGAGGATTTTCCTTGCAGGTTGCAACCTGTACTTTTATCTCCACTTTTCAATCTATAAATGTATTTCTTCATATTCCTAAGCCTTAATTCTGCTCATTTCCTATTCAAACATATGTCTTCTTTGTCAGACCGTGGTACGAGTTATTTTAATGCTTTCATGGATCTCAAGTAAACTGACAGGAAAATCTAGCCAAACCTTCACATCCAATTTGTCTTTTGTCCATGTCACCTCCTAAATCTGTTACAGAGGATCCACCCTTCCTCTAGGTCTTTTAATATTTTGTGGGTTCAACTGTAGCACTTGGGTTGTCCATTTGTTATCTCTTGCTCTTGCCACATGACTAACCAATCTCCCTCTGTGATCAGTTTTTTCTGGATAAATCTTTTGCCTACTTCATATATTCCAATCATCACTGATAATGTGCTACAGCCTACACAGGTATTTCAATTAGGGTTACTAAAAATTTTGACTGTTCAGACTGTTGTATCACATAATTCATAGTTACTACCAGAATAATACCAGTGTTAAAAAGATTGTCTTTTGTTTGAGTTACTATTACTATTATTAGTTATTTAAATTTAAGTTCTCACACAAAGTGGCTGATTGTGTCAACTTCCATTTCTGATGAACAACTTGAACATTTTGTTTTTGAGACAAAACTTCCCTAAAGTAATCCACATATATTTTAAAAGGATTTACCTAATAAATGTACATGTCTTTTTTTCAAGGAAGGTCCAGTGGAGGTATATTGGGTACAGTTTGACAAAATATATTATTATGTTAGAATCTGAGCTTCTGGAGTTTAGGGATTAGTTCACTCTTTGTATTTCTAACCTAAGTAGTTACCACAGTATGTGTTACATAGAGTTGCTTGGTACATGCTTACTATTTAAAGACTAAACATTTAATAAGTGCTTATGAATGCCAGGTACTATGTTAACCATAAAACTATTTTTAAAAAGGAAGAGAAATCTTGTTCTTAACAGGACAGAAAACTTGGGGGGCATTAAACACTCAAGAATTTTAGGTAGATTGATATAGGATATAAAATCTATCACAAAAAAAGCTGATGTCATGAAATACTGGGTCTTCCTGCAGTAGAGAATACCCCATGGGGTCTAGGAGGCTATCACATGTATCCAGAGTTTCAGGTATACTCGGAGCAGACCTAAGAATCCTTTTTAAAGGTTTGGCTATCACTCCACTCCTTAACATGGCTATGGCTACAACTGGATATAAATAAAAATGTGCAGTCCTTAGGATCTCTTCACATTTTGTCTTCTCACCATGACTTTGTGCTTTCTTTGGTCCTTATTCCAGTATGCTCCTGTGCTAGAATAGGCAAAGAACTGAGCCAACTTGTAGAGATACATCCCTTATGTGCAGCAGTTCTCAACCTGTGGATTATGTTCAATTTGTAACAACGAAAACACATCCTGCATATCAGATATTTACATTACGATTCATAAGAGTAGCAAAATTACAGTTATGAAGTAGCAATGAAAATAATTTTATGGCTGGGGGTCACCACAACATGAGGAACTGTATTATAGGGTCGCAGCATTAGGAAGGTTGAGAACCACTGCTTAAGAGTGTCTCTATCTCAAGGGTATTTATGGACAGGCAAATTTGTATCTGTTGACTGATTTAACAGTTCATGACCATAGGTAATAAATTTCAGATCTTAAATAGAAGGTTCAAAGAGGTCCTTCCTAACAGAATGGTTCTGGACACTGAACAAGTCAGAAGATTCAGACAGTATTCATTCCTTGGAACTGTGTGGAGAATATGCTGAGATAAAAGTACCATAAGAGAAGTTCTCCCCACCAGAAGGGCTAGTCATGGATGGTTTAGGAGTGACCCTAGGTAAAATCAGTGAGCTGGCCCCCAAATCCTAAAACATAAATTACTTGAGCCAAGTAAAACTCTCTACTCTTCCTATTTGAGCAGGGAATCCACATTCTATAGAAACTTGAATAGAAGTTGAGAATGTGAGTATTTGAAAAATTCTCTGATAAATGTATTGTTTTTGAGTAGTTTATGAGTTTAGGAGCTACTGCTCAAACTTCTTACATATATCTTTTTTCAAACTGTTTTAATACCATCTACATATTTCTCCCAATATCTTCAAATCTTTGTCTTTTGAGAGTGATTTTGCCAACCACAAATTATCAACACAAACAGAAGTCATCCAGAATCAAATCTAGTGCTTAAAGTTCAAGCCAAGAAATTTCATTTTGGGTTTCATGTAAAATATGAGCACAAAGTATTGAGTTTGGTTTGCTTATGAGGTTTGTAGTCAGGCACCTCCCAAGTTGACCACTGGAGGAAAGAACAAATGGTAAGCACTTAAGATGAACAGGTAAAGATCTAATAAACACAACAAAAATGTTCATGTTTTCTAGTTATACCTTTCAGGTTTAAAAATACCAATGCATTTGTGGTCACGAATATCACGTAAACCCCAACCCTCTGTTCAATAAAAGAACATGCACCCTGAACTGAAGCCTCTAAGATTTTTCACATGGAAAGAAATTCAATGTTTCACAGGAAAAACTGGTATCTAAACATTTGTCAACCCAATGTTACGTAATCCTAAAACCTTATTTCAAACAGATTTGGGATTCAGTTTCTGCTTGAATAATAGTCTTTCATATGTCCTATTCTGGTTTGAACACTCCACCCACCTTGTCTTTGTTTGAAAGCTACAAAAGGTCAATACTTAAAGGGTTTTTCAAATCCAGAAACTACTTCCTAGCTCAGATTGCTATTATTAAGATTCATTTCTATTTTCAAATAGGAACTCTGTCTGACAAGCTCTATTCCTCTTTTGGAGCATCAAGAAAAAGGAATGAAACATTTAGTGTCGAAGAACTTCCTTGTCCCCCATCAGAACTGTTCAAGGAGCAACTTACAGAAATCTCTGCTAATTCTTTACTGCTTCAAGAAAGCAGAATTAATTCTAGTTGTAGAAGTGTCCCTGCAGGAATCACTCAATGGTGGTACAGGTAAAAGGCCAGACAAAGTTGTTTAAAACATTTTCTATGGAGCCCAGCAAAGTATAATGGTTAATATTAAAGGAATGAAAGAAGATTTAAAAGCCTTGAAAACCTGATGACAACAAACAACATCTATTAATTTATTTGCAATTTACTGACTTTAATTAGTCTTCCAGTTGAGACTCTTAGACTTAAAGATTGTGGTCTGCCTCATTTCATATTATTCTGATCAACATACTTTTTTTTTTCATTCTAGTCAAATTGAACGATGACTGTCACTACAATATGTCCCATGCTTTCCTATTACTACGCGTTTTCCTTACGCTGTTTACTACCCTTAGAATACTGTCTTCCCCATTCTGTGACTGCTGACTTTCTGGTCATCCTTTAAAGCCTAACCACATACCAGCCCTTGACAGAAACTTTTCCCAACAGCCACTTCTACCCTGTGCATCCTTCTACCTTCTACCTTCCTCCCCGGACCTGTCAATGGGCATTTTGTAAAGCATCTTTCTGGTGCATTTATTATTTATCACTGGGTAGTTTTCTGTTCAGGTGTTTTACCTCCCTATTAAATTATTAACTTCAAGAGGGCAAAAACCAGGTTTAATCTCAACTTGGTCTATTCCTTATATCAAAGCAGAACACATTCAGTCAGCAATTAGTAAATGTGGAATTTATTTAGTTTAATTACCATATAGATAAAAAATAAAAACCCCTAGCCCACAAATAATGCCACCTCCTCCTATTTAAGCACTTTGGCTAGTCAGTGATCATTATGGAAGGGGAAAGGAATAAGCAATTATGTAGTGCCTATCACATGCCAGTCACTGTGCTAAGATCCTCACAGCAACCCTAGGAGGGTGCTGTTATTACCCCCATTTTACAGTTGAGGAAGCCGAGGCAGACAGAGGTTAACTGACTTATTCATAGTCACACAAGTAGGAACTGTGTGATGCCAGATTTGAACTTGGGTGTTACCGATTCCAGTAACAACACTATCTAGCTGCCTCATTAACTTCAAAGGGATGCAAAGAGCTCTTAGGTACCCCCCTCATTGATCTTTAAGGTCTTTCTTCTGCCTAGCACACCTAGCAGACCTCTGCCTGCTCGATCAGAAAAAAGCTCGTGTTTCTATTCTGTTCTATTTCCTTTTGATAAGAATGTACAAATTGGGAACCTCTAGGTGTAGATCCCTCAGAGATCATCCAGGACAAACTTTTTTACTCCAGGAAACATTTCCCAACCCCACTTGAATGCCAGTGCCTTTCCCTCTGTTAATTATATCCTATTTCTCCTACACATCGCTTGCTCTGGATAGATCTGTTTACATGTTATCTCTCCCATTAGAATGTAAGCTCCTTGGGAGCAGGAGCTTTTTTTGCTGGGCATATAGTAGGCACTTAATAAATGTTTATTGATGGATTTTCTAGATGAGGAGGAAACAGAGATCATGCTCAAGGACACATGACAAATAAATGATAGTCCTTGAATTCAGACCCTATGACTTACAGAACACATTCTATCTTTCACAGGTCAATTCCCCTTCCTATCTGCTGCTGCTGCCTCCATTTCCTTTCTACTTCCCTCTTTCTTCTAAAAATAAAATCTGTCATCACCTTACAGAAACTAATTCTCGAAGTGTTGCACAGCTGCTCTCCTTAACAGATCCAAAAGACTTTCTTTTTACTTTTAGTTTACAAAAAATATGGAACACTTCTTGAATTTGTGTGTCATCCTTGCACAGGGGCCATGCTATTCTTCTGTGTTGTTTCAATTTTAGCATATGTGCTGCCAAAGCAGGCACCACTCCATGCTTCCAAACTGCCAACATCAGTTTTACAACCTGTCAGGTATGTTTGGATCACTTATTATATGCTCAGGACAGTGTCCTGTAAAAAGCTCAAAGAGATGGTCCCTGCCCTCAAGGAGTACATAATGTAAACAGGAAGACCAGAATCACATGCAAAGCAATAGCAAATTATTCAAGCCAGTATATAATTCTGTACTTATTTGTGAAGTATAATTTATAAGAGCTGTGTTCAGAAGGCACCAATATAAATGAGAGCTAGAATTCAAGGGAAATTCCTTTCATGATCCCCCAATACTATGGTTCCTTTCTGACTTTAAGCCCCAAACCTGGTTGACTCCTGCCATCTGCCTCCTTTACCTGTCACTGGTTGCTTAAGAGAGCTAGAGGAAATCACCCAACCGTGCTCAGTGAGCTCACCACAGATTTATACAGTCTAATCTCACTTGGGCCCTCACTACAGGAGGGAATACATTTTTTCCTATTCAGTTCTCTCTTCCATGCCCATAGAAGCTACTGTGGACCTTCTTTCTTTGAGGATTCAACTATCATAGAAACCCTGAGCTAAGGCCTTGGCCTCCTACTTCACAGAGAAAACAAAAAGCCTGCCCTTCTCCCCTCCTCAGCTCATATCATCTCTCCCTTTTTCCTTGACTCAGACCAATAGGCAGGCCTTCTCTTTGCCAAGGACAATCCCTTGGCACATACCTTTGATTTTATTCTTTCCAGACTTCTCCAGCAAACTGTCCCTACTATCTTTTCCACTTTCTATCTACTGGCTCTTTCCATGTTGCTAATGAACATGTACATGTTTTCTTCCAACCTTAAAAAACCCTTATCTGAGTCTAATATCCCCAATTAGCGATCATCCTATATCCCTTTTCCCCTCAAGGCTAAAACTCCTACATTTGGTGCCTCTTCTTCTCATTCTCTACTAAACCCTCCACAGCCTGGCTTCTGACTTCATCATTCAACTGAAACTGCCCTCTCCAAAGTTATCAATGATCTCTTCACTGTCAAACTTAATGGCCTTTTCTCAGTTCTTATACTTCTTCATCTCTATGTATCTGACATTGCTGATCATCTCCTGCCTCCTCTCTTTTTTTCTGCCTGTTTTTTTTTGAGGGGGAAGGCAGGGCAATTGGGGTTAAGCGACTTGCCCAAGGTCACACAGTTAGTTAAGTGTCAAGTGTCTGAGGCCGCATTTGAACTCAGGTCCTCCTGACTCCAGGGCTGGTGTGGCCCCCACCCCCACCCCCTCTCTTACAGTGCCTGGCCCACAGGTACTTACTAAGTGATCCATCTATCTAGATTTTTATTGATGCTCTCTCCTGGATCTTTTCCTGTCAGTCCAACTGCTCCTTCCCAAGGCTTCTTTGCAGGTCTCTCAACCATATCAGTGGGAGTCCCTTAAGGCTCTCCATGTTCTCTTTTCCTTTTGTTTACTCAGTGATCTTGTTAATTCCTATGGGTTCAGTTAGCATGTCTGATGATTCCCAGAGATGGTTATCCAGCCCTAGTGCCTCTCCTGAGCTATAGTCAACCCTGTCCAACTGCTTCCTGGACATCTGGAACTAGGTTTCTTGGAGGCAACTCAAAACATCCCTGTTACTGTTGAAGGCACTACTAATCCTCTCTAGTCATGCAGGTGAAATCCTCACGGCCATCCTCAACTCCTCCAATTCGGTGTCAGACCTCTTTAGAACATCACACATATATGTCCCCCTCTCTCCACGCATGCCGCCGTAACTCTAGTTTGGATCCTCACCACTTCTTACCTGCACGACTCCAATAGCTTTTTTACTTGCCTCTGCTTGACATGTCAGATTCGTAATGATCTGGTGCCTTCTCAGACCTCACTCCCAATGCAATCTCAAATGTCGTGACACTAGCCTGCTTCCAGCTCTTCAAACACAGCCCTCTGTCTTCTGTTTCCACACTTCTGCACTGGCTGATGCTCATAGCTGGGATCTTGTGTGCTTTCACACTTCGATCCCTTGGTTCCACCAGCTTCCTTCCAGACTCAATTCAAAGCCTACCTTCTGTAGGAGAGCTTTCTAATTCCCTCAGCTGCTAGTGCTTTCTCCTGCCAGATTATCGTTATCTCTGTGTCCTGTCTGGACTGAATTATTTACACACAGTTTTCCACATTAGCTCTCTGAGGGCAGGTTTTGTTTCTAACCATTCTTTGTATCCCAACACTTAGCATAATGACAGGCACATATTAAGAGCTTAATAAAAGCTTATTGACTTGCTCAGACTTTTCTCTGTGGCCTGAATGGCCATGGCCTCTCAACTTACCCAATTCAAATACAACTTACTGACCCAGTGAATATTAAGTGCTGCCTTCTCCCTGAAGGCCTCTTCTGGTCACAAGGGTCAGTAATGACTCATCTCTTGTACATTCCTGAAAACTCTTTTGGTATCCTTGTTCCCTATGCTACTCAGTAATCCCTCAGTCACGGATAGCCTTACATTGATTATTTAAGTTTCATATGTGTAGGTCTTACCTCTTCCAACCAGACTATGAGCCCCAGATACGATGAAACAAGCCTTACCTTTAGATTTTTTTTTGTGCTTACACATACAACTAAGGTCTACTTTTATAGAGATTGATAAATAAAAATCAAAGCCAATTAAGAGTTTTTGACAGGCAGGATGGTTGAATGCTGAACTCGGAATCAGAAAGATCTGAGTTCAACACCTGTCTCAGACACTTAACTTTCCCTCTTAATGCTAGTACCTTCCCTCTGCTGACTGTCTCCAATCTATCTGGCCTGTCTCTTATTTGTTCACAGTTGTGTGCATGTTGTGCTCACCACTGGACTGCAGTCGCCTCAAAAATAGCAGCTGTCTTCCACCTTCTTGGATTCTCCTGGAACACGACTCAGCCTCAAAGGTCTCTTCCAGCTCTAAATCTATGATTCTAAAATCTATAAATGTTCAATCAACATGCACAAGCACGAAAGAAAATCCTACAGAGTTGCTTTTTCCCCCCTTTTCCACATGCCTGTGAGTCTAATGATTGACTCAGCTATGTAAACAAGTAAGGGTTTAGCTAAGCACAAACAACCTAGCATTCCGGGGCCTCCAACCTGACCTGCCTTTTATACCTCCCATTTATACAAGTCTACCATTGAGTCAAACTGTACTACAACCACATCTTGCCCTCACTTCCCTCCCGGTATTCTTTCTTAACAGTCCAGCTGGGAAACCACTTCCTTCAAGAAGTCTTCCCTATCCAACTCCCAAAGTCTACCACCCCACTTCCCCCAGACCTTGAGGTTTCTCTCCTTTCTCAAATTCTTCTACATGGATGGATTTCTCCCAGTTCTGACGATACTCAACTCAATCAACATTTTAAAAACGCCTCTATTATTTGCTAGGCTGTGCTAAGCACCAGTGGATACATGGACAAAAGAACAAACAAAAATAGCCCCTACCCAGGAGGAGGTTAAAATCTACAGGTGGGGGACAGGCACTGAAGAAGAGGAGATACACGTATACAAATACTTCTCTCCGAGGTTATACAAAGTGATTTAGAGAGGGAACAAAACCCTAAATCCACAGGAGCAAAATCCTAAATTCATGCAAACTTTATACCAAACAGAAGGCTGAGGGGAGGACTTTAGACATTATACTTACTTGTACACATTTTGCATCAGCCAGCAGAATGTTAAGCACTTTAAGGGTAGGGATTGTATTAGGTTTTGCATTTCTAGAACTTACCCCAAGGCCTTGTCTATATTAGACACTGAGGAAATATTTCAATTAAGAACAATCAGACTCAAATGTTAACACATCACTCCCAGGTGAAAAGAAACCCTGAGTTAGTGTTAGGAGCTCTAAATAAACCAAGTAGAAAAATTCAGCTTATAGTTTACACACCCCCTAATTCTCACTTTTACCTGGGTCCTTGAACATACGAATCCAGCAGTGTTTGCCATTCAATCAGCAACTTCTTTAATATCATTTACTATCATCCCAAGTTCCCTAGAGCTTGAGGAATTTAACATTATGTTCAGCTTTTGTGACCCCTTAATGTTATTCTATGTATTATCAAGTAAAGGGAATAAAAACTAAAGATACTCACCAAGAGTAACACACACTTGCAGTTTGCAGCTGTTGGGTTAGGTAAGTCGTACAGAGAATAAAGGCTGTGTGATCCTGACCCTCAGATTCCAGATTACATATGATGTCTAGCACTTCCTTGCAGTCCAATTTTGCAATCTATCAAAAATGAGATGGCTGAGTCAAAAAGAAAATGGTGACTTTCCTGAACAAGTTTGGCACAAAGCGAAGCTTCTTTATAACATTTACAACAAATTCCAAATCTTTAGCTGGTTAGCGGGGGCAAAATCCAACATAAGCTAATCCTTTGAGGCTTTCGGGCAGGAACATGTTAGACAAGAAGGAAAAGGCTCCGTGGGGCAGGCAGGGCATAGTAGAGACACTACAAACAAGTTTCCTTCCCCCACCTCCTCCCCTTTCCCAATGAAAGAAAAGATTGTAAAAAAAAATTTGAGCCTTCTTTTTTAGGTTGGTTGTTTGGTTTTGTTTTTTGAAACCAGACCTGTGATTTCACTGGTACAGAGAACTCTCAGTGAGAAAAATCCCTCCAGCACAGCACAACTCCACTGGTTTTGCAACTGATAGTCTTAGCAAGTTGCCTGGAGTACTGAGAGGTTAAGGGACTTGCCTGGGGCCTCAGTCAGTATGTGATGAGAGGCAGAACTTGAATCCAGGTCTTTCTGACTTCAAGGATGGCTTTCTATTCACTACACTAAATCATAGCTGCCTCTCCAGGTAAACTAATTTTAATATAGCTCTCAGATACTTGGAACAAATCATATTTTGTCTGAAGAAGGTTCTCATCTGAAGTTCCTTCTTTGTACTTTATTCAAAAGGTTACTGTGGTTACGAACATATGAACAAAACACCTGGCCTACTGCTATTACTGCTGGCAGCTGAGCAAGGCTGGGACCTTTTAGAAGCTGTTGCTTGGAGTACAAACAACAATAAGGCAATACCTCATTTACTTGGCATCACTGGGGAATGCAGTGTTCTGGGTAAGTCAAATTTCCAGGTTATTAAATCTTAATCTCTTTAAATACTGAACCTTTTAAATTTTTAACTGTTTGTAATGAAAATCTTTCTAAAATATGTTACATATTTCTCTAGTAAAGAAAATGGTGAATGTAATTTAACTTTTCTTGTTGACTGGTGTCAGCCCTTATTAATGACACATTTTTGCTAAAATTATTATGTCATTACTATGTCTAAAGCACTAAGTCTGCAATATGAAACTGGTGATATTTATGCTTCTATTTCTAATATAAAGTACCCTGAAGATTTACTTAAATTCACTTAAAATTTCATTTTACTTCACATTCTTTCTCATGACTGAGGGGGTGGCCTGTGTAGCAAGAAGAGGACCTGACTACCTTGCAGTGAGATGATTTAGATGGGACAACATAAGGTAGTGTGGTATAAGGATAGAGCTCAGAGTCAGAAAAATCTGGGTTCTAGTCCTAGCTCTGACAAATACTGACTCTGTACCCGAGGACAGTAATTAAGTTTCTCATTCCTATCCTCCATCCCCAAGACTCTGTGATAAGAGTAATTGCCAATCTGCATAGGCAAAGGGATTTTCTTCCCTGGGGAGTTTCCTACACAAATGAAATCACAGGCAATATGGCATAGTGGAAAACAGCACTGGTTCCAGAGTCAGAGGACCCAGGTTCATACCCCACCTCTGCTCCTGCCTACCTGTGTGACCTTGGGCAATTCACCAAATCTCTCTGGGCCACAAAGACCTCATCTGTAAAATGAGGAGTTTGGCCCTTCGCATTGTGGATCTGTAATCTATCATGTGGGTCCAAATCCCAGCTCTGTGACCTTGGGCAATCTTTGAACCTGCTGGACTGTACAGAAGCTGGCCTTACTTACCTCACAAAGGTGCTGTGATAAGGCATTTTCATCAAATGCCGGCAGGGTACATAGTAAGCCCCTTAATAAATACTGGATTGACCGATGAGATGGTTGGTCTGGTAGTACTTTGTAAACTTAGGAGGGCTATGTCAATATGTCACGGTCCTAGAGATGAGCCATTTCCTCAGGGTCTAGGATTGCCATTCTACTCACTCCTCCCCCACTGGTGGGACAGTCTAGTCACTATCTTGCTGTCTGGCCCTCATTGGGGCCCCTTAGGTTTTCCGTACTGCCCACTCCACAAGACTACCATGTCTGCTTCTCTTATCCTTTGTTTTTTCCATTCCCGATTCTTTATTTTTTTCAAGGCTGCTCAAAAGTTATTAGTTTCTTTTAAGTACAAGGTAAAGTCATTAATGCTGTTGGAAAGCATCTAGGTAGGTGACTTGGAGAATTAAAAAACAAACATGTGTGATTTTTTTATCTTTTAGATTTCTGGTGTGTGTGTATTTGTTTTTTGTCCTTTAAAAAACCCCACAACACAACTACTTCTACCCTTAAGTAACTTGCTCTCTCATCTAAGGGTCCAAGTTGGAAGGGAAGTGTAGGGTAGGGTAGGAGCTCTGACTCCAAGTACCCATCCAAGGACCAGAGGCTCATGCCATGAGTTAGCTGGCAAGGTCCTGAGCACTCTGGGGATTCCAAAACTACAGGTATGAATGGATGACTTAACTTCCCCTTACTGGCCAGGTTCTGACCCTGGAAGCTCAGGATGATAGGGGATCTCTAGACACTTCATAGGAGCTGCTCTTGGAAGTGGGTCCCAGATGCCTTTTGTGGTAGACATGGGCTCTTGCTACCAGTAAACAGCTATGTGGGATTGCCGCCACATGCTTGTTCCTGCTTCTTGTGATGATGCTATCCTTAGTGGCAGTTTCTATGCAGTCCCTTCCAGGTAGTAGGCAGCGATTAATGATGTGGGGAAAACTTTGTTGCATTATTTGAACCTAGCCCTAAAGGGCTAAGAGACCAGACTTGTTGCTTAGAGACCAGATTTGCTTAATGCTTAACTCAGGACATCCAGGTTACACTGACTTCCAAAACCTTCCAAGGGATCCAAGATTGATGCAAGGAATCTCCAATTTCCTGAGATACAGGTTTTAATCAATCTAAGTGTCTTATCTGTAAACTGCCTCCATGCTGGCCAATTAGTTTGCCTTCCTCTGTTTGAATTCTCTATAATGTGTAATTCTTAGAGATTCAGGAGGAGCGGGTCACCCCCTTTTCAGTTCTCCCCTCTGGGATGACTTAAACTTCTTTCTAAAACTTTTTTAAGTTCTGGGTTTATTCTCAACCAACAATAATTGATCAACAGTGATTTGGCTGAGGGGATCTAAGTCATTTTAAAAACTATAGTCCCATCTCTGCTCTTTGGTTACAACACAAGAAAAAAAAGGAATGCTGTCTGGTCAAAAAACAGATCCTTAATTTGAAAGGTACTTACTTTTCAAAAGTTAAGTCAAATTAGTCCTGCCTGAATTTAAGTGAGAAAGCGCATGGAGCATTTTGATAACTTTAGGATGGGCTCAGAAGTCTTACTGAAGATTTTTGGTAGTAAGAAATAACAAGCACAGGATTATAAAGGGGTGGGGGGGGAGTCTTACAATATTTTACATTTTGAATGGTGTCTTTTACTTCTCAAAGTACAAATATAAATATTAAATCACTTCATCTTTGCAATAAACTTGCAGGGCAGCATTGTGTAGTGAACCAGGCTTGGAACCAGGAAGACCTGGGTTCAATTCCCACCTGATAAATCCTGGCTGTGTGATCTTGGGCAAGTCCTGTAACCTCTCAGGGTCCCAGGCAACTCTTTACAACAAAGATGCAGAGAACCCGCTAAACTGTATCAGTAAGAGAGAGTTTCCTTACCTGGGAGTTCCCTACATCAATAAAATTATGAATCTGGAGCAAAAAAATTAAGACAAAAACTCATAGATGGATACCGTCCAGTTTAAAAACACTACCAATGCTAAAACAAGCAAACTGGCTGGCACCTCAAAGGGAAAGAGCCATTCAAGATCTAATGACCCCACTGGTAAAATTACCTCCATATCACTGATGAGAGAACTCGCACACTGGGGTGGTTATTTAACTTGCCCAAAGTCACAGTGCTAGTTAGTGGCAGACCCAGGTCTTCTGACTTCTAACCAGTGCTCACTCTACATGACCTTTAAAATATGTTGCTATGATCAGCAAGATTTTAACTTAAGCAGAGAACCAAATTTAATTAACCACGTGAAGAAGTTTAAATTCATAAAGCTAACCATGCAGCAGGAGTTCAAAAATCTTTTTCAATCAAGGGCAACACATAGAAGGAAGGAAGCAGTATTTGAGTTTTGAAACCCAAAGACACAATGAAGCGAGCGCTCAATTGACCTGCCAGAGACAGAATATGCTACACCATGAAGATGTCATTTTAGTGAGATTCTGGCATAATCAAGCCCTCTGGATCAAATCTATGGCTGGATGGACTAGGAAAATTAAAAGCAGTGCCCACCAAACACTGGCCAAAGAATGAAATGGAGACTACCATGCTAGGACAAACAGCTGTTCCACAGCAAACCCAGCCAACACTTCATGCAGGGAGAAAGCCAGAGTTCAGAGAGCTGACAGGGGCTACAATATAAGACCTCAAAGATTGTTTACTAGAACATTATCAAGATGTCTGAGAACACCAAGAAAAAGAGTTGTGGACTGAAATCTGAATTAGCCCACCATATGTTGCCAAATGGTATCAAGGAACCATAACTTTCAGTGAAAGAACATCTGACAGACTAATTTCAGCATTATGATAGTTTCACAACATGAAGGTGGGAATTTGGTTATAATGGATTAGAGACATTGCTGAGAAATGGTGTTGGTTGGGCCTGTTTTTATGCAGGGTATAACTGCATCCTATTGGTCCGAATATAGGCTGCCCCAAACCACACGCCACAGTCCTAAAATGAAATCTTTCATAAAGAAGAAAAGTGTTAGTAAAATTATTTTCCCACTACTAATCCATTTTGGAGAATAATACTAAGATCCCCAAACTTCATCACATGTTTTTGTGGCTGATGATGAGAACACCACACACAGGTCATTCTTATTTGCCCTTACCCACTCCCAGGGCAGCCCCGTGGCCAGTTTCAAAGCTTAGAAACACCATTCCTCTATGGGATCCATTCCCTGGTCTACTTGACTGTTCTGTGATACTGACCTCCACACTAAAGCACCTCAGCAACAGCTCTGTGGTCATCCATCCACCTCATTATACTGAAGGCCAGGCCAGGGGACAAAGCATATATTCTGAGAGGAGAAGGGGAACATACTGCTGAGATCCCCTGTCACTGCCCAACTGGTAATCTACAGACTCAGGAATGTATATGAGAAGGAATGAGAGCTCATAAGATCAGTCACAGAACCTGTGGTCAAACTGATCTCTAAAGACAGGGACGATGAGATTGATCCTACTCCGGCTGACATTTGCATAGTGCTTTAAGGATTGCAACGCACTTCACATACATTAAGTTATCTGATGCGGTGTGTAAGCGGGAGGGATCTGCCTCCCTTACCTTGCAGTGTCAGCAGCAGGGGCGTCTGGCACAGGCTCCTTCAGCAGGTGTGCGGGCCGGTGGGGAAGCTGTTGCTACTGCTTCTGCTGCTGCTAGGGAGACCAGCGAGGCTTAAGCTGTGCCTATGGTACTAAGAGTGCAATTATAGGGCTGCACTCACGTTTTATACAATCAGATCTGGGGAAAAAGCATGGCCTACATTCAGACCAATACGGTAATAAGAACCACCACTTTACTTTTCTCTAATACCTTACACTCTTCAAAGTGCTGTCATAAACATTACTTCATTCAGGTCGTGCAACCTTGGGAGATTATTATTACCATTTTGCTGCTAAAGAAACTAAGGATCAAGTTGAATTCTAAAGAAAAATCATCTGCTTCCTAACTCATAATTAACTCACATTACAGAGCCCTTTAAAGTGGACAAAGTGCTTTCCTTTCAGTAACCCTGTGTAATAGATAATGCAAACATTATCATTCTCATTTTACTGATGGGAAAACTGAGCCTCAAGAATTTAAATGGTTTGCCCTTGGCCTGCTAGTTAGGAAATGGCAGAAGAAGGATCCAAATTCACCTATCCTGACTCAATTTCAGGGTGTTTTTGGTACACTGTACTGCTCACAGAAGAGATTAAAAGTAATTATTTTGCCAGGTGATTTTTACAAGTGAAGAGTTTACATTTTAAATGGGTGCATTACAAAGCTTTCTATGTAACTGGCAGAGACATTTTAGCAGATATATCCAAATAGGATGTGAAATAAAAAGTTTATTTTAAAATACATTTATAATAAAACCTTACACTAATTCATACTTTGGGGAAAGGATGTCTAAATTATTAATTTGCTTCTAATAAATTATTTAATTATTTTTGAGCACTGTATATCTAATGGTCAGACTGGCCACTTGCGTACAAGTCAAAACTCAAGAAAACAGTGTATTCAAGTATAAGCAGATCTACATGAGTAAGGGGAAAACACACATCAACAAAATCATCAATCACAAATCCTTTCTAAAATATATCTATCTATACTAGAAACACTTAGCTATGTATTAATAAGTAAAATGTGCTAAAAATGAATAATGCAATGGATTCTTAATCTCATCTGTGTGGATTGGTTGGAGCAAACAAGGAAAATTGCAAAGCACCCGTGATTTCTCATCCTGTATGATTTTCTCATGTCTTTTCATAAATCCTCCCAGAGAGGAACTACACTATGTGTTGACAGTCTCTCTCTTATTTTTAAAATGTCTTCTGGACACCAGTCCAACAATGGCTTGTCCATCTGTTCTCCCTCACCAAGAGGTCATTCAGAAAAAATAGGGGATACGTAACAAAAACTGTGTCAAACGGGAATAACAATCAAATGAGGTAACATGTTAAAGCACTTTGAAAAGTGTAAGGTTAATTCTAAAAATTCATGGTGGCACTTTTTATTATTTGTACTCCATAATTCAGATTTCAGTCCACTGCTCCCATTCTGTAACAGGCCTAGAATATACCTACTTTGTGTACCTTAAAATGCTATCAATATGTGAAATACTTTTATTTTCAGCAGTCCAAACTTTTCACCAGTTCAAATTTATCTACTCTTCCAGTCCCAGATTAAGTTCCTCCCTCTTTTTTGAAGGTCAGTCCCAGGTACAAAGATGATCTTCTTTAAACCCATATGAATTGTCTGCAGGGCTACAGTATTTCTGGCAATTAATTTTATGCTGCTCCCTCTTGAAATGTTGACTTGTCTCACTATATATATGTGTATATATTATATATATGAAAATGATGTACCTTTCTATAGACATTGATCCCAGATCTAATCTTGTTTTATCTTGTAAAACAACAACTGGCCCAGTCAGTATTAATCTTTTTAGGTTAATAATGCTGAAAATATACTTTAAAAAATTCATTGACTACTTTCTTTCAACCAGCCAGTAAAATGATGCAAATAAACGTCTGCCAGATTAAACATGACAATAAAACAAGAAAAAATTTATATACTTACAACACTACAATCTACATTCTTGTGCTACCAATACTACCGAAAGTCAAGTGTGTAATTTTAAGGAGGTAGGTAAACCATTTTAATACGCAGTTTGTCAAATATACTAAATTCTCCCATAACTGTGTATTGTGTAAAATCACACCTATATGAAGTCTTCTATTGTTCTGAGATGGCTCTGCATTTTTCAGTCTTCTTAAATATATTTTGTTATCCTGTACCAGCCATGGTTAATTGACACAACAGGAGACCAAAAGAATACAGAAAAATGCTTTAGTATGCCTTACATATGACTTACTTGCCAATGGAAAGAAATGGCTGCCAAAAGCAACATCGGGTTAAAATTGTTTGTGAAAATCTTACAAAAAGAACTGAATTCCCTACAGATATTATGGTTCTCTAGATGCTCCTGTTTGTGGATGACATTGTGCTGACTGCATCAAGTCCCACAACACTGCTGAGACTCCTAACAGAGAGCTGTAAACACTAAAAGGAGTTTGGCTTGTGCATTCCCACAGGAAAGACGACCAAGTAGATGAAGAATGTTTAGTGCCCAGATTCCAAAGGGCATCTGGATGGATCCTCTACAGAGTTTTCCAATAGCTTATGTTTCTGGGACAGACAGTAAAGATGAATGAGTTTTGGTCCAGAGTTTAACAGGAGGAAAAGGAGAGTGGGCTACATTGCATTTGGGAAAACTGCAAAGTTCTTTTACTGAGCCCAGAATTCCAAAGAAAGCAGAGGCCCATTTTAAATAACATCCTGCCAGTGTTCCTATATGGCAGAAAGATAAGAAGAAACTAAACTAAACCAAAGAACTAAAAACGTGTATCACCCAGAACGTAACGGAAGAGTTAAAGGTCAGTGTGAGCAGGAGACATCATAGGGAAACAACGAGAAACTACAAAGAGCAGGAATAAAAAAGGTGTTAGTTATTAGGGAATTGTATGGCAGGAAGAGAAGATGGGTTGGTTATGTGGCAAGAACATGAACATGGCAAGGTAATTTTGGAGATGAAGAGGGACAGCATTCCAGTCATGGTGGGGAGGGAAGGGGAGGGAGCAGGCTGTTAAAAAGTAGAGACAGTAAGTGAAATTTCTTATTAAGGAAACAGTAAGGGAGGTCACTTAGGCTGGAAAGAGTAAAAAAAAAAAAATCAAGCTGAAAAGATAAGTTGAAGCCAAATAGTGAAGGGCTTAAAGTTTTAAACAAAAGGAGTACGGGAGTGGCTAGGTGGAGCACTGGCCCTGGCCTCAGGAGGACCTGACTTCAAATACGACCTCAGACACTTAACACTTACTAGCCATGTCACCTAGGGCAAATCACTTAATCCCAATTGCCCTGCCTTCTCCCCTCCAAAAAACGCAAAAACAACAAAGGGAGTAAGTATTTTATCCTAAGGCAATAGGGAGCCACTGAAGCTTCCTGAGCAAGGGACTAACATGGTATGACCTATGCTTCCAAAATAGCGATTTGGCAGCAGTTTAAGAGGTTGACTACAGAAAGGGAAACCAATTAAATAGCCACTGTAATTGCTGAGGTAAGAGGCCGATGAGGGCTTAAACAAAAGTTGTGTGAATAGAGAGAAGGGATCAGAATGGAGAGAGGTTGTGGAGCTATAAAAAGCAAGATATGGCAACTGAATGGATATGTAGGTTGAGGGAGAGTGAGGACTTGAGGACAGTGCATCTGTTTTAGGCATGGGACACCGGAAAACTAGTAGTGGCCCTCAAAAGAAATAAGAAAGTTTGGCAAAGCATTGGATTTGGGGAAAAAATAAAGCATGACATGTTTTAAACCCATGGAAGTTGCTGAGGTTGCCAAGTGAAAAAGTATAAAGAAGAGAAGAGGGCCCAGGACAGAACTTTGGGACATAATCATATTTAGGAGACCTCAGCAAGGAGACTGAGAACAACAGTCAGTCAGTCATACAGGTAGGAAGAGAACCAGGAGATAGTGATGGAAAGAAAACTCAGAAGAGGGAGCACAAAGGAAGAGAAGAGAGGTAACAGTATCAAATGCAGAGACATGAAGAAGAACACTGGGAAAATATCATCAGGACCTGGATCTCCACCTTTTTCTTCCCTCTTTTCTCCCTCCCCCCAAAAAAACCCTTTCTCCATTTGTACTTGGAGACAGTTTATATTTTTCAAATATATTATGTTATTTATGTTATTTATTTCCTGTCTATTTGGGGGTTAGGGAGAGGAAAGGAATGCCCATAAGACTAGGGAATTAATAGTCCCTGAAGTACTATTACTTTTTTTCTGGGAACATAATTGTGAGAGTAGACTGAATTCAGAATTAGAAAGAGAAAGATAAATAATTGTGCAAAAGGAAAAACGATAAACGAGTAATATGGATAGCTTAAGTGTGGTACCCAATCCCAGACTTTGAGCCGACACTAGCAAAGTATCTTCAAATACTGTCCAGCATACTGCTGTATTTAGAAGTCAGGAAGAGAAAGGTTCTATTGGCAAATGATTTAACTGTTATGAGCCTCAGGATCCTCATCTGTAAAATGAGGGTGATCAGACCTGCAAACACCCATCTCACAGGGTAGTACATGAAGCTCAAATTATATTTAATAAACCCCAAACCCTGCTATAAATGCCAGTTATCATGTTGCTTTCCTCCCTTGAGACCCAGATCATTGGTCAGTCTCCTAAAATACTGCTTTTCTCATGTGACTCCCTTGATCAAGAACCTGTAAAAATCAAGTTTTAAGTGTGGGTTTGGCCCTCTGCCAGTGGTTACAGAAGGCCACAGTGGGAGAAACCTTAAAGCAGGACAACCTCTAGTAGGGGAACCTTGCCTAAAGATAATGAAACTGTCACAAGTGGGCAAAGGTGCATAATAGGAAATAAAAAGCAGAGCCGCAAATTTATCTTCAAATTATTTTGGGTTTATTATTTGTCTATTAAAACCAGTAAGCATTATGGCCAGTGCTGTTTAATGGAATAATTTAAACCCCAAACACCTTGCCACTTCCACTAGAAGAAAAAAGAGGAGAGGGCAAAGTTCATATAGCTATAGATGAGCAGAATCATAAACATGGCATGGCAAATGACATCCTTTCTAAAAAAGTGATCCTCTCCAAGGAGGCTTAAAAAGCTTTTTGGGGGGAGTGTGAGGGAAAGAGGCACACAGTTACGAAGAAGAGGAGAGCATGCTGCTCTTAGGATGAGAGGCAAAGTTGACACCAATTCCCCTAACAGACAAATGCTCTCAATGTTTGGGTTCTGGGGACCCACAGTGAGTGGACTGAGCTCTGAAATTCCCCTCAAGGCTAAGGAAGAGATACTGTATTTTAAGAAGATAGTTTTGAGAAATAAGTTAACCATCAACTAATAGCTTTCATTCTAGAGAGATGAAGAACCAGGAGATTCCAACCCAGGCTTCCGGACTCCAAGTCTGGTGTTCTTCCCACAACATGCACTTGTGGAGAAGAAGGTCCAGTTACAACTACAAACAGAAGGTGTGGCCTCTTGTTTCCTTTCTTTCTGTTTCCAAACTGAATAAATGCCTACTGGTTCCTGTAGAATGAGAATTGTCTTTCTGTTTATCATTTAGACCTGGAGACTGTGACTCTCTCCCAAAAGGGCCAAGCCTGAGACAGGGTACTATTTGTCTATTTCTTTTTTAATCTAGAATGTATCTCTCTCTCCCTTTGATACTTAGTAACTACAGCCACCCAATTCAATGGTAAACAAATCTTGCAACTAGATTTTCCTCAATTTTTTGGATCCATTTTATTTTTCGAAGAAAAAAATTCTCTCCCCCCACAGAAAACATTCCCAAATATTTTGTGTCATTTTCAAAATTAAAAAAAGTAAAAATACAGTAACTATATCCTACCATCAAAGGTTCTATGTTAATAAATGCTTGTCCCTAAGGCTTAGAATTACCCTTCTCAGACCACCATCTACTTCCCCAAATAAGCAATGTTATCTTATTTCTGCCAAGTACAAAGAGACTTGTGCTTTGCTCTAGACTTAACTCTTCACTCTTACTGGATCAGCTTCTCACCTGGACAGTGTAATGGAAAGAATACTGGGCTTAGTGTTAAGTGACCTAGGTTTGAAGACTGGGTCTGTGTCATTTATGTAACTTGGTAAATGACTTAACTTTTCTAAGCCTTAGTTTCCTAGTCTGTAAAATGGGAGTAATTCTTGCACTACCCTCCTTCACAGGGTTGTGAAGAAAGTTCTTTGTGACTAGAAAAAAGCACTACAAAACAGAAGCTGCTGTTATTCTCAGACTGCAAGGACCCACCCTTATCAGAGCGGGCTTTAGTGTTTTGGCTTCCAGCAGACTCAGTCAATTAATCTTAATTGCAAGTCTCCAGCTCAATCAACTCCCAGCAGAGGTTTCCTGTTCCGTAGGCCCATTACTGGGATACCCACAGGTACCAGTACACACTGCTTTATTCCCAGCTGCTTCCTTAACTTATCTATTGACCTTAGCTGTGGTTGCTAGTGAACTCTCCCTTAGTTGCATCGCTCTTTCACTGTTACAAAATCACTAACTTGAAACTTCAATTAGTCTAAATCTGGTGACTCCTAATATTTTACCAAAACCTTTTCTGCTGCCTTCAAAAACTAAAGTGTTATTGTCCTAATGATCTGGGGGAAAAAAGTTGGAGAATATTTGCTTAACAATTAGCACAAGAAGGTAAATACTACTGGAGTGATCAAGATGGATCCAAACAAACCAAAGAAGCCCTGTGATACATTTCCCACTTACTGGAAATCAAGAGCCCCTGGGGAGGAGAGGGGACTACAGAAGGGGATAATAATTTCAATGTGTGAATGTGATGGTCAGTTCTGTTTAACTGCATTTTTTCCTCGTTTTATTTCTTTGCCACAGAGATTAGCTCACTGGATGGGTGTAGGGGATTTCAATGGCAGTGAAGATAATGTTAAAAAAGGATAACAATAAAAATTAAAACAAAAAAAATTCTCTCTCAGAATTATTCTCTCTTCTCCATTTTAATTACCACCTCTCTAGTGTAGATCCTTATCATGGGCCAACACATGGAGGCAAAAGCCTCTAAAACTCCAGGATATTTCCCCCACTCCCCCAACTGTCCTGCACATGCTCAAAGCAATTCTACCTGAAATGAACAATATCTAATGCTTAAAAGGCCCTTTGGGCTCCCCGCTTAAGTCTTCATCCTCACTTTGAAGACCTTCCACAGGTCAGTTAGTTCACACTGCCCCCCAATAGACTCTGCAGTGGTCAGGTCAAGCTCATTATACCCTGCACATGCCAAGGTCATTTCCATTGATTCCTTTGCTTCTCTTCCCTATTCCCTTAGCAGTACTCATCCCAGGCCTCTCGAAAGCCCATGCTTCCGTAGGTTTTTTTAACGTCCAATTTCTGCTTTTTGAGCAAAATTTCCAGTTCCTACTATAAACTTGTCATCAATACTTAAGAGTATACTCACCAATTCCAGGCATCATAGAGGCAAGTTGCATAAATCTACAACGTTCTTCTCAAGTGTATCCCTATTAAACCAGCCTTAGTCAGAGTAACACTAAATCTCAGAGCTGGAAAGAACTTTATTGGTCATTCTAATCCAAACCATGCCTAAAAAGGAATCTCATCTTCAAACTGAGTATCTCCAAATGGTCATCCAACTTCTGATGGAATATCTATTGTGAAGGGAAACCCACTTTTTGAGGATGCTCAATCCATTTTGGAATAGCTCTGTCAGGAAATCTGTCTTTTAAATTGAGCCTAAATTCGTCTCTTTGCAACTCTCACCCAGTGGGTCCAAGGTCTGCTCTCTGGAGCCAAGCAGAACAAGTTTTATCCTAAGTGCTTTATACACAACAAGCACTTAACAAATGCTTACTGCATTGAAATACTTTAAGATTTCTTATTCAAACAGTTATTTGTATAAGAAAATCCCTAGAACTTTTTAATATGAAATTTTGTCAAGACTCGATCTTGTACTAGTACAACTCATTTCTTGAATCCCAGTACAGGTTCCTAACATTTACCTTACATCCCTTACCAAATTTCAACTCATTATATTTGGCCCATTGTTCTACCTGAGATTACTAAATTTAGGGGACTTCTATATTTGAGTACTATTACTGATACTTTCATATAACTTGAAGTCATCTCACCTGTGCCTTAATCTGAGGCATGGGGGCCAAGGAAAGAGAGGAAGACAGAGACAACATACAGAAGAGTCAAACGATAAACTATGGAGAGATCCAGAGACTCAGAGAAAAGAAACAACACTCAAGAAGGAAACCCTGCCCTCACAACAGTGTACACTGAGTACACAGGCAGCACCTCCTTTACCCAGATGCCAGCTCTGCTGTGCTTCTGCAACTTATCTGACCTGATCATACCAAGTCTTTGGAGCTCACTCTACTGCTGCTCTTTGGAAACTTCGTTATTCTCAGTAGACTTCTCTATTACCTTCTTGCAAAAACGAACTCTCATTTTTTGGTCAGGATGCCACATTTTTCAACCCCATAACCCTTTCCAAATGAAAGCCACTCTTTCCCTGAGTGCTTCCCCAACTATCCTCTGCAAAACTCTTAGTCTCTGCGGTGAAGGTAGGCGTTAGGACACCGTGTGCTCTGCTCTGTGCTGGTGAGGTTTCCTCTTTGAAAGACCATACACTCTCACCCTCTCCTCATTCTTGTTATTGTTTTCTGCTGATTCTCTCTGCAACTTTATCAGTGGCTTTAGCAACTGGTCACAGGTCTAAAACTGGAAGCTCTAGAGTTCCCTTTAATTTTTGATTTGATTATTCATTTTGGCTGCTCTTATCTCACAACTGTGTCCAACATGAACTCATCATCTCTTGTCTTAAAGCTGGAGATGCCAGACTGGAGGGCAGCAGAGAGGTCGGAGCTGGTTAAACAGATCTGATATTCATCAGCAGAGAGGTGATAAATGAATCCATGAGAGCTGATGGAATCACCAAGTGAAATAGTACAGAGGGAAAAGACAGCCCAGGACAGAACCCTTTGTGACATCTGCAGTTAGAGGGGCTGATCTGGATGAGACAAGTAGGAGACGTGTGTGTCCTAAACATCTAGAGAGAAGAGAGTGATCAATAGTGTCAAAGGCTAAAAAAAGAGGTATAAGACAATGAGAATTAAGAAGAGCCAATTGGATTTGGCAGTTTCTCCCTATCCTTCGTTTAAACAAAAACTACTCTTAACAAAATCATGACCTCTAACCATAACCTTCATTTCCCTATTCTTTCTATTTCCCCTACTCTAGTTTCACCTTTACATTCCTAGCCTTGACCCCATGACTGACATCATCCCCTGGGCTCTGGGCACTTGTTGGGTTGCTTCTAGCCCACTAATTCACAACCCTGAAAGAAACCCATCAACTGATTTCATCGCTACTGATCCGAGGCTACTTTGTCTAACTACAGGAAATCATGAAATTGAGCTGAATTTACCCGAATACATTTGTGGTACATTAACACAAAACTGCTGCTCCACAATACTTCTGTTCTACTTTTATTGACTCCCAACTTCATTTCCTGCAGCAATTGTTTCAACATTTTTCCTTTAAGTTCTCTAGCTATACCACTATGCCCCAGACTTCCAGCTGTAGAGCACAGTTAGCCAGTTCAGAGAAGAATAAGGCCATACAATGGGAGCTCTTCTGTCAGCATAAAAACATTTTAGCATAACCAGCTAATCTCTTGTACCTCAGGAGAAGAGGCAATCTTCCATTTCTTTCTGCTCTTTTAAGATCTTGCTTCAGCTACCATCTAATCAATAAACCTTTAATCTATCCTTACTTATTTCCCAGGGTTGTAGGTAAAGAACTTTATAAGTCTAAAAGCATGATATAAATACAAATCACCATCACCTTTCTAACAGCTCTTTTCCATTTTCCTATAAATGTACTAATTTCTCCCAATTATTAAAAAGGAAAAATCCCTACTCTCCCTACCTAGCTTGTAGTTAATTTCCTGGCTTACTGTCTATCTCCTTGAAAAGGAAACTTTACCCATTGTCGCTAATTCTTCATTATCCACTCTTCCAGGAACTCCTTTTGACCCAATTTCTATCCTCATAACTCCATGGAAACTTTTATCTGAAAGGTAACTGGTAAGCAATATCTCACCCCCACTGTGCTGCACCCCCGCCCAAGTTCTCATTCTCCATGACCTCTCTATCTTATAGCACTGGACAATTATGATCACGTACTCCTTATTTCTAAGGAGCAGCTAGGTGGCACAGTGGTTAGTCCCAGGCCTGAAGACAGGGAGACTCATCTTCCTGAGTTCAAATCTGGCCTCAGACACTACCAACTGTGTGACCTTAAGCAGGTCACTTAACCCTGTTTGCCTCAAGTTTCCTCATCTGTAAAATGAGCTCGAGAAGGAAATGGCCAAACACTCCAGTATCTTTGCCAAGAAAACTCCAAATGGGGTCACAAGTAGGTCACGACTGAAAAACAACCACTTCTTACTGCAAGATATTCTCATTTCCAAGACTCTTGAAACATCATACTCTCTCATTTCTTCTCCAACTTCCTTGTGTATGCCTTGTCAACACCTCCAGCACCAAGATAGTGACAAAATCACAGAACTGAGACTTAAGAGACCATCCAGTTCAAGTTCCCTTATATTATAGATATGGAAACTGAGACATAGAGACACCAAGTGACTAACCAAGGTTCACAAAGGTTAATTTTTACAGGTGTTCAATAAATATCAATCAATTAAAGAAAACAATTAAAATTTTATATGAAATCAAGGTGTAGATTCCGTTACACATATAATCCTCTTTTTCTGTTCTACCTTTTAAATGGAAATGTCCTATAGTTTTTTTTTAATGTTTTGTAAGTTTAGAATATTAAATTTTTTTTTCTATTTGGAGAGCAATTGGAGTTAAGTGACTTGCCCAAAGTCACATGGCCAATAAGTGTGTCACGTGTCTGGGGCCAGATTTGAACTCAGGTCCTCCTGACTCCAGGGCTGGTGCTCTATTCACTATGCCACCCAGCCGCCCCTAGAATATTAAAATTTTTAAAGTGGTCTATATTCATTCTCCACTTTTTCTTGAGCTAATCTTGTACCAAAACTACTCTTTTAAAAGTGACTAACCACTTTGTTATCAAATCCAAAAACCACTTTCTAGTAATTTTGCTCAATCTTTCTGCGGCATTTGACACATTTCATCCTTCCCTTCCCCTGCTTCTTGAAAAACTTTTTCTTAGCTTTCATACATAATACCATACTATTTCAAAGACCTGGAAACAAGGTAGATATCCCTCAATTGGGAAATAGCTAAATAAAGTATGATATGTCAATGTAATGGAGTGTTTCTGTGCTGTATGAAATGATGACTATGATGAATATACAGAAGAACGGAGTGACGTGAGCTAATACAAACTGAAGTAAGCAAAGCCAAGAAACATACACGACTTCAACAATTCAAATAGAAAGAATCACTATAGCACAAAAGAAAATGCATGACTTCCTGGACTTCAAAACCACGTCTATACTCACTGTCTTATCCCGGAACTTGCCTCAGAGCCTGCGGCCTTCCTCACCCTTACCCTCCCTATGGTCTGCTGCTCACTCTACAACATCCTTATGTGAGACATGTCCCCTTTCCCTTCTCCTGGAGCCTCCATTTTATGGAGAGACCCAATCTGGCCTGCCTTAATTTCCCTTCAGGCCTGTTCCTGATGTTTTGGATTTCAAAATCATGTATTTTATTTTGCCTTTATCTGTATCTCCAGTGCTTAGCATGGTATAGTAAGCACTTAATAAATTTTTCCTTCCTATCTTAATTACTCTTCTGACTCAAATTATAGATATTTTTAAAAGTACAGCTTTAGAAAGACACCAACCAGACAGCTTCTTGTATTTCTTTCACCTGATTCTCTTTCCACCTTCTTTTCCTCTCCTTGCCTGACCATCAAATACAAAGGTGAAATGAATTTTGAAATATTTTTTGAAGAATGTTTTAGTATCTGAATTGACCCTTTGGTCTCAGGACCAGAGATAGATTTGATAAAGGTTTCTGACATCATCTAATTTAAACACATCCAAATCATGAAGTTCATCTACAACAGCAATAACAACTGGTTTATCAAGCTTCTCTTTGAAGATATTCAAGGAAAAGGAACTCCATATTTGGAGAGTCCCAATCTGAATTCCTAGAATTCTTTACTAACTGATCTTCTGAACTGTATTCTCTTCCTCCTCTATTTTATGAAGATTACGGCTTTCTTTTTTTTTTTTGACCTTTTTTTTTTTGGAGGGGCCAATTGGGGTTAAGTGACTTGCCCAAGGTCACACAGCTAGTAAGTGTTAAGTGTCTGCAGCCAAATTTGAACTCAGGTCCTCCTGACTCCAAGGCCGGTGCTCTATTCACTGTGCCACCTAGCCGCCCCAGATTATAGCTTTCTTTATGTCACTCACCTACATAAAAACATATATACTATTACAGATGGCATCAAATTAAAATTCATCAGAATTATTTCCTATCAAGCGTTTTAAGGCCATTATATTATTCTGCAAACATAACTCAGGCCAAAATTTTCCACAAACCCTTCTGAATACTAGAGTTTAAACAAAATTCAAAGCACAAGCAACATTTTTAAAAAGCATCATCAGATTGTAATATTATTCAAAAGACATGCACAATCAATCAATTGCCTTTCCCCTGAAATCTCTTTTTTGTCATTAAGAGAATATCCCAAATCCCAATGAATGAGAGTTAAATCAGATGAAGTAAAATTAGCAGGCAGAAGATAATTAAATCTGTACCACACACTCACTCTGTTTTTTCAAGTGAGTTCTACAAGTGTCTAACACCAACCTCATCTTTGGGCTTTTATGAGGCTGCCTTCTCTGGTCTGTGATCCTGCTCTCCTTTTTGTCTCACCAACTTGTTCTCAGTTTCCCTTGGGGGCTTATCATATGTTTCAAACTTCCTAACTGGGGATGTTCCCCAAGGTTTTCTTATATGCCCTTTTCTCTTCTTCTACACTTTCTTTTAATAACTTTGGTAGCTCCCATGGGTTTAACTGTTATCTCTGTGCAGACACAGATATCCAATCCTAGACTCTCCCCCAAGCTTCAGTCTCGTATCACCAAGTTACTTATTGGACATTTCACACTGAATGCTCTGAAGAAATGTTAAAACTTTCAAAGTTCATTCAAAAACGTTCAAAAATCATCTAATTATCTTTCCCTCTAACCTTCTGCCTTTTGAAACTTCCCTATTTCTGTTGAAGGCATCACTATCCTGGACTCTTTTCTCTCCCTCAGCCTACATACATATAGGAATAGTTACTGAATCTTGCTGCCATTTCTGCCTTCCCAACATCTCACAAATCCAATGCCTCCTCAGCTCTCAAAAAGCTATCATCTTAGTTCAGGCCCTCATCATCTCAAAACTTAATTACTGTACAGCCTCCTAACTCATTTGTTTCCAGGCTTCTCCTATGACCCTCCATCTCCCATCTCTGTGCTGTTGTACTGGTCACCACCTGTGCCCGGAATGCACCTTCTTACTTCACAGCACTCGCTCCCAGCAGCTGAAGTCTTTGCTCATCTTGATGGCCACTACCCTCCCTCCCACACCATCCTGGATTTAATTACTGTGGATAGACTTGCACTCATTCACATTCTATTCATCTTGTCCGTGTTTATACATGTCTTTGGTGTCTACACCATTAGAATGTAAGCATTATTTTGTATTTGTAACTCCAGTGACTAGCACACAGAAAATACCTGTTGGTTAATTGACAGCTTCAGGTGAGGCTAAGGGAAAATTTTTTTACACACACATTTTAAAAAGTGTCCAAAAATATGTATGACTATGTAATGTGCTTTGTATGTAAGAGGCAAATTAGTGAACTCTGAAAGCAACAGAAGAGTTGCATTTTTGTGTAGTCACCAAGGGTTTTGTTTTATGGAATATTGCTGGGATTTGAACCCAGATCCTGATTCACAGTTCAGTGTTGTTGCTGTTGTTTTTTTAATGTTGCAGTGTCAAAGTACAACCACTGATTCAAGGCAGAGCCCCCCAAAATCACTATTCTCATAATTCTTCATATTAATTTTTCTCTTGATATAATTTTAATTTTTTCAGTTAACAAAAGAAAATAGTCTGTTATGCCTAGACTTTTGTCCTCAACTCCTTTACTATTTCAAGTATCAACTGAATAATTATAAGGACTCATTACATTCTATCACGATTCCTATATAAAGTTACACCTCAATTCGAGAACTAAACAAGGGATTTGTTTTAACCAAATGGTAGATAAAAAAGGAAAAAAATGTTAAAAAAAAAAAAAAACCAGGTTGACAGAACCAAAAGTGAAAATTCCCATATTAACTTGTTACATGATTTAAAAATGTTAAAGAAATATATTCCCATCTCCCACAAGAAAATTATTAAATACCTTTTTTAAAATGTGATTCTCTACTAGTATTATTTGGAAAAAAAAAGCCAATGTAAGCAAAAAAAATAAAGAATTTTTAGGAGCATAGTAGACATGACTTGTTTCTACGTGCCACTTGTCACAGTCAAGATGCTTTTCCTGAGTTCCTAATGTAGATATGGTTTTCAGACTATTACAGATCACTACTTGCCAATTTAAACATACTGCATAGGTTTAAATATAGGCCACATTCTACCTCCTCTCCCCTTAAATCTGGCTTGCAGAAAACCTAAGCAGGTTATTTTTCAGTTCATGCCTATTCTTCCCCCACCCTCCCAAATCATCTCATTTTATGGCTGCAGTCTATATTTGCGGACCAATATGGTTATAATGTTTTGAAAACACAAACTTAGGACTAAGTCACTCCTTACTCCTTTAACTTAATTGACCTACAAAGCTGGTAATTTCATATTCTTCTCCATGTGTCAAACAAGAAATCAGCATATACAGGGGAAAAAAGTTCAACTTTAAAGATCTGAAGATTTTAATATGCAAACCAACCAAACACCTGCACATCCTAATGTGGGTCATTCTATCACCTGCTTTCAAACTGATTCATACACAGATGAACACACATTCAGCAAGATAGGCCAAACAGCTAAGGATGTATTCTGTATTGTAAGTAGTGTGGAAACATCTACTTATTTTTCAATAATTTAAAAAACAAAACTCTGCTACAATACCCAACACAATCTACTAAATTTGTATAAGAATTTCCTATGTGTGGATAACAACAATAAGAATTATGCTTTACTGACCTCCTTAATGGCGTCTTCACTAGGTAACATGGAGCATAAACATGTGATATAAGCTTGGCGAAAAGATGACACATTGGGAATTTCTTTAGACTCCGCACATAGTTTTGACAAAGAAGTAGCTTGTGTGATACAGTTTGACTTCAGTAAGTGTTTTATTCGCATCTGCAGAAAGGAAGGTCCTTCGCGTGCAATAAATCTATTGGCTAGGGAAAGAAAAGAAACATGTTTTCATAACTGACTAACAAGCTGAAACTTGCCTAATTGTAGCTCTAGCAGTTTAAGAGATCATTAGGCCAAGAATAGGAATTTGTTATCTGTTTAGTATTTGAACAGAAAAGGAAAACTCAAATGCTGTGACAAGAATATTTAATGTGGTCTCAAAAGCCACTTCTCTGAGGTCTGAGAGAGAGAGAGAACAATCAAGAATAAATTAAATGTATAGATAATACCTTAAGTGGGGAGAAGTTTCTTTACTTCACCCACACTTTTGAAGAGAATTACTTGACTTTTAGTAAAATTCATTGTTTGATCATCTTTTCCCATGGATTAGAGCTACTTTTTACCTCACAATCTCTGTCTGATGAAACCCTACCCTTCCCTTCAAGGCCTAGCACAAATGTCATTTCCTCCATGAAGATTCCCCAGTCCTCCTTTCTGAAATACCACACCATTCTGTACATGGCTCTCTCATCACCACTTATCATATTCAAACCTTACGTGACAGATGTATATACATCTTATCTCCTGTCCTGGATGGTAAGCCCCTTGAAAACAGAAACCGCTTTAATTTATCTTCCACAGGAGCCTACATCTAGTAAATGCTTAATAAAATAAATTCTTATTGAAAAAATTATGGATTCCCTCCTCTAGATCTAATTTGGATACATTTCTTAACTTTAATGAGAAAACTTTAATAATTAGTAACATGGAACAGTTCACTCATCTGTAAAATTGGGGAAGATGGGATTAGATGATATCTACAATCTATTCTAACTCTAAATCCTATGATTGTATTATAACCAGCAATAATTTACCAGGAGCCCATTAAAAAAAGGTGGGAATTCTTCACCAAAGAAACTAAATGAAAGAAATCCTTTGGATGCAAGATTTTTTCTTAATGGGAATTTTAATTTTCATAGCAAAGCCTTACTTTTCATTGTAACATTCCTTGTTGGCTCAAAGTGCTTCTGTACCCACGGAAGAAAATGGTAAAAGGCACCATAAAAAGACAAAAAAGCTGCGAAAGTCTAAAAAAAAAATCACCATCCTAAACTACTGAGGAATGGCCAGAATTTACAGGGGCTAGTTTAACACACTAATGAATAATTTTAATTTGTCAACAATAAAATCAAATTAATTGTATCAAGTTCCCCAGAGAGAATCCTATGACAAATTGTACAATTCTGAAGTTCTGAAAATAAGACTCTTTAATTCAGTTCCAGTCACTGTTCTCTCCCAAATCCAAGTACTTGATCAAATGCCAATACTTACCTTCCTCTGCCTCTACCGGTTGCTGAGACAGGATTTTAAGAAGGACTGGATTTTTCCATACACCTTCTTTGGTAATATCAACCAAGACTTGGAGGTTATTATTTCCAAATTCCAACAACGCATCATGTGAGTCCTGGAAGCAAAAAATAAATCCAATAAATACAAAGTTAAAGCACCAGAATCTGTTCTGAAAAGGGACATATATTTTATCCAACTACAACTAAGTATGTACTCATACCTATTGTGTACTACCAGTGCCCTCTCTCCTCCCATGTCAATAAGAAGAAAAGGTTTCTATTCCTCGAGGCTTTAAAAAGTAGCTTGGCTGTTTTTATATAACTACAGCACCTCAGTACACAAGCCTTGGGCAATTCAATGAGCTGGTCTCAAGAGTGGAATAACAGTTAATATAACAGGCTAAGAAGCATTTAAGAAAGTATAGCTCTTTAATGGTACCAAGCTATTACCCAAAACCAGTATTCTCCTAGCAATGCTATGTGGCTGTGAATTATGTAAACATAACTTCCAAAGAATCAACATCATTATGGCTAGTCTTATAGCATGTTATGGGCTGACAAAGCCCTTTATCTATGATATTTCATTTCATCCTCAAAACAACCCTATGAGGTTAAGTGCTATTATCACCCCCATTTTACAAACACGGAAACTGAAGCTAAGAGGTTCTGAGGTCCCACAGCAAGTAAGCTCCAAAGGTAGAATTTGAGGATAGGTCTTCCTGACTCCTAATCCCATGTCTGATGTATTGCTCTAACACTACAGAGTTAACACACAGGGTACTGAAGAGGCTCATGTTGGGTATAACTAATACAGGTACATTACCAAAGATGACAAGAGCATAAGGAGTAATGTCATACCAAGGACCTATGTGAGCAGGAAAGGAGGCTATGCACACAACGAGAACAAGACTGACAAAGAGCTATCCTGCTACCCACAAAATGTGAGGAAACCTGAAGAGGTGCATCTAGCACACTCTATGTCTTCTATGGATGGTTGAATCAGAGACAAGAACATCTTCGGAACACCAACACTAATAAGATAATAAATTCCTTCAAGTTTTAAGATTGTAACAGTTTAAGTAAATTTTGAATTAAAAAAATAAAAAGCTTTTTGTTGATTTTATACTTTTGTGTTGGAACTAATTATTTACAAAGACTGACTGACCTGAATCCCTTCAGATCAACTGATCGTCTGAACCAAAATGAGCAGTGAATACTGACAATCCTCATAGCTGTGACTTATCAAGAAACTTCCAAAGCAACTTCCAAGAGATGCTTTCTTCTATGAAAGGTTTTCTATAAGTATTCAGACAATGAGCTTTTGGAGGTATTCTGGGATACTGGATTTTTTTTTAAGTGCTATTTAAATTCTTGTATTACATTGGGATTAGCATATAGAAGAAAACAAAGAAACATTAGGGACCCTTAATCATCAGAAGAACTATAAAGTATGAGTTTTACTAAGATAACATATCTTAGGAATATGCAGTACTTGCTTTATCCCTTACTTTATGATACTACTAAATGATGGACTTAACCTCCCATTTAAAACATTATTCCAAAGGAAAACTGTTTGAAATGGTAGGATTCAATACTTAAGGCTCACCAGGCAAAGACTATGACTATTATGAAAAGCGTTATGCCTCAAAGGAGCTATAATAGTTTCCAATTACATACCATGATAAAGCCTGCAGAGAAGTTTCAAGAGTATTCTATCTATTTCACAGGTGATGAAACCAAAGCTTAGAAAAGTGAAGAGTATGCCCAAACTACAGGCAGGAAATATCAGAACTGGGCTACACTCTGCTAAGCACTGCATCTCATCAGACAGAGTGATCAACCCCAAATTCAGGATAAATGGTTTAACAAAATTTATTTTTCTGATGTGTGTATAAGCCAGAATATTTAAAATGTAGAATTTCCTGGAAAATCCAGGATGAATGGCAGCCAGTTATAATCTCCATTTAGTATCAGAATTCTATACCTGGGTATTCATGAACTTTTTTTATTCATTTAAAAAATATTTTGAGAAAGGGTCCTAAGCTGCTGACCCTAAAGGGATCAA
The DNA here is from genome assembly GCA_028627135.1 of Pseudochirops cupreus. Classification (NCBI taxonomy): domain Eukaryota; kingdom Metazoa; phylum Chordata; class Mammalia; order Diprotodontia; family Pseudocheiridae; genus Pseudochirops; species Pseudochirops cupreus. Next base: position 120,491,670 of record CM053582.1, read on the forward strand.
TGAGGGAAAAAAAATCTTTTAAGAATCTCAATTTAGTCCTTTATTAGTGATAACATTTGCCTGAGATTGGAATTTTCCTTAGAGTCTGACTACACAGACAGCTATTTTCCCTACATTGGGGAAGTGACATTCAGATAATGCCTCCTCTGGGCCAGGTACTGTGCTAAATACTTTCTAAAAAACATCTCATTTTATCATCATAACAACATCAGGAGATAGATGCTATCATGACTCCTGTTTTATTACAGTTGAAGAAAATGAAGCAAATCGAAGTTAAATGACCTACCCAGGGTCATACAGCTAGTACGTCTGAGGCCACATTTGAACTCAGGTATCTAGACACCAGGTCCAGAGCTCTAATCAATGCACCACCAGTTGCCTCTGTTATTTACCTATCCGCATTGTTTTTCTTCTCTACGCATCCACACCTCAAAACTACAAGAATTCTTTTTTAATGAGTAGAAATTCCCACATTCCATATTTTGCTCCTTTTTCCTTTAGCCTGGTTCTCCCTTTAAAAGATGTGGCAGCATACTCTGCCTATTAGGTGATAGTATCTATCACAATGAATTCTAGCTGGAAAACTCCTTAGACGTTTCATGCTTTTATTTAAATGTTTCCTATTTTATTAACTGATATGCTGAGTTTATTTAAAATAAGGAATTTCCTTTGGTTTTCAACAGATGCTGAAATTCTGCCTTTAATGTACCATGAGACAAAAATATCAAATCTAATCTATGAAAAATTAATGGGAGAATCAGAATACATCTGGCTAGGATATACTACCTCCTCCTGTCTATCTATTAGAATTCTTAGATTCAGGAAAGACTTAGATGAACTGATACAAAGTGAAGTTAGCAGAACCAATTAAGAGGAAGGATATACCAGGGACAGAAAAGCTTTAAGTAAAACAAACTTCCTGATTCTGAAAGGTGGAGTTTTAGAAGAAAAAGAAAAACAAACGAACTGAAGGGAGCGCTTGAAATTGCCTCTTAAAACAACTGAGGAATGGTCTAACAAATGGTGGCATATACACACAACAGAATTTAATTGCTCTGTAAAAAATGACAAGAGACAATTTCAGAGAATCCTGTGTAGTATGTACTGATGCAGAATGAAGTGAACAGAACTGGAACAATCTGTACAAGGAAAACAACTTTGAAAGGCTTAATTCTGATCTAAGCAATGACCAACTATTGATCCAAAGTAATGACCTATGGAGCACCAACCATAGGGCCTCCAGATGACCTAAGACGAAGTGTATTACATATTTCCTGACAGGTGATGGCTACAAGATACAGTAAGAGATTTGTATTACTGGGCATGACTACTGTGCCAATTCGTTTTGCTTGATTATCCTTCTTTGCTGGGGAGGGGGCGGGTGTGTGTGTGTGTGTGTGTGTGTGTGTGTGTGTGTGTCCCAGTGGGGGAGGGGAGAGTTAGTAATATCAGTATCAAAATGTAAAAGCCACTGAAACATTTTTTTAAACATTCAAAAGGGGAAAGTTAAAAAAAAAAGCAACAATAAATGATTCAGTTTTGAAAGTAATATGTAGCACTGCTTTTTTGAAAAGCAAGTGGCATAAAATGGAAATTAAGAGTTTCATAGAATTCTCTTTTTCTATTCTGCTGTGTATGGAAATGCTTTTTTAGTGTATAAATTCAGAATTAAAAAATTTAAATGGAAAAAACTGTAAAAAAGAATGATAACAGCACTTACCTTATAAGGTTGTTGTAAGGACCAAATAAGATAATAATGTAAAAGTTTTTTTACAACTCTAAATCTAAAGTATGGATTAAAATAGATTGCCCTAGATATCCCTTCCAACTGTGAGATCCTTTGAGGTTACTCTGTGAAGTAATTATCTCCTATTCTACTTAGCACAGTGCTAAGCACCCACATAGCATTTCATAAATGAGTAAGGTAGAAAAGCATTTACTAAGCACTGATTTGGGGTCAGGCAAAACTGTTCTAAGTGCTGGGAATACAAACACAACCAAACACAACAGCTGTGGCTTTGAAGGAGATTTTTAAAAATAATACTGGACAAGAACACATAAGGGTCTCATTAGTGGCATGAAGGGGCCCTGGAAGCAGAAAGTCATGCAGGGCTGGGCTTTAGCATCCAGTATCCCAGGCATGAACATGGAGTGGAAGCATGGAGGGTAAAAGCTGCATATAAGAATGACTGAGGTGTGGTATGATGGGTATGGATTGAAGGCAAATACAATGAAGATTGTACAAGCTAAAGCCCAGAATGCTGGGTGGGAACTTGGAAGTGCCTAAACTAAAACGGAGGGCCTTCTGAGCAGGAAGGAGAGGAGTGAGAGATGTCAAAATATTATGGGGCACAGAACTAGCAGGACTTGGCAAGAGACTGGACAGAGGGTATGAAGGAGAAAGCAAAGTTAAGAATGACTTCCAGATGACAAACTTAAACAGCAATACAGAAGTTTGGAGGAGAGGTGGATTTAGGAGAAGGGATGATAAGTTCCATTTTAGCCATGTTGAATAGCGATGTCCAACAGGTAGTTAGTATCGCAGGGAACAGAATTTCAGTTCTCAGCTGGTAGTGCAGAGATAAGGCTGAGAAAGTAAGAGTGCTGGACTCAGAATCAGGCGGACTTCAGTACAAATACCAGCCCACACCTTTACCAGCTGTGTGACTTTTGGCAAGTCACTGAATTTCTTATAGCCTCAAATTTCTCACCTACAAAATGAAGAAGGCTTGTTGTAAAGACAAACAGAGAGAGCAACAGATGTACACTGCTTTGTGAACTTTAATGTGCCTAAGATCAAAAGAGCAACAGCTCTGGGATTTGTACTCAGCTGCAAATCCAGCATTTTTTCCACTACCCTATGCCACCTCTGATCTGTCACTTATGTAACATGACCTAGTACAAAGAAGTCTCTGGATAAATGAGGTGTTCACTCTATTCACATATATAACAACTTCTTAAATTAAATGTTTAAAATACAATAGTCTTACTGGTTTGGGGCAATGGAACTAAGCCAATTTTTACCTTTTTCACATATATGCCAAGGAAGGCTTTAAATGGACCTCTGGTCAGAACATCTGGAGGACCAAATTCCAGCCTTAAAAATCCAAACCAAAGAGTTTTAAGTTTGAGGTCTCTCTGATCCGCATAAGTGAGGGGAAAGCCACAAGTTACCTTTAAGACTGAATCATAAAGCACTTTTTTGACTTGAAAAAGACTCACCTGTATGGACTGATTAAAAGGTACCCATACTTCACATGGCAGTTCAGTTTCAGGCAAAGAAAGCAAGAGCTCAAAACAACTCCTATAATAAAGAAAGACAATAACATTAAAAAGTAGTTCAAGTTGCAGTTGATATTCTGTTAGTATAATTACAAAGTATTTAGACAATGGGTGCCATGAAGGGAGAGAACCACATCTCATACTTCTGCATGATCCTTCAGGCCTAGCATACAGAAGAAACAATAAATATTTTTTAAATTTATACCTCTTGTATAAAACCACTTTTAATCAGTTTCAAGGCATAAATTTTCCCTCAAAATGTTTTGTCCAAGTAGTAGCTGTGTGACCTTGGACAAGTCATTTAACCTGTTTACCTCAGCTTCCTCAATTATAAAATGGAGATAATATGAACACTTACCTCTTAGAGTAATTGTGAGGCTCAAATGAGATGACATTTGTAAAGTACTCAGCATGGTGCCCAGCACATAGAAGATAACATATAAATGCTAGCTTTTATTATTATTAATAAGAGTGACAATTCTGTTAAGAAATCAATTCTGAGGAATTGTTTCTTTTTGTCTTTTCATTCGCAGTGCCCAGCATAATGTCATGAACATTTGGAAGGGGAGTGCTTGCAAGCCTCTGAGTTTACAACTCTCAGAACTATCAGTAAAGATATTCCTACTAATGTAAATTTAAAATTGTTCTCCAATCTCTAAGCTCTGAGAGCTACCAAGAACACTGAGGGTCTAAATGACTTGCTCTTGGCTCCAAAATCATTATTTGTCCAAGGAGAGGGGAAAGACTTGAACCTAGGCTCTCCTTTATGACTCTCAGGCTGGCTCTCTATTCACTACTCACTATTCACAGTAAATACATGAATGTTTTACCAGAACTACAGAGTCTGTATGCCAGGTACTTTGGGAAAAGAAAGAAAAGGCATGAGAGGAGCAAAAGAAACAAAGGAAGTCATAATCTAATACTCTTCTAGTCCCTTAATCCTTCCCAGGGGGTACATGCACTTGTTAAAAAAAGTACCTTGTTAAGTCAAATCGATCTCTAATTGGTAAAATTTCAGAGCGATATAATCCAGGTCTTTTGGGAACATATAGTAAAATTTACTAATTTTACAGCTGAGAATATTGACCATATGGAGTGAAGTGACTTGCCCAGGAGCACATAAAAATGTCCAAGCTTCAAAGTTCAAGTGCTATGCAGAAAGCTATTTGGGGACTCCAGGGCCATTAGGTAAGCATACTAGCACTGACTGTAGGGTCACCTTTTCTAAGCTACTCCTATTTTCTCAGAACCTCTTCCTTTTCTGATTTCATATGCAAAAACATAGTGGTAATAATCTCTTCAAGTATCTTCATTTTTTTTCTTTTTGGAAGAAGAAAGGCAGGGCAACTGAGGTTAAGTGACTTGCCCATGGTCACGCAGCTAGTAGGTGTTAAGTGTCGGAGGCTGGATTTGAACTCAGGTCCTCCCACTCCAGGGCGTGTGCTCTATTCACTGCGCCATCTAGTCACCCCAAGTATCTTCATTTTTGTAGACAAACTATAAGAGAGGAGATCTGAAGAGAAGGAAAGATTGTAAGGGCCCTACTTCAATTAGCACTAACAGCCCAAGCACGGGAAAGAGAGGGATATATGTTGCTAATTTCATCCACCTCTAAGCAGCTCCATTTCCTCAGGAAGAGGTCCTGGAAAACATCAAGGAGACATAACTGAGGAAGAGGAAGAGGGTGAAAGGCAATTAGGGACTAAGATAGGAATGCAAAATAACAGTACCAGCAGTAGACAAACTCCAGTAATATCAATTAATTTGCTAATGTTTATAATTTAGTTGGGAAAATATTGGGAATATATAAAACAAAGTTCCAACTTAGAAAGATATGAGAAAGCCTTCCTCTCTTCCTGATTTAGGAATAGCAGAAAATTGGAGATTTGTGTTAATTGCTACTGAGTAGGAATAAAAGGATTTTAAAACCTGGAGGGTTAGGGCATGTGCAATTTAGGCCAAAGGCTAACTAGAAGTGCCACCCAGAGAGGGAGAAGATTGCTTTACAAATTGCTTAAATGCTCAGAGGTCAAAGGTAAAGATGCCCATCAACTTTCCTTTTAGGTGACCCAGCCAAAATCACCAGTTTATCAAAAGACAGGGATTCAGAGCAGGCACATCATCTAGTAAGAAATACAAGTACTCTCTCCCCCCTACCCCCCTTAATGTTCTGTTCCATGGAGAAAGGATATAGTCAGAAATGAAATGGTGTTTTTAAAAAAAGTGATGTTAAAAAAGATATATGTATATATGCGCGCGCGCACACACACACACACACACACACACACACACACACACTCTTTTAAAAAAAACTTTAAAGGTTATGGGTAAATAAATAAGAAGCAGTAATTGCTAAGATAACTGATTAGAACTCTTAACAACATAACTGAAGAATGGAATGTGTTGTCAATAGCAGCATCCCTTAAATACTTTCAAAATTACTTCATGAGTACTTCATATTGACTTGACCAAGTTCTTTCTACTGTGACATTTAAAAGTTCAAGAGATATAATTTCTGGGTAATTTGTGATTTTACTAACAATGCTAGCACTTAGTAAAAGAGGAAAGTGGCACTCGAATGCCAAAAACAATTGTGGCAGGGTCATGGCTTATATATCCTTGGACAGTGGATGTTCCAAGAGCGTGGCCATCAACTCTGACAGGTCACCGAGTAATGAGAGAAAATAAATTAATTATAATGAAGGGCTGGACCTATTTTTAATGAACTTTGATTATACCATTTACTTCTACATTACCCCCAGCCTTGGACAATCTAATCAAAGAATTCATCCCCATGTGAACCAGAGTAAAACACAACAATTTTCCCCATCTTAGATTAAATTCCTTTTAAGGGTGGGTGGGAGCTGACCAAGACGGAGGAAAGTGATTAATATTCAATCTCATTATCAGTAATAATAATATAAAATTATATAAAAATATAATAAAACAATAATAACTCTTCGGGAGGATGAACTTTGTAATGAGAACTACAGAAAAGGGGGGAACTCTAGATCTCCCCAAATCAACGGTTATTAATAATCATTTCTCTCAGTACCCACAGCACCTAACAGAGAGTCTGCCATATAGCAGACTCTTGATAAAAGCTTGCTGAATAAAAGAAAGAACGAATGCTATGAAGAGAGCACAGAAGATGAGAAGTTCCAACATCAGACACAATGAAAAATAGCTGGCAATTACTACTAGGAAGGGCTTTTGATGGTAAGCTTCCCCAAACTTCTGGAGGCCAAGCATGGTTACAGAAAGGTAGCATGGTTAGGGTAAAAGAAAAAACACTGAATTTGGGAGTCAGAAAACAGGTTCAAATATTGGTTCTACCACTTAAAAACTCTGTGGCCTTGAAGTAATCCATTAGTCTAATTAATATGAAACAGTGAAACAACTTCAGCAGCTGTAAAATGAAGATTTTTATATCTGCAACATCTACCTCACAGAGGACACTTAAGGATCAAATGAGATAACATATATCAAGACACAGTAAACCATTAAGCGTAGTACAAATCTGTCATTGTTACTGAATTTGAAGTCAGAGCGCCCAGCTTCAAGTTTTGACTCAGTCAGCTAGCAATTACATGACAACAGAAAGTCATAAAATTTTTCTAAGCCTTAACTTCTTCATTTGTCAAATAAGGATAGTAATATTTATGCTACCGTTATGGAACTGTCTTGAGTAAAAATGGATGCTTTTTTAAAAAAAATTAACTTTTATGTTTATTTTTAGTTCACATCATTCATTTCCACAAGATTTTGAGTTCTAAATTTGCTCTCCGTCTTTCCCCTACTCACCACCCCAAAACTGCGATCCCACTGTATACCCCTTCTCCCAAATTGCTCTCTCCTATATCCTCCCCCCTCCCCAACTTTCTGGTAGGGCAAGATGGATCTCCCTATCCCAGTGCCTGTATATTTTATTTCCCAGCTGCACGTAAATAATAATAATATTTTTTTAAAAAGCAATTGATTTTAAACTTTTAAATTCCAGATTCTTTCCCTTCCTCCCTTGTCTCCCACCCTTACTGGTAAGATAAGCAATTCAATATAGGTTGTACACGTGTAGCTACGCAAAACATTTCCAAAGTGGATACATTGCAAAAGACTGACTATATTTCCCTCCATCCTATCCCCCCCAACCTTGTTCTATTCTCTACTTTGTCCCTGTCCCTTTACAAAAGTGTGTGCTTCTAACTATCCTCCTCCCACACCTGCCCTCCCCTCCACCATCCCCTCTCTCACCCCCTACCCCCCTACTCTCTTGTAGGGCAAGATACCCAATTCAGAGTGTATATCATTCCCTCCCTACACCAAATTCAAGGTTGACCCATTCCTTTTTGCCTTCCTGTTCTTTCCCTCCATTTTAACAGTTATCCCTTGCCTCTTCTGTATGATAATTTACCCCATTCTGTCTCTCCCCAACTCCTCTCAATTTCACCTTTTAAATATCATCCCTTCCTATTCAATTGATCCTCTGCCCTCTGTCTATATATACCTGTACACACACATATATATATACACACTCACATATGTTTTGATACTCCCATATACCCTCCTATATAGACATATATGTATGTATACATACGTGTGTGTGTGTGTATATATATATATATATATATGCACACATATATATTCCCTTCAGCTATCCTCAAACTGAGAAAAGTTTCCTAAGTTATAATTATCGTTTTTCCATGTTGGCATGTAAACAGTTCAACTTTGATAAGTTCCTTATGATTTCTTTTCCCTATTTACCTTCTCATGCTTCTTTTGCTTCTTGTATTTGAGTGTCAAATTTTCTATTCAGTTCTGGTTTTTTCCTCAAGAATGCTTGATAGTCCTCCACCTCATTGAATGACCATATTTTCCCCTGAAACATTATACTCAGTTTTGCTGAGTGTGATTCTTGGTTTTAATCCTAGGTCCTTTTATCTCCAGAATATCATATTCTAGGCCCTTTGATTTCTTAATGTAGAAGCTGCTAGATCCTGGGTTATATTGATTGCGTTTACAAAACATTCAAATTGTTTCTTTTTGACTGCTTGTAATATTTTCTCCTTGGTCTGGGAACTCTGGAACCTTGCTATAATATTCCTAGGAGTTTTCTTTTTGGGATCTTTTTCAAGAGGCGATCAGTGAATTCTTTCAATCTATTTTGCCCTCTGGTTCTAAAATATCAGGGCAATTTTCCTTAAGATTTTCTTGAAGGATAATTTCTAGGTACTTTTTTTGATCATGGCTTTTCAGGTAGTCCAATAATTTTTAAATTGTCTCTCCTGGATCTATTTTCCAGGTCAGTGGTTTTTCCAATGAGATATTTCACATTGCCTTCTATTTTTCCATTTGTTTGCATCTGTTTAATAGTATCTTTATTCCTCATAAAGTCATTAGCTTCCATTTGCTCCATCTAATTCTGAAGGAATTGTTCTCTTCAGTGAGCTTTTAAAATTCTTTTTCCATCTAGCAAATTTGGCTTTTTAAGGCATTCTTCTCCTCATTGGCTTTTTGGGCCTCTTTTGCCATTTGAGTTACTCTGTTTTTAAGATGTTATTTCCTTCTGTCAGGTTGTTGACTCTCTTTTCATGATTTTTTTGCATCATTCTCATTTCTCTTCCCAATTTTTCCTCCACTTCTCTTACTTGATTTTCAAAATCCTTCTTGAATTCCTCCATGGCCTGTAACCAGACTACATTTTTCTTGGAAGCTTTTGGTACAGGAGTTCTGACTGTGTTGTCTTCCTCCCATTCCATGCTTTGATCCTTTTCATCCCCAAAAAAGGAATCTAAAGTTGGATAGCTGTGCTTGCTTTGCTTCCTTTGC
>CM053582.1:120508715-120552903 GCA_028627135.1 Pseudochirops cupreus
GAATCAATAGTGATTTAGAGCATTTTTCCATATGTTTGCATGACTTTCTATTTATAATGGGTATCATTTCTTGCTTTCTCAATGTGTGGAGGGGTCTAGAGAGAAGTAAAAAATTTGGAATTGAAAATGAAAATAAAATTTAAAAAAATTTGAAAGCATCTTATTTTCTCTAGAAAATTTCTTGTCTTGGCAACAAATTCTGCATGTATCCTTTGTATTTCTTCTACTTTAACTGTATTATCCTTGCATTACTTTCTGCTGTTCCAATGGATTTTTTTTCCAAGCCAGTTACATAGTTAAATGAAGGGACATTTTACTTTCTAAAAACCAGAGAAAAAAATTTATGATAATTAAATTTAAATTTAACTGTTGAAAATCTGAAATGCTTTTTAAAACCACTTTAAAGTTATTTCAATTTTTTATTTCTAAAAAATTTGGGAGTTTTTTGAAAAACCAGATTTTTTTTTCCTTACCAAAATGATTAAGACTGAGAATTATACAGTAATAACTATACTTTTCTTTCCAGAAAAAAGTTGGTTAACTTCAAGTTTATAAATTTCATGCTCAAATGCAAAAAGCAGAAAGACCACACAACTCAACTCTAGCATAAGCCTATGCTCAATTACAGTGACCCTGGAAGATCATGCTCCCAATACTGATATGTACTACCTCAAATTGGACCCAATCTGCGAAAACCATCTTAAGTCCTGTTGCATTATTTACTCTTACTTTGGAGTGAATTCATAGTATTAGTCTTTTGTTGACTTTAATTTGAACTTTTCATTTAAGAAGCTTATTGAAAAAATGTAGATGTATTTATGTGGCTGTTGGACTAGAAAATATCTAGTAATTTTGTCTACCTTTCCATATATCCACAAGCCCAACTTCGAAAAACTCTGCCTTAAATCAAGTTTTAATTTATTTCTTTGTAACTGTTATATATTCTTCCTAGTTCTGAATGTTACTTATAGGAATGAGGACTATCTCTAGGGAAAGCTGTATTATAACCACTATTCCAAAAAAAATATAGCTCTTTGAGAGCAGGGACTTCTCTTCCTTTTTGTCTTTGTATGTTCAGCATCTAGCACAATTCCTGGGACACAGTAACTTGTTTAACTGAACTGATTTCAATATAGGCAAAAAACCTAGAGTTTCCTAAATTAGATTCAAAGTCACTTTTTTAAAGAGTTAGTTAAGCCTTCCAGTCCACAAAAGAAAAATCAAATTAATAAAAAACACCAATTGGCTAAAACTGTATGACACGTAACTGGGTAGAAGGCCCATTGAGCTGGTCTATCAAATCCAATCAATTCAACTGAACAATCATATACTAAATAACTACTATGAACCAGACACCTTACTAGGCCTTGAGAATATTGGTAAAGTGGAGCGAGGGACAAAATAATCTTGGCCTCACCAAATTGACATTCTACTCAAAGCATGCAAAATGTTAACAGATAAAGAAGCATAGGGCTCCTCAAAGGGGCTGAGTCTTAAAGCTAGGAGTTCCAGAAACTCAAGATGAGAGAAAGCATTCCAGGCATAAGGAGAGTAACAAAGATGCAGAAGTAGGAGATGGCATGTCACCTATGAAGACTGGCCTACAGCAAGCAATCCAGTTTGGCTAAAGAACAAAATGCATGAGGGAAAGTAATGTGTAATCTGACTGCAAAGATAACCTGGATCCTGACTGTGAAAGGCTTTAAATGCCAGAGAGTATGTATTTTATCCTAGAAGCAGTAGAGAGTCACTAAAGGTTCTTGAGCAAGGGGAAGTAACGTGGTCAGACCTGTATTTTAGGAATAACAATGTGGTAACTGTGGAGGACAGACTGGAGATGGGAGAGGCTGGGTGCAGAAAGAGTGATTTAGGACATTACTGTAATAATTCAAGTGAGAAGTGATGAGGGCCTGACTTAATGTTTTAGCGTGTAAATGGAGAGAAGACGATGAATACGAGAGACGTTTAGGAGGAAAAATTAGACTGAACTAGGGAGAGGTTTGACCAATTAGGAAGCTGTTGTGAGTAAAAGGTAATAAAAGGGCCTGAACTTAGGTGATGGTTGTGAGAATCATGATGCTGTGGAGATAGAAAACAGCAAGATTTTGCAAATGATAGCAATATGTTGGGTGAGAGAGAATGAGGTAGATTACAAAATCTTGGAAGCAAAGGATACTATGACGGATCAGTCAGATTGGAGGACTGAAAAAAAAAGTAGTAGCATAAAAACTCAGGAAGAAGGCCTAGATATCCAGTTGTATCTTATTCAAATAAGCTACAGAGAGGTCCAGAAGGATAAGGACTACTAGAAAAAGGTTACTGGATTCAGAAATAAAGAGTTTATTAGTGATCCTTGGAGTAGGCAGTTTCAGCAGCAATGGAAATGGAAGTTAGATTGTGTGTGAGCTGATAAGTGATTGGTAGATAAGTAATTAGGGAAACGAATGTAGACAACCAGCTTCATTGGGGGTATGAAAAAGAAGAAAGATAAAAAGACTATAGTTTGAGGGGATAGCAAGATCAAGTGAAAGGTTTTGGGTTGTTGTTTTTTTAAAGGAGAGAGATCTGGACATGTTCATAAACATATAATCCATAAAATAAAAGGAGCCTATTGTACAAAGAGAATTTGAAAATAAGGAAAATGTGGGGATGACTGAAGGGCTAAAGCTCCTTAGCGGGCAGGGATTGGCTTTCTTTTTATTAGTTGTATCCTCAGTGCTTGGTCACAGTACCTGGCACATAATAGATGCTTAATGAACTGGACTGGATTGATGGGAAGAGATGGGACTAGGTCACAAACCAAAGCTTTTAAGAAGAAAATGGGTGTGGGTATGGATGGGGGGAGAGATGTTAAGGTCAGAAGTACAAAATTGGGGAAAAGAGGAAGTGAGAGATAGATGGACATTTTTTCCAATAAGTAATGTGAGGTCTTCTGCCAAGAGGAAGGAGTGAGGGGGTGGCACATGTGGCTTGAGGATGAAAGAAAAGATCAGGACCAGACACAGTGGAGAGTTTATAGTAGGAACTGGCAGCTAGGTGGCAGGGTAGATAGACCATTGGGCTTGGAATCAGCAAGACTCATCTTCAGGAATTCAAATCTGGCTTCAGACTGTGAAGAGTAGCTGTGGGACCATGGACAAGTCACTTAACCCTGTTTGCCTCAGTTTTCTCATCTGTAAAATGAGCTGGAGAAGGAAATGGCAAACCACTCTAGAATCTTTGCTGAGAAAAACCCAAATGGGGTCATGAAGAGATAGACATGACTGAAAAAAAGTAGAAGGTACAGAAAAGGCAGATGGTGAGAATAATTCAAAGGTGGAGTTGGGAAAGGGATGAGATGTAATAGGACAAAAGGGTAAAGGATTGTAGAGGGCAGTGTTAAGACTGAAACGGTTAATTACAGGATCAAAACTCTGAAGTTTTGGAGAAAGGTCAGGCCAAAGCCAGGGTGACCACTTGAGTTAAGTAAGGAGGAATAACATGATAGACATCAGGTTTAGAAAGGCTGAAAGAAGGGCAGCTAGGTGGCACAGTGAATAGAGCACCGGCCCTGTAGTCAGGAGGACCTGAGCTCAAATCCAGCCTCAGACACTAAACACTAGCTGTGTTACCTTGAAGAAGTCACTTAACCCTAACTGCCCTGCCCTCCTCCCTCCAAAAAAAAGCAAAAAAAAAAAAAGGGGCTGAAAAGAGGAGAAATGGAGGGACCAGAGGTTTATTGCCTTAATAGGCAATAAATATGCAATAAGTTATATTTGAATATTAAAGTAGACCTAGAGACCACATTCCGCAGTCTGTCCAATTTATTAGACTAGCAGTAACCACTAAATTGGATCAATGATCTCTCTCGATGACCCAAGACCCTGAGTGAGGGTCAACAGGGTCTTTTATAACAATTAGCAAGATGACAGGGGAAAATCTTGAGCAAGACAGGTGTTGTTTTCTGATCAGCTACTGATGACAGTGAGAAATGGGATTACAACATCTGGATAGCCTCTTCTGAAACTCACTTAACCACAGCCAAGATACAAGATTCTCAAGACAAAAGTTCCCAGACAAAGGAAGTATTCTTCAAGGAAAGGTGTTACTATAACATTATTTTTAAATCAGAAATTTATTTTATTTTATTTTAAATTAAATTGGTCTATTTACTTTTAGTTTACAACATTCAGTTCCACAGTCCCTTGAGTTTCAGATTTTCTTCCCCTTTCCCCCATCATGGCAGCATGCACTCAAATACAGGATCTACAAATATCTTCACATTAATCATTAGTCAGATTGTAAAGAAGGATTATAACTGATGGAATGATCAGTGGGAAAGAAGAAACAAAACAAGAAAAAGAAACACAGCTAGTAGTTTGTTTCAATCTGCATTCAGACTCTGCATCTCTTTCTCTGGATGTGGATTATCTCTTTCGATCATGAGTCTTTTGGAGTTGTCTTAAAACCTTACATTGCTGAGAGGAGCCCGGTCTTTTGAAGTTAGTCATCACACATACATTGTCTGTGGTTATGTACAAATTTCTCCTGGTTCTGCTCTTCTCCCTCAGCATCAGTTTATATATGTCTCTCCAGGTTATTATAAAGTTCGTCTGTTCCTCATTTCTTATAGCACAGTAGTATTCCATTACATTCATATACCACAACTTGTTCAGCCATTCCTCAATTGATGGGCAACCCCTTGTTTTCCATTTCTTTGCCACCACAAAAAGAGCTGCTATAAATATTTTTGTACATACAGGTCCTCTTCCCATTTCTCTGATCACTTTGGGATATAACCCTAGAAGTGGTATTGCTGGGTCAAAGGGTATGCACTTTTTTATAGCCCTTTGGGCATAGTTCCAGATTGCTCTTTAGAATGGTTGAATCAGTTCACAACTCCACCAACAATGCATTAGTGTTCCAATTTTTCCACATCCTCTCCAGCATTTATCATTTTCCTGTTTTGTCATCTTAGCCAATCTGGCAGGTGAGATATGGTACCTCAGAGTTGTTTTGATTTGCATTTCTCTAATCACTAGTGATTTGGAACGTTTTTTCACATGCTTATACTACAACAGTTTAAACTGAAGAGATTTGACCTTAAGGTTAACCAAGTGATTGGTGGAGTTAACAAAGGAGAAGGTATTTAACAAAAACAAAGCCTGAATTTTAGGGAAGTTTCTCTGCTATGTGCACTGTCGGTCAAGTTTACAAGGGGAAGGAATCTCAAAAGGGAGTATTAAATCTAGCTTAAGTTTCAATTTTTAATTTTACATAATGAAATCAAAGATAAAGGGATCGGTATGTATATAGCTGAGGTAAACTAAAGGAATAAATCAAATGACCTGAAAAGCAATGGTGGTATTTGAGGTGATATCAACAAGTAAATTGAATTTCCCAAATGTGAGAATAAGTATTAGGGTAGAGAGGAATCAATTTACTTTTAAAATTGACTTTTACAACTTATCAAGAATACCACCTACTTCATAGAAGGGAGGCTCATATATCAAAGTAATACTGCACAGTTATAACTCATTAGCAAAAGTAGTCTTGAATTCAAATTCATATTTCTGTAGGAAGTTTTATAAAGTAGGTTAATAAAAAGATTATATGGTACTGTGAAAACATAAGAATTATATAACTGACTTAGGGTGTTCTCTTGTCACATAGTACTCAGGTTGAGGTACAGGTAAAAAGAGCAATGGATATATAAAAGTAGGAGGTGGTCTTATGAGGAAAAAACCCCAAATACAATAAAATAAACCCTGGTTAATTTGATCTTTTACATAAACATTTCTAAAATATTGTATCCCCTAATTACAAGTAAAAACAATTTTTAACATTCTTTTTTAAGTTCTGAGTTCCTAATTCTATTCCTCCTCCTTCATTGGGATGGTCAGCAATCTGCTATGTTATACATGTGTAATCATGTAAAACATTTCCATATTAGTAATTCTGTGCAAGAAGACTGGCAGGCAGGAAAAAAAGAATGAAAAAAAGAAAAAGAAAGAAAGAAAGAAAGAAAGAGAGAGAGAAAAAGAGAGAAAGAAAAGAGAAAGCAAGCAAGCAAGCTTTGGTCTATTCAGACAACATCAATTCTTTCTCTGAATGTGGATACGATTTTTCATCATGGAGTCCTTTGGGAATGTCTTGGATCACTGCTGCTAAGAATAGCCAAGTCATTCACAGTTATTCATCATACAATATAGTTGTTACATGTACAACTTTCTCTTGGTTCTGCTCACTTTACTTCACATCAGTTCATGTGTGCCTTTCCAGGTTTTTCTGAAATTATCCTGCTTCTCACTTATTACAGCACAATAATATTCCATTACAACCCTATACCACAACTTGTTCAGCCATTCCCCAATTCACGAACATCCACTTAATTTCTAATTTTTAGCTACCACAAAAAGGACACTATAAATATTTTTATACACAATCTTATACATTTTTATCCTTTCTCCCCTCTCCCTCATTTTTATTTTATATCCCTCTTTGGGATACAGACATAGCAGTGGTTTCACTGGATCAAAGAGTATGCACAGCTTGATTGTCCTTTGGGCACAGTTCCAAATAGCCCTCCAGAATGGTTGGATCATTTCACAACTTTATCAACAATGCATTAATATCCTAGTTTTCCCTCATCCCCTCCAACACTGTTTTCCTTTTCTGTCATATGAGCCAATCTGAGAAATGTAAGATGATACCCTCAAAGTTGTTTTAATTTGCATACAACGATTTAGAACATTTTTTCATATTACTACAGACAGGTTTGATTTTTATTTTCTTCTGAAAACTGCCTGCTCATATCCTTTGACAATTTATCATTTGGGGAATGACTTTTTTTCTTATAAATTTGACTCAGTTCTCTATATATTGGAGAAATTAGGGCTTTATTAAAGATACCTACTGTTTTCATCCGTTTTCTTCATTCCTTCTAATTTTGGTTACATTGGTTCTGTTTGTGTAAAAACTTTTTAAATTTTATATGATGAAAATTATCCATTTTACATTTTGCAATGATCTCTATATATTGTTTAGGCCTAAATTCTTCCATTATCAACAGAACTGACAGGTGTAAACTATTCTACCTCTCCTAATTTACTTAAGATATCACCCTTTATGTGAAAATCATGTACCCATTTTGACCTTATCTTAGTATAAAGTATGAGATATTAGTCAAGACTTAGTTTCTATCATACTGTTTTCCAGTTTTACCAGCAGTTTTTGTCAAATAATGAGTTTTTATCCAAAACGCTTAGATCTTTGGGTTTACTGAACACTAGATTACTAAGGTCATTTACTAACTGTATTGTGTACCTAATTTATTCCGCTGACCTGTCGTTCTATTTCTTAGCCAGTACCAAATTGTTTTTGATAAATTACTGCTTTATAATACAGTTTGAGATCTGGGACAACTAGGCCACCTTCCTACACATTTTCTCCCCCATTTATTCCCTGGATATTCTTGACCTTTTGTTCTTCCACATAAATTGTCATTTTTTTCTAGCTCTAAAAAATAATTTTTGGTAATTTGATCAGTATGACACTGAACAAGCATATTAATTATAAGTAGATTATTTTAAGTAGAATTGTCATTTTTATTATATGAGCTTAGTTTTACCCATGAACAATTAATATTTTTCTAATTGTTTAGATCTGATTTTATTTTTGTGAAAAGTGTTTCATAATTGTGTTTACACAGTTCCTGAACTGGTCTTGGCAAGCAGACAACCAAGTATTTTATACTGTCCAAAGTTCCTTCGATAGAGAAGTTGCTAAAACTTCTGACAGTAGTTCCATGATACTGGAACTGTTTCTTTCTAGATGCTTATAACATTTTTTCCCTTGATTTGGGAATTCTGGAATTTGGCTATGATAATCCTGGGATTTTTCATTTTGGGATCTCTTTTATGTGGTAATCAGTAGATTCTTTCAATTTCTATTTTGCCCTCTGGTTCAAGGATATTGGAGCCATTTTCTTTGATAATTTCTTGAAAGATTCTGTGATGGGTTTTCTGTCTTTTTCAAATCATGGCTTTCAGGTAGTCCAAGAACTCTTAAACTATCTCTTCCTGGATCTATTTTCCAGGTTAATTGCTTTTCCAATGAAAAATTTCACATTTTCTTCCACTTTTTAAAATTCTTTTGGTTTTGTTCCATCATTTCTTGAAGTTTCACAGAGTCATTAGTTTCCAGTTGCCCAATTCTGATTATTTTCTTCAGCAAGCTTTTGTACTTCCTTTTTTTCCATTTGGCCAATTCTATTTTTTAAGGAGTTATTTTCTTCAGTTAAGTTTTTTTTAATATATTTTTCCATTTTTTGTGTTTCTCTTACTTTTTTCATGATTCCCTTGCATTTTTCTCATTGCTTTTCCCGATTTTTCTTCTCTTACTTATTAAAACCCTTTTAAAGCTCTTCCTGTTGTTTATGGGCCTGAGAGCAATATACATTTTTCTTCGAGGCTTTAGATGTGGCCTTTTGACACTACTGTACTCTTCTAAGTCTGTACCTTAAGCTTCCCTATCACCATAGTAACATTCTATAGTCAAGTTTTTGCTCATTTTTTCCCCCTATTTTGTGGAATGGCTTTATGGAAGAATTGGTCTCCACACCTGTACTGTCCCAAGTTTCCTGGACCAGGGCTGGGGAGCTTGGGGAGGAAGGGAAGGAAGGGGAGAGAGAACCACCTCCCTGCTGGTTTAGTATGAGGTTAGAGAGCCTGGACTGGTGGACTACCCTAGGGCTTGGAGCCTGGTTGTAGGTAGCTTCACTCCAACCTCAGTGAGACAGACCTTTCCTGTTGTGATGGTAAAGTCACTTCTCCACTTGTAATTTGGGAGGCATTTTTTCAAAGCTGTTCGGAGGAGAATTTGGTAGGGCTCCAGGGAATTCTTTCCTCACTCCACCATCTTGGCACCAGAAGTCATGGTTAATTTGATTAAAAAACAAAAAACAAATTGCCAACATAAAAAATGAAAACAGTGAATGTATAACCAATTAAGATGAATTTAAAGCAGTTATTATAAGCTATTTTGCTCAATTATATCCCAATAACTTGACAATTTAAATGAAATGAATAAATGCTTGGAAAAAAAAAAGCCCAGATTGACAGAAATAGAATACTTAAATAATCTTATCTTAGAAAAAGAAATTGAACAAGCCATAAATAAGGTCCCTAAGGAGAGAGAAAAAAAAAACGTAGGATCAGAGAGATTTACAAGTGAATTCTACCAATAGAGATCAATGAATTCGAATATTATATAAACAGTTTGGGGAAAAAATAGCTTGAGAAGGAGTCCCATCAAATTCTTTCTATGATGCAAACAAGATTTTTGGCACCTAAATCCAGGGAGACCAAAAACAGAAAAAGAAAACTATAAAACAACTTCCCTATTTAATATTGATGCAAAAATTTTAAATAAAGTATTAACTAAGAGATTACAGCAATATATCACAAAGACTACATACTATAACAAGGTGGTATTTTTATCAGGAATGCAAGACTGGCTCAATATTTAAAAATATATGTATAATCAGGGCAGGTAGGTGGCCCAGAGGTTAGAGTGACAGGCCTGGAGTGAGGAAGACTCATCTCTCCCTAAGTTCAAATCTGCCCTCAGACACCTACTAGCTCAATGACCCTGGGTAAATAGTTTGACCCTGTTTCTTCATCTGCAAAATGAGCTGGAGAAGGAAATGGCAAACCATTCCAGTATCTCTGCCAAGAAAACCACAAACAGGGCCATGAAGAGTCAGATAGGATCAAAACAACTGAAAAGTCCTTTCATATATGTATAATTAGCCATATCAATAACTAAGACAACAAAAACCATGTGATTATATAAATAGATGCAGAAAAGGCTGCTGATGAAATACAATACACATTCCTATTATCTACTCTATAAAGCATAGGAATAAATGGAGCTTTTCTTAAAATGATAAGTAGTATCTATCTAAAACCAAGAACAACCATTCTCTGTTAATGGGGATAAATTAGAAGTCTTTCTGATTAAGATCAGGGTTGAAGTCCATTATCACATTATTATTCAATATTGTACTAGGAATTCTTATTGCTATAGCAATAAGAAAAGAAAAAGAAATAAGCACAGGCAATAAGGTAAACAAAATTATCACTTCTTGCAGACGATACAACAGTTTACTTAGAGAATCAACTAAATAACTAGTCAAAACAATGAACTACTTTAGAAAAGTTGCAAGATACAAAATAAATCCACAAAAATCAGCATTCCTACATATTACCAACAAAACCAAGTAGAAAGACAGAGAAAGAGAAATTTCATTTAAAATAACTATAGAAAGTGTAAAATACTTGGGCATCTACTTGCCAAGATACAACTAAGAACTATGTGAACATAATTATAAAACACTTCACACAAATAAAGACAGTTCTAAATTACTGGAAAAATACTAATCACTCTTGAATAAGCTGAACCAACATAATAAAAATTAATGATACTATGTAAATTAACTTATTCAGTGCCACACCAATCACACTATCAAAGAATCACAGATGTAGAAAAAAATTCTAACAAAGTTCATGTGTAAGAACAAAATGTCAAGACAATTTAAGGGAATCAATTAAAAAATATAAAGGTTGCACCAGATCTCAAACTATATTACAAAGCAACAAATTATCAAAACAATGTGGTGCTGGATAAGGAACAGTGGCTGATCAATGGAATAGATACACACAATATATAGAAGCAAATGAGCACATAAGTCTAGTGTTTGAAAAACTCAATGAGCACAGCTACTGAGGCAAGAACTCATTATTTGATAAAAACTACTGGGAAAACTGGAATAAAACAACATCTCATACCATATACCAACATAGCTTCAAAATGGGCACATGACTCAGATATAAAGAGTGATTATCATAAGCAATTTAGGGGAACATGGGAGAAAATCTGTCAGATCTATGGATAAGCAGAGTTCATAACCATCAAGAATATCAAAGAAATTAATGAAAAAAAAATTGCAAAAGAAGGTGGCCTAGCCATACCAGATCTAAAACTATATTATAAAGCAGCAATCATCAAAACTATTTGGTACTAGGTCAGTGGGGCAATTTAGGTACATAAGACACAGTAGACCCAAAGACTCCAGGTTCTGGGATAACAACTCATTATTGGACAAAAACTGCTAGGAAAACTGAAAAACAGTATGGCAGAAAGTAGGCATAGACCGATATCTTACACCCTATACTAAGGAAAGGTCAAAAAGGGTGATACCATAAGCAAATTAGGAGACCAAAAAATAGTTTTCTTGTGAGATCTATGGATAAGGGACGAATCTGTAACCAAGTAAGAGATGGAGAATATTATGAAATGCAAAATGGATAATTTTGATTATATTAAATTAAAAAGGTTTTGCACAAACAAAAATAATGCAACCAAGATCAGAAGGAAAGCAGGAAATGGGAAAAAAAAAGTACACCAAGTCTTTCTGATAGCGATCTCATTTTTTTAAATATATAGAGAAGTGGATCAAATTATAAAAATAGGAGTCATTTCCCAATTGATAAATGGTCAAAGGTTATGAATACAGCAGTTTTCAGAAGAAGAAATCAAAGTTATCAAATCACATGGAAAAATGCTCTAAACCACTACTGATTAGAGAAATTAAAATCAAAACAGCTCTACAATACCATCGCACACATATCAGATTGGCAAAGATGACAGAAAAGGAAAATGACAAATGCTGGAGAGAAAAAGCAAAATTATCAACGCACTGTTGGTGGGGTTGTAAACTCTTCCAACCACTCCAGGGAACAATTTGAAACTATGGCCAAAGGGCTATAAAACTGTACACACTCTTTGACCCAGCAATACCACTACTAGGTCTGTTTCCCAAAGAAATTTAAAAAAAAATCTATACGTACAAAAAAATTTATAGTGGTTCTTTCTGTGGTTGTAATGAATTGGAAATTGAAGGGGTTCCCATTAACTGGGGAATGGCTGAAAAAATTGTATATGATTGTGATGGAATATTCTTGTGCTATAAGAAATGATGGGAAAAAAGAAATGATGAGCAGGATAGTTTCAGAAAAACCTTGAAAAACTTATATGAACTGATGCAAAGTGAAGCGAGCAGAACCAGGAAAACATTGTACAGAATAACTGCAGCCTTGAAAGGATGAGCAACTGTGAAAGACTTAGCTACTCTGATCAAGATAATGATCCAAGACAATTCTGAAGAACCCATGATGAAAAATGCTACCTCCAGAGAAAGAACTGATCAACTCCGAATGCAGATTGAAGCATACTTAAAACAGTAATAACACTTTATTTTTGTTTTATTTTGTTTGTCTTCTTTTGCCACATGACTAATATAGAAATGTTTTGCATGACCTCACATACATAACCAAAATAAAACTGCTTGCCTTCTCAAGGAGGGGTAGGAGGGAGATAAAGAATCTGGAACTCAAATTTAAAAAGAAAAAATAATAATTTTTAAAAACAGTAATATAAAAATGCTCCAAATAACTAACAACTAATTAGAGAAATGTGAATCAAAGCAGTTATGTATCAATTCATACCCATCAGATTGGTTAAAATGACAGAAAAAGAAAATAACAAATATTGGAAGGGATGTGGGAAAATGCACTGTTGGTAAAGTTGTGAACTAGTCCAACCATTCTTTCCCTACTCTCCCTCCTTTGGGATAGGAAGCCTCTCTTCTATTTCCCTGACAGCTTCTGCTTTAAAAGCTCATTGTCAATGAAGTAACTACTTACAATATTCTTTTAAAGGTTTACTTGCTTACCAAATTTAGATATGAACAACAATAATTATGGTTCACATTTATACGGTGAAATACACTGTTTCATTGGATTTCTACAACGCAAGTATTGTTATCGTCCCTATTTATAGATGAGAAAAGTGAGGCTCAGGGAAGTGTTTGTCCAAGGTCACATACTTGTTAAGTTTGGCAAAATAGGATTGTACACCTTGGTCTTTTGATTTCATGTCTGATATTCTTTTATCAGAAGATCAGATCTCTTCTGAAAACCATTTCAAAATAGATTCTATGAAAACACAGCTAAATTTTTTAAAAGGCTTCAAAATATGGCTGCGTTCAAAATCAAGTTCTAACATACCTTATGGCTGATTAAAGCAAATTTCATTATTAATTGAATATAACCCAAAACACCATAAAAGAGTTGATAAGCAAACCAAATAAACTGAGATTAGAATAAATAAGTTTTCTCCCCCAAAATCTGACCCTCTGCTGATTTCACCTTTTCTGGATGATGGTACAACAATCTTCCCAGTCACTTAAATTGGAAACTTCAGTGCTACGTTTGGGGTGAGGGGGAAGCTTGGGAAGGAAGAGGAGGATAGAACAATGAAGCAATCAGTTGCCTAAATTTGCTTAATTCTATTTCCAAAAAGATAATTTTTATTCCCATCACCAACCTAAACATAATCTAGGGTTGCTTTTACCTCCCCTACTCCTCAGTCTAACATTTAATCTTGCTGCAACTAATTTTTCTACCTTTTATTTACAGTTACTATACTTGACACTTGCAGTCAAAATTAGACTACTCATTCTAATTCTTCTACTTCCAATGAAAGCCTGATCTACCCAGAATGCTCGACTTCTCTTCTACAGCTGTCCAAATCCTACAATATTATCACTGAATCCTTCAAGGCTCAGCTCAGATACTGTCTCCTCTATAATACTGTTTTCTACGTGTTTCTTCTCTCCCCCACAAGAGACTAAAGTAGAAGAGGCAGGAAACAGTTGATGGAACAATGGATGGATAATCAAGTCAATATAGGCTGAACCCCACCTCAGATAATTACTACCTGTGTACCGCTGGGCAGATTACTTAATCCAAGCCTCAGTTTCCTCATCTATAAAATCATAGCAACTACCTAACTGGTTTGTTGTGAGGGAAAAAGATAACATATATAAAGCTTTTGTAGACCTCAAAGCACTTTTGCTCGCTATTCTTCATCTTTATAATCCCCCTCTGGTCCTAGTTTTGAAGAGTCCACACTCAAATATTTCTTCAGTGTATGAATGTAAACTCTCAGATACTACATTAAGAACAAATCCTATTCCTGCCTGATCGTGGACAAATTACTTTATGTCTCTGGGCCTCAGTGTCTTCATGGATGAAAGAAAAGAGTTCAATCAGATGACCCTAAATCCATCCAGTTCTAAATCTATGATCTTCTCTTTCACATTTTAGCACAGAACAAGTCCCATCAGCAAGACAACACTGTTGGAAATTATTTAAAATGGATGGGGGGGAGGGGGAGAGTTCTAATACCCTCTGGCTGGCTTTGCGACTACAGCCTAGCCCACTCACTTCTTTAAATCTCATAGTACTAAGCTCTGGAAAGAGGATGAACATATTTGCTTTATCTCCCTCACTGGGTGATCCTAAGGAAACCTCAAAGCCCAGCAGGGATGTTTCATTATGTCTGCCTGAGGAAAGTGCAGATAACTAGTATAAAGCAGTTGTGTCAAACTCAAATAGACATGGATATTGACTAAGAAAGTCACAAATTCACATCGTTTATGTTCTATTATATTTTCTATTTACTTTGCTCAACAATTCCCGGCTGGTATGTTTAACACCTCTGGCATAGTGGCTAAAATGCTGTAGTTTTATAATGCTGGAGTTTTAGACCTAAGGTTCAAATCTCATCTCTGAAACTTAAGATCATATTACAGGACCCATAAGCAAGTCAATTCAACTTTCATTTTTTCATCTCTTTAACTGAGAATATTGGTTGCCACTATCACAGAAGGTTACTTTAAAACTAAAATAAGAAGATACTTTGTAAATTCTGTGGATTTTTTTTTTTTGCCCTCAGTAATTCTTCAAGGTGCTATAAAATGTAGTCAGGGACTCTAAACACATCTCCCTTAACACAGCCCACCAACCACTGTTGATGTTTATTACTCTTAACAATAATAGGAGGCTAGCCAAGATGGTGGAATAAAAGCAGAAACTTGCTTGAGTGGCTCCAAACACCTCCAAATACCTATAAAAATTGACTCTAAACAAATTTTGGAGCTACAGAACCCACAAAATGACGGTGAAACACATCTTCAGCCGAAGACAGCCTGGCAGGCCGACAGCAAGGGTCTATCCCACTGGGTTGGGAGTGAAGCATAGTCCCTTGTGGGTTGTGCCAGCACAGACCAGGCCCCAGCAGACCTCAGGGGACTGAATCTCTGGCAGCTGTGGTGGTTTCCAGACTTCTCAACCCACAAACACCAAAGACCAAGTAGAAGGTCAGTAGGGAAACTCTGCTGGACCTGGGAGAGAGAAAAGCGGGGTCCTGCCCCAGCCCCACAGTGGAGACACTAGCAGTAGCAGCTGTGTCCGGAGCTCCAGGCCCACAAATGGTGGGGAAGATCAAGCAGCTGATCATAGGGTAAATTGCATGGATCTCTTTGCTGGTGCTGAGGCAGGATTCTCTTGCTTTACCCTGCATGGATCTGGGTCGCAGTCTTGGGTGGCAGTCCTGGGGTGAAAAGGAGCACTGGAGTGGCAGAGCTTGGGGCGGCTGTTGAGAGGGGAGTCCTCCTCACAGTTCCAAGGCAGAAAAAAGTGATTGTGGCCACTCATAGACCAGACCACAGGCCAGGGTAAGAGTTAACACTTCTCCTTTGATCATATCACCTTAGAAGAACTGAAAATTTACAGGGGCCTAAGAAGTAGATCCAACAGCTGAGCAAAACCCCCAAAACTCAGGATAGGGCACTCGGCACTCTCCACTCTCAAAGAAGAGTCCTACCTTGTCAAAGAGCTCAAAAGTCAAGTAATTGGCTGGGAAAATAAGCAGAGGAAAAAAATGAGACTACAGAATTTTACTTTGGTGACAAAGAACAACAAAACATACAACCAGAAGAAGACAATAAAGTCAAAACTTCTGCATCAAAAGCCTCCAAGAAAAATATGAATTGGTTACAGGCCATGGAGAAGCTCAAAAAGGATTTTGAAAATCAAGTAAGAGAAGTAGAGGAAAAATTAGGAAGAGAAATGAGAGTGATGTAAGAAAATCATGAAAAACAAGTCAACAGCTGGCTAAAGGAAACCCCCCCCCCAAAAAAACACACTGAAGAAAATAAATAACACCTTAAAAAATAGACTAGACCAAATGGCGAAAGAGCCAAAGAAAAGAAGAATGCCTTAAAAAGCAGAACTGGCCAAATGGAAGAGGTCCAAAAGCTCACTGAAGAAAATAATTCCTTAAAAATTAGAATGAAGCAGATGGAAGCTAATGACTTTATGAGAAATCAAGATATTATAAAACAGATCCAAAATGAAAAAATAGAAGACAATGTGAAATATCTCATTGGAAAAACCACTGACTTGGAAAACAGATCCGAGAGAGATAATTTTACAACTACTGGACTACCTGAAAGCCATGATCAGAAGCAGAGCCTAGACATCGCCTTTCAAGAAAAACTACCACGATATTCTAGAACCAAAGGGTAAAACAGAAATTGGAAGAACCCACTGATTGCCTCTTGAAAAAGATTCCAAAACAACAATAATAACAGCTCAATTTATGTTATGTTTTTAGACCGGCAAACCCCTTTACGTATCTTATCTTACTTGATATAACAATGAATGAAAATGAAAAAGCTGGGAATCCCAAGGCAGAGGTTCTGACCCTAATTGTCATTACCTCACTCTGTGACCCTGGGCAAACGGCAAGTCAATTAACCTCTTTAAGCCTGTAAAAAAAAGTTGGACTACATGACCTAAAGACCCCTTTCAACCCCAATAACTTTACAAACGACCTCTTCCCTCAAGCCTCCTCCATCATGAGCACTTCCTCTCCTCCCTACACCCGCCTTGTTTAATGAAAAAAGAGGTCATTAGTCCTAGGCTCTCCTCTGCTACACATCCCAAAACTCCTCTACATCATACCCCATTTTTTCCCTCTTTATTCTGCTATCTGACAAAGAAAAAGACCTTCTCCTTGCCAAGGTCAACCCCCTATGCCTTCTGTTTCCTTCAGGAGTTTGCCTGCCCTACCTCCTCCTTGGATATCATCCCTCTCTCTGATTTCTCTGTATCTACCTACTGCCTCTTTCTTCGTTGCCCATTGATGTGTCTCCAACCTCTAGCAAAATTTAAGAACAAAAATCCTTGACCCGGCCATTCACAGCCAAGTTCCCACACAGAGTCTTCCACACTCTTTACCTCCACTTCCTTACCTTCCAAGCCCTAGAAATCTCCATGCCCACCCTACCATTCTTTTCCCCAAATTACCAGTTTCTCATAATTGCTAAATCTCAAGTCTTCTTTTTAGTCTTTATCCTTCTTGGGTCTCTCTCTAGCTGTTGATACTACTAACCATCCTGTCTATTCTTTTGCTCCTTCAGCTTTAGAAACAACGCTCTGTCCAGGTTCTCCTTCTCAATATCCTTTGTTAGATCATCATCTATTAGTCCCCACTCTCTAGAACTGTGGGTATCCCTCCAAGGCTCTGTCCCAGGTCCTCCTCTCTACATTCTCCCTCTTGGTAATTTCATGAGTCCCCATGAGTTCAATTATTATCTCTATGCAGATGACTCCCAAATCCATATATCTAATATAATCTCCCTATTTAGCTCCAATTCCTACAGTCAACTCCCTACAGAAAAATCTCCCTTCTGAACATTCCAAAGGCACCTCAAATTCAACATCTCCAAAATGAAAATAGTGGACAAAATGTAAGATTAGAGAGTAAGGAAGATCTAGGCAATCAACAAGCATTTATTAAGGGCTTCCTATGATGCCAGGCACTGTGCCAAGCACCAGAAATACAAAGAAAGGCAAAAAATAGCCCCAGCCTTTAAAGAGCTCACAGTCTAATGCTGGAAAACAATATGTAAACTATGTAAAAACAAGGATAGAGAGAGGATAAATTGGGGAAAGTCTCAAGAGAAGACACTGACATTAAGGTGGACTGAGAAAGACTCCTTACAAAACTGGTAAACTAAAGACCAGGAGGCAGAGATGAAGAAGTATTCCATTGCCACTGAAAATGCATGGAGTTGCCAGATGGAGTGTCTTGAACAAGTAACAGCACGGCAGCCAGTATCATTGCATCACAAAGTACACAGAGGGGGAGTAAGGTGTAAGAAAATTGCAAAGAGTTCAGGTTATGGAGTAGTCAGAGGATTTTTTATATTTGATCCTGGAATTTAAAGGGAACCACTGGAGTCAAGTGGGAAGAGGTTGTGTGAAATGATAAGAACTATGTTTTAGGAACATCAATTTAAGAGCTGAGTATAAGATAGAATGGAGTGGGGAGCTATCAGGCAGGGAAACATAACCAACAGGCTGGAAGAGGGGATATTATGGTAGCTTGTTTTGCTCCCTTAGATGTTACTGGGAGATAATCAACACTCCCAAGCTGTAAGGGAAGCTCGGTTATCTATTTTATGAAGATGATGGCCATTCCTGGCACCAGGGGGACTAGAAAAGTTAGTTGGGATGGGACAACTGGTTCAAACCTGAGGGATCATGCCCTGGTCACTCCTCACTACTACACCTACATCATCTGCATAAAGAAGGAATGTAGGGTAATGAAGAATGTAAACAACCCTAACTCTGGCAGGAATGGTAGAACTATTCAACCTTACTTCTGCTTCTGTATTAGAGTGGGCGTTCCTAGTGAGTACCACACGGGCTTCCTCACCTTCCTCTGCCTACTCTGTTTCTGAGTTCTTTTAGTGAGAATGGGTCTATCACCTGGATCTTCCTGAGGGCACGTGATCTGGGAAGCAGTAAAGAGCGAAAGCTCGTTTGGGCTAACTCCCTGACTTTGGCTGGGAAGTCCTATGATCCCCACAAGCATGTTTCTCACAAGGTTATACTGCAATAGTCAAATCAGCTCCCAAGGATTCAATTAACATCTCTATACAGATGATTCCCAGATCTACAGCTAGACCTAACCTCCATCACGAGCTGCCTTCTGGACATCTCAAATTGGATGTTCTACAGACCTCTCAAATTTCTGATGTCTAAAAGGTGAATTCATTATCTATCTCCTTCTCCTATAACTAGAGGACACTACTTCCTTTCCCAGTCACCCAGGCTTATTGTCATCCTTGATTCCTCCACTTATCCAGGTTTCCAGGATCAAATCCTGGTTAGTATGTAAAGTCCTTCACAATTTCCCCCTTCCTACACTTCCAATCTTTTTACACTTTACAGTTTTCTATGTAAAACACCTCTATCTCATAACTCAATGCCTTTTCACT
This sequence comes from Pseudochirops cupreus, assembly GCA_028627135.1. Lineage (NCBI taxonomy): Eukaryota > Metazoa > Chordata > Mammalia > Diprotodontia > Pseudocheiridae > Pseudochirops > Pseudochirops cupreus. Next base: position 120,527,953 of record CM053582.1, read on the forward strand.
GACTCTCCCATGTGCCTGGAACACTATACTTATAGCCTCACCTCTACCTCCCTGGCTTCCTTCAAAGACAACTCAAATCCCATCTTCTGCAAAAGGCCTTTTCCCCAATCTCCCCACTGCTAGTGCCTTCCCTCTGAGACTTCCTTCACTTACATTGTATAAATTTTATATGTACAATTTTTTGCATGTTGTCTTTACCATAAGAATATGAGGTCTTTGAGGGCAGGTATTGTTTTTGTCTCTCTTTTTTTTTTTAAGCCTCAGCCCTTAGAACAGTGCCTGGAACATAGTAAGAACTTAATAAACACTTACAGAGTTATTCAAATCCAATCTCAGATGCCTGCTACCTGTGTGATTCTCGAATAGGTTACAACCTCTTTCTCAGCCTCCACTGTTTCACATGTAAAGTCAGGATAAAAGCAATTACTTCACAGGACTATTATGAGGAACAAGTGAGACAATACATGTAGAACATGTTGCAAATTTTTATAATTGTGAACTATGAATTTCACTCCATTCACAATGGAATTAGCCTTTATCCTGTCTTTCCATTGTCTCTTCATTCAAAAGCATTTATAATGCCTACAAAAAGGCCAGGCGCTGTGGATACAAAAACAAAAACGTCCCTGACCTCAAGGAGTTTCTTTTCTAGTAGGGAAAATATTCTTAATCTGTAAATTGAAGATACCAGCATTATCTCCCAGAGTTGTTATGAGAATCAAATGAGATCATGTTTTTAAAGCTTCTGACACAGTGCCTGGTGCTATTATAATAATAGTGGTTATTATTATAAACGTGTCCAGAGAAGTAAATATGACATGTACAAAGTAAGTGGGAGGAGGAAAGGCACTAGCAACTAGAGGTGGGGGAATAATCAAGAGAGGACTTCTCATACAAGTGCCCCTGAGCTGAGAGAGCCGAGGTTCTAAAAGTGAAGAGGTGCACACTCAGCCTGGAGAACTGCCTGTTTAGAAACGGAGATGGAAGAAAATGGGACTATTATTTGCAGATCCTATACTTGATTGCATGGGGGGAGGGGGGATTTGAAACTCAAGGGATTGTGGAACTCAATCTTGTAAACTAAAAGTAAACAAACAAATTAATAAAGAAAAAAATAAAAAAAAAAAAGAAGATGGGACTATTGGGTAAAGGGAACAAAAAGTCCAGTATGGCTAGTGAATGAAGTACGCTAAGTCAGTGGGTCATTAAGTATTCATTTAGGTACCTACTGTGGGCTAGACAGACCCTGGCTCTATGCACTTCACAAATGTCTCACTGGATGCTCCCAAGAACCTTGGGAGGTAGGTGCTATTATTCTCGTGTTATGGTTAAGGAAGCAAAGAGGTGAAGTGGCTTCTCCAAGGTCAGCAGCTAGTGAATGTCTGAGTTTGAATCTGAACTTAGGCTTCCTGAATTCAGGTCTATACTCTATTAACTGTACTACTTATGAATTATCTCAGGCTTTTTTTTTTTACACTTCAGGCTTCCAGAGAGAAGACAGGGGAGTGATGGTAATGCACTGAATCTGACTGACCAAAGAATTCTTAAATACGTCCAATGTGGGGAATTTTTTTTGGCTTGACTAAGAATATGTTACAATTGTTTGGTTTCCAATGGGGGAAGGGTGAGAGGGAGAGAAAATGTTTGTTAATAAAATAAATAAAGGATTCTAAACAGAAAAAGAGAAGTTAAAAAGAAGTGACTGTTAAGGGTTAGGGGACAGGGAGGGGGCCATATTTTACACACCCTGAGCTTAAAATGCCTATGGGACACTCAGATGGAAATGTCCAATAGGCAGCAAATAAAGAGTTCAGGAATATTAGGGCTGGATACACAAACCTGGGAAACACTGTAGAAAGATAAGCCTAGTCTTGTGGATTCTACTTTCTTAACATTTCTCACAATCAATAAGTATTTAATAAGCACCTACTATTTGCCAAGCACTTTGAGATACAAAAAGAAGCAAAAGACAATGCCCTGCCCTCAAAAAGCTGACACCTGGCAGGGTAGACAGCCTGTAAACAAACATATACAACAAGCTATATAAAGGATAAATAGGAAATAATTAATGGAGGAAAGACACTAGACTCTTCTATTCTCTCTGCACAATGCCATCAGTCTAGCTCAGACCCTTTCCACCTCTTATCCAGACTTGGAGAGCAGCTTTCTAATTGACCTTTATGCTTCCAGTTTCTTCTCTACAATCAATCTTCCACACAGTGGCCAAAATAATCTTCCTAAACCACAAATCTAACCATGATACTGCCAAGTTCAAGAATGATCAATGGCCCTCTATTGCCTCTAGGATAAAATAAAAACTCCTTGAAGCTTGGCATTTAAAGAACTTCAAAATCTAGATCCAGACCACCTTTCCAAGTTTACCTCGTATTTTCTTACTTTCCAGCCCAAATGCCCTACCTCTTGTTAGTCTCCCCAACTCCACATGGCCTCTTTTCTTTGTACAGGCATCCCATCATGCTCCCATACCTGTAATATATTTCCTGCCTTCTTACCCCGACAGCTGCCTGGCATTACAGTGTACACTGCTGGATTTGGAGTCAGAAAGACTTTTGAATCTGGCCTCATATACTCGTACTAGTCGTGTGATGCTTGATCAAGTCATTTAACCTCCCTTGGCTTCAGTTTTCTGATCTGTAAAATGGGGATAATAATAACACCTACCTCACAGGGTCGTTGGGAGGATCAAATGAGAAAACATTTGTAAAATGCTTTGTAAACCTCAAAGCCCAATATAAATGCCAGCTATTATTATTTCTTAGAATCCTTAGCTTTCACACCAGCCTCAGTCTCAGGAGCCACCTCTTAGAAGAAACTTTCCCCTTTCTTCTCATTAGTGGTTTTTCCTCTCTTTAAAACCTAGTAAGCGGCTTGCTTTTTCCCCCACTGAATACAGTATAGTGTCTTATGTACAATAGATGATAAATGTTCACTAAGCTGAAGTGACTAATTACACAATACAGTTTTTGCCCTTCAAAGAAACTATTTTCTGTTTCCTGATCATTCTCTTTCTTTTTGAAATCCCTAAAAAAAAAAAAAAATGAAATCAAGATTTTGCAGTATGGGAAAGCACCAAGACAGAGAAAGAAGGGAGCCAAAGTTTAAAACATTATTAGTGTAAACAAATATTGCAGTTCTATTTAACAGAAAATCCAGTAATAATCGATTTCTAGTAGACACTTGAGTCACTGAATTACTGTGATTTCAGGCCCTGAAAGGATCTTAGGGATCATATCTAGAACTCTATTTTAGAGATGAGAAAACTGATGCTCAGAATCCCAGAAGTGACTTGATCCAAAGTGAATAGCTGTTTAGTGTTATGAAGGAGTTATAAAGGTTTCCAATCTAGGAAAAGCATACAGCTCAAAAAAGAAGTACTTATATACCCCCAACTGATTTAGCTGTGTGGCCCAACAGTTATGAAATTACAATTCACAAATTTCTTCTAATCTTAACTAATCACTAAATTGTGACACATATTCCATTCACTTTCAGTTTAGTGGCAACTACAATCAATGAAATTGCTTATCTTTTGTAATAGCACACCATTTCCTGAGAGCCTCAAGGCTGCCTGGATTTAAAGATTATGTGATGATATCGCTCCAAGGTTGGAGAAAAATGTACATTTCAGAAACTTTCTACCATTAAAAATTCATTAATTGTGGGAGGAAGAGAAGACAACTAAGTTACTGAAAAACACATCATGTGGGTTTCAGGCAATGGTCATATATTAATAACTGGCAAATAAGCTGGGTTAAGTTAATGAAAAGTTAAAATTCATAATAGGCTCACTTTACACAATAAGGTTCCAAACTATGTCCCAAGTGCCACAAACTCCTTATTAGGGCTGACCAAATTAATGAGGCTTTATTGTACCAATTAATTTGACATTCAAGCAACTGCCTTATAAATAAGCAAGCTATGAAATCTAATACCAACATTATAGTGAGCTACTGCAGCAGAAGAATGCTGAAAAAAGCCTTGGGGTGACAAGTGAGCACAACAGGAAACAAGAGGTGGCAGGGAACAAAGCACATCCCTAAGGCTGCCCAGTCTACAGGCAAATGAGTAAACTGAGAATTAAACCTAGGCCACCAATAGTTTCAAACTCTTAGCTCCAGAAGAATGACAAACTTTCAGGAACATTAAAAACCACAACTAAAATTCAAATGAGGTGCATAAGGAGAAAAGCACAGATATCACATCCAACTCAGTCAGGCTTAATGCTAAATGAAAATTCAGTCACATACGAATCATAAAAAGAGCACAAGCTAGAGTGCTTTGAAAGCAACTGCTCCACATTTAATTACAGGTATCTTTTTCCTTCCCTTTATGCCAGCAACAATTTGACAAACATTTATTAAGCACCTACCATGCGCAAAACAAGAAACTTAGGAACCCAATCCTTTGCTTTCAAAGCCCACTTTTCTCTTTTCCTCACTAAGAATGACAACAATTTCCAAAAGTTTCAGTACGTCCAAATGTACCCAACAGATAAAGTCAGGAAGAATCAGTGTCATCAGCAGTCTGTAAACAATGGAAGGGAAGTTAATGGGACAATTATACATGCAGGATGATTTTTCAAGTTAGACAGAACTCCTCAAGCAATTTTGACAGCATCTTGTAAGAATTTTAACTCCCCAGTTCTATCTCTATCAACATCAATTTAAAATAAGTTCCCTTAAAATAGATGCCAATACAAATATTTGCTAGACACTTTAAATACAGAGGCTCAGGGGAAAAAGTGGTTTTTTTTTAATGGGAAAAAAAGGTCTTATTTTAGAAAAAACTGAAATGAACACATGCAAAAAATTTTAAAGCACATTACTACTTAGTATGAAAAAAGAATTCTCAGAAGAACTGCATACTAACAAATCATGATTATGAAATATTGCTCTAAATTATTAAGAGAAATGCAAATTAAAACTTCTGAGATTTTACCTCAGAAATAAGCACATTTGAAAAAAGATAAAAGATGAAAATAAGATAACGCTGGGGGCTGGGATGATGGCAGGCTGCAAAAAGACAAGCACATTAACATACTGTTGGTGGAACTGTGAATTGATCCAACCAAGCATTATGGAAAGCAATTTCTAAATACGTTAAAAACTTTTAACTCAAAGATCCCACTGCTACAAATGGATAGTACCACTTTTTATGAAGACAGAGCAAATGACAGGTGACCAGGGAACAATTAATTTGGGGTACATAACAAAGCATTACTCTGTAAAAAGACAAATTTAGAATTCAGAAAAGCATGAGGATATATGTGTGAACTGAAGCAGAATGTATTAAGGAGAACTAGAAAAATGGAAGATCCAATTATGGAAAGAAACAAATAAACAAAAAAGAGAGAGTATGCTGAGTAATTAGAACGACCCAGCTTGGCCCAGAGAAGCTGAAAAAAGCATCTTCTTTTCCTTAGTTGCTGAAGCTATGGATATAAAATACTGAGTAGCATGGTGTTGGATGGATGAGCTACTACCCTTTTTTTTGTTTTTAAATTTTTATTACAAAGGATAGCTCACTGGGTAGAAAAGATATATTTGGAAATGAATGTGATGCAAAAAACAATTAAATAAAGACTAGAAAATTGTTTTTCAAGTCAACTCTTCAGCCTAGCACTCAAGTCTGGTTTTTTTAAAGTCTGATTCCTCTTTACTTCTACTGTCATAATTTATTACATATTTCCCTTTCACATTCTACATTCATGCCAAACTAATGCAAATTATTCCCTAACTTCTTCATATCTCTCTCTCAAATCCCTTTGAATTTCTGTGGACCATTCCTCTCACCTCAAATGAACTTCATTTTCAACTCAAGAATATTAAAAGCCTTCCTCTCCTTCAAAATTTCAACTCCTCCAAACATCAGTTGCCTTGCCTCAATGAAGCCTTCCCTAATTTACCCAACTCAAAAGTGTTTGCTCTTAGGAGATGTACAGGTGAAAAAAAGACTCCTAACAAAAGAGTCCTGGGTCTGAATCCCATCTCTGACTAGGTGTCTCTGGGCAAGTTATCTAACTTCTCTGAGCCTCAGTTTCCTCATTTATAATACAGGGAAAATGTCAGCAGTGTTTACTTCACAGGTTTGTCGTACAGATCAAGCCTGAAGTAGAGAAACATCAGGTGTTATTATTATTCCTTGTCATAATAATAATAATGATGCTGATGTTTTCTTCTCTCAGTATATACTCAAGGACTAGGAATGTAGCATATATTCACTTCTGAATGTCCAATGTGCACATTACCAGGTATTTAATAAATAATAATAGCTAAATTAAAATTGCTTTCCTAAGCCAGGATTCAAAAGCATATTAGGCATAGCTCAATTTGCTCATAAATTTATGTTTGGTACATTAAAGAATAGTTTACTCAGGCAATAATTATTTATTAATTAAATTTACTCTTAATTTTTTTATTTTAACAAATAGGGCTATAAGTTGCTGAACTTTTAGAACATATAGGTAACATCTTAATTTTTATCTTTGATTTTAACTTTGAAAACTGTAAAAACTATTCCTGTTATAGTAAAAAATAGGTTACTATATTTCTAGATATGGTACATGGTACTCTGAATTTGGAGTCAAAAAAATTCAGGGTTTGAGTCACAATGCTGTCACTTTCCGATTATGTCACCTTAGGCCAGTCCCCTAACCTGAGTGCTGCTTCAGTACATTTATTATTTCCTCCCTTAACAAAAAAAGTATCACACTGGCTTGCTGTAAACATAAAATGAGATAACACATCCAATGAGATAATGTAGGTGAGATGCATGTAGTACACAGAAGAAAACTTCAAAGAGAAAGACTTAGATTTTCCAAGTCTCATCTCTGACACCTCCTGGTTTATCCCCCACCCTTGGACTGCTCTCCTTCCTTACCTCTACCTCTTAGTTTTCATCAAGACTCAGCACAGAGCCCACTTTCTAACACAGAGCTTTCCCAAGGGCTTCCACCCAAGAGCCATCTCTTTGGGATTACCTCCTATTTATGCATGGTTTGTTTGTTTGCATGTTGTCTTCTCAATCAGAATGTGAGCCCCTGAGCTCAGGAACCAGGTTCTTTAGTACTCTCCATGTTTAGGATATATACCAACTGATTAATCTGTGATCCTGGATAAATCATTTAACACAGGTAACTAGGCAACTCTCAACAGCTAAAGAAATTGCAGAATTGGGGAGGGAGCACCTCCAAACTCCCTAATAACAACTTGCTTGCCACATGGAATTTTGTCCAAATTGGATCATTTTCAGTTGGTTTTTGCTGTTCCTGAAGTTTCGTTTTTCCCATTTTCATATCCATGGACTCCTTGAAAACTGAAGCTTTGCCCAGATGAAGAGCTTCTATATTCTTCCACATGCTCATTTATTTCTCAGTGGACTGCAGTGTTTCCAAATGCAAACTTGTTCTTTTCACATGCTGCAGAAAAGAAAGCAATCTGAGCAATGGGAGAGAAATCAAGCATCAGAGTCTGGTTACAGAAGGACTCTGTCTCCATTTTATAAAAAATGCGCTTGTCAGGACCAAAGATGGCATTACTAGATCAAACATCTGAAGATGTCTAATATTATACAGTTTGAAAAGGACTTCCCAACAAGTCCTGAATCTACTAAATAGTCTGTAATACATTTTAAAGGCAGGGAAGACACTCTCATCCCTTATATTTCTGCATGCAGACAATCTAGAATCCAAAAGACCTCCTCCAGCACCACAAAACTGACAATAAAGTTCTTCCTGTTTTTTTCATAAACTATTTCATTTCACTTTCTTCTGTACCTGGAAACAAAAAAAAAAATACTTTGATTCTGAAAAGACATAAAAACCTGCCTTGTTGCATGGTTTGTACAATTCTGAATGAGACCTTATCTTGAATACGTTAATTTGTCACTCTAAATATAATCCAAATTTTTCCATGGAAGAGAACCCAAAAAAGGGCTCTTGAATAGAGTGAAATTTAAAGAAAACGCCAAGTTACATCTTTACATAGACACTGGCTATTCAAAGATAACATATTTACCAAGAATCTAGGTACTGAGAAGCAAAAGAAGTACATCCATTGTCCCAACCCTCCAGAAGCTTACAATTTCAGGCACATTTATTCTAAAAATATTTAAATGTGTATCGTATATGTAGAGAATTAACTGCAGACCATTATTTAAAAGTACATGAGACTATTAAAAAAAACAGAAGCAAGAGAAGACATAAGATGCAAAGTGAAATACTCAGAAAGGAAAACGACAACTACTAAAACAATGTAAATGAAAAGAAAAATGGAAATGGAACGCTGTGTAATTTTAATTACCAAGTTTGGCCCCCAAGAGATAGGAGAATGAACTTCTGATCCTTTTTTTGCCAAGGTGAGAGGTCTATAAGAGGTCTATATTTATATACCCTTATTGGATTGATGTGATGGTTAGTTATGCCCAACTGCTTTTTCTGCCGTTATTCTTTGTCAATATGAATGGCTTTCTGGGTAAGGAGGGAGGGAAGGACACTTTGTAAAATGAAGGTGGTGTGAAAACAAAAGATATCTGAAAAACTTTTAGGTGCGTGAGAATATCTTTACACACCCACCTTTAAATAAATCATCCAGAACCCCAATCATTTGAAGGTGTTTTTAAGGGACATCTAGGTGGTGCAGTGTAGAGATCTGCAAGTCAGTAAGACTCATCTGACCTCAGACACTTCCTAGCTGTGTGATCCTGGGCAAGTCACTTCACCCTGTTTGACTCAGTTCCTCATCTATAAAATGAACAGAAGGAAATGGCAAACCACTTCCAGTATCTTTGCCAAGAAAACCCCACATAGGATCAAGAAGAGTCCACACCACTCAACAACAATTTTTAAGAAAGGAAGTAGATCTCTGCCTTGAAGAACAGGATTTGAATTCAGCAAAGTGGAACAGTGAAGAAATTCTAGAATAACGGACATTTTTAAAACACTTTAAACGTTGTAAAAGACTTTACACATACATTATCTCATTTTAGCCTCACAACCACTCCGTAAAGTTGGCACTTCAAGTTTCTGGCATTTCCCCATTTTACAGTAAAGGATACCAAAGCTGGGAGGGGTTAAGTGAACTGCTAATGACCACAATAAACTATAAAGTGTCAAAGTCTGGATCTGAACTTGGGGTTTCCTGATTCCAATTCCAGCATTCTATTCAAAAGGTCACACTGCCTTCTCCATAAACTATACTATCTATTCTAAATCATTTGTGCTAATAGAGAAAAACCACAAAGAGATTAACCAAAATTGATTTATGTAAATGTGGAGGGGAATTACTTCTAAAATCCAGATCATTCAGTCAAATCCTCAGCAGTCTAAGGTAAACAAAGTAGTGTTAAGTTTGCAACTCAAGTACACACACACCAGCTGAAAAAGAGGTAGCTCAAGAGTTGTACTACAGTAATGGGGAGGAAATCAACAAGAATTAAATATTAACAATAACTTATATTTGCATAGTTCTTCAATTTTCAAGGGGCTTTCAGACACACAAAAAGAAAAGCTTCCTGATTATCCGCAAGGTAGTTTATCCATTCAGATTGTCAAGATTCAAAGATTCAGAAATGAGCTAATTCAATCAACTTCACCACAAACCTTTTCAGAACCACTAACGAACTCAGACCCAGGAAGACCACTAAAATAGCTTATATTCCTCCACCCCACATAGTTTCAAACCCCAAGAGAATAGGGAACTAAATTAACACCTTAAACTCAAAATATAACAACATGCAAACAAAAACCTCATTACCAAACCGCTTAACGACGGAGTTAGAGACCACCTTTCAAAGACTGGCTGTCACCTGAAGAGAGGGGGGAGGTAGAGATTTATTTCAGTCACCAGACACCTCGAACCGAGCTTAATCGCTCCGGAAGGCGCTGCCCGGTCGGGGCAGAGCGCTGCAGCGATCTGCTCCAAGTGTGGCAGCATCCCCCACAGGGACAAGAAAGTGTCGGGTTCGGATAACCCCAGTCAGGCGGGGACACTGCCCACTTTGGGCGGTGAGGGTCGGAGGAGGGTTGGGAAGGGGAAGGATCGTCCCTCCCTCGCCCCGTGGGATGCTACAGTATCGCGGGGCGGGGAACACGCGTGGGGAGGTTCCTCTCCTCGTCGAGATCGGACACCAACAATAGGGCGCCGGCGGCCTCCCGCGGCCGACACCAAGCGAGATCTCCCCCGCCCTGGGAGCTCCCGAGCCAGCCTCCCCTACTCTTCTGGGTCAGGCCTTCCCTCGCCGCGGCCTGGGACCCCGCAGGCCTGCCCCGGGCTGGCCTCGCCCACCCCACGCAGACTGGCGGCCCAGCTCTGGCCCCGAACCCGCCCGCGCCCCCGCGGCCCAGCCTCTGAGGGGTGCGGGCCCGTCAGCCCCTCACCTGGCAGAAGCTCCGACAGTAGACGCGTGACGAGCCCTCCGACACTTCCTGCTCGCGAAGCTCGGTCTCCAGCTGCCACAGGCGCGACCAGAGGCCCGGCGGCCCCAGCGCGGGCGATGCCGGGCGGCGGCTACGGGCCCCGGCTCCCGACCCGGCCCCGGCCGGGGCTCCAGAGGCAGCGGCGTCTCCCTTCCCGTCCGCCATCTTCCCACGGCCCAGCGGCGCGTAGGCAACCGAGACACGTGACGTGCTCCTCAGCGGCACCGCCCCCTCCCGCTCCCTTCACGGCCCCCCGCCCCGCCCCGGAATGGCGTTTAGGTTCTGCGACGAAGGGCGCAGGTTCGATGACATCACTCCAGGCGCCTAGGAAAGTCCCGACCTACTAGAGCTGCGTGCTCCCCGTTTCCCCTCCCAACCAAACCCACGCGACGGCATGGCAACAAGCACGGCCACGCCCCTCTTGCCCTCCCACTACTCTCCCTTCCGAAGGAGCTCCCCAGAGAATGCTTCACCCTTCGTTCCCCCCTCTGTCCTCTCTACTACTTCTCCAGCAACAACTTGACCAGACTGTCCCCTCCTCAGGACTACTATCGGCCGAGATCTAGCCCTGGCCCCTAGTGGGAAAACTGAAGAAATGGCCCCGCCCATACGCGCAAAGAGGAGCCTTGGAAAGGCTTGGAAAAGCCCCAGTAACAGTCTGGTCCCCTAGTAACAACCCCGCCTTCTGTCCCGATTAACGACCCCTCGCCTCAGGCCCCCTCCAAACCCGAATAGTAGCGAAACTGTAGTAACCGCTCCGCCCCCTTCCCCCGGACGCTCCCGTTAACAGCCCCTGCCGTGCCCCTCCAAGGCGGCGCCCTTAGAGACGGCTCCACCCCCTGCCTACCCCCCACCCACATCTAACAACGACTCCTTCCCCGGCCTCCCCTGGCGACGCCCTAGAATCGGCTCCTCTACCGCCCTAGGCAACGATTCCACCTCCTCCCCTAAGGAACCACAGCAACAATATCCGCACCCTAACTCTTTCTTCCCCCTTCAGCGAATTGGGAGCGACTTTCCCTAATTACGGTGGTGACACCTGGAAAACTACCCCGCCCCCTATCCCCCAGCTGCAGCGCCCTAGCAACGGCCCCGCCCCTTCCCCAGGGCTGTCCCTTAGTAACGGCCTAGCCCCACTCCCTTCCTATCTTGGCGGTACCCCGTAATGACTCCGCCCCCTGCACCTTCCTGTTCCAGTTCCTCTTATAAGCCCCGCCCCTTGCCCCCCATGACGACGCCCTAGTAACGACCCCGCCCCCTTCCTCCTTCCCGGAGACGCCCCGTAAGGTCTCCGATCTCTGTCCCTCTTAGTGGTTTGGGTTACCTGCCCTGTTCCTTGCCCTCCCATGGCGACGCCCCAGTAACAGTCTGGTCCCCTAGTAACCCCGCCTTCTGTCCCGATTAACGGCCCCGCGTCCCAGTCCCCTTCATACCCTAACAGTAGAGAAACTGTAGTAACGGTTCCCCCCCTTCCCCCTGACGCTCCCATTAACAGCCCCTGCCGTGCCCCTCCAAGGCGGCGCCCTTAGAGACGGCTCCACCCCCTGCCTCGCCCCACCCCCACACCTAACAACGACTCCTTCCCCGGTCCCACATGGCGACACCCTAGAATCGGCCCTCCCCCTCCCCAAAGAGAAGCCCCCAAAATGTCCCCACCCAATTTCCTAGGCGGTGCCCTAGAAGTGACTCCGCCTTTATCCCTCAGGGCCCCACCTCCAGCCTGATGGCCCGGCCCCCTGTCTTTTGGGTGCCCTAGTAACGGCCCCGCCTCCTGCCCCATGGCCGGGCCCCCTACCCTCCAGTTGGTGTCCTAGTAAGGGCCCCGCCCCCTCCCCATGACCAACCCCTCCCGCCTGGAGGGACTGCCCTAGTAACGGCCCCGCCCCTCTCCCCACCCCCTGCAGCGTCCACTTCCCCTTATCTACTACCCCCTACCACTGCCACTCAGAGTAAAGACCAGTCACGGATCTCCCGCCTCCCTCGTCGCCTTGGCAACTTCCCTACCCTCCTCTCCCCTCCCCAATCCTGCGGGGAGGGGCCCACCACCAGCACCACACCTCGTAGTCCGGGCAGGCCCTCCCCCTCCCGGCCTGAACGCGAAATCTTAAGAACCCCAGAGTGGGCCTTGTCCGCGGAGGAACACCCTGCCCCTTCTTTCATGAGAATCTGGGACCCTACTCACCGTTCTTTTTTGTCCATTCACACTAACCACTTCTGCCCCTGAGAGAGCCCTCTGAGCTCTCCATACCCACAGATCTCCGAGCTGGTGAGGTGCTCAGAGATGACCAAGGCCCGTCTATTTTACAGCTGAGGAAACTGAGGCACAGAGAGGGAAAGGGACTTAAAGTCAACTCAATTCAACAACCACTTATTTGTCCAAAAAGCTGTGTTTTAGCAGAAAAGATTCACAATCCTGGCCTCATGGAGCTCAGAGTCTAGGAAATCATAGAATCATAGAATACAGGGCTGAAAGCTTAGATAATATACTGATTGTGAGTTCCATGGAGCCAATGATTTTGCCCTTCCTATACATTGTAAATATCCCTGACACATACACACATTGCTTCACACAGTAGAAGCTAAAAAATGCTCATTAAATTTGAATCGAATTCAACTCCATCATTATAAGGACAGGAAAACTGAGGCCAAGAGAAGGGAAGAGAATTCTCCAAGATCATAGAATATCAGAGATAAAAGATACCAGTCCCACCCTCTCATTTTACAGCACAGTGAAAATGGAGACTCAGAGAGAGGGAATGAATTCTCAAAGGATCCTCAGCTGGGCTTCAAGAGGTCCAGGGATCTGCTCTACTTTTCCACATAGTGTTTACAAGGTCAGGCAACAGGCAAGTGACGTAGGCTCGGATCAGCATGGCTCTGGACAGTAACCAAGAGACAACCAATAGGCCCAAATGGCCAGTTAACCAATTAAGCCCTGTGAACTCAGGAGAATCATAGAATCATAGAATACAGGGCTGAAAGCTTAGATAATATACTGATTGTGAGTTCCATGGAGCCAATGATTTTGACAGAACCATGGAGAGCTCCAGTTTCAGGAACTGGTCTAGTCTTCAGGCCCTTTTGGTATGGCAAACTCAAGTCCTCCTAGCTGGCTAGATAACTCCACCCCAGGGCAATCTTTCTGAATATTTAAAGGAGCCTCACACAATTCTGGAACAGTGCTGGAAGAAGACACACAATCATTCTCTAATCTCAAATGAGCCCTCACTGCTGCCAGGCAAAATTCTTTAACTTCCTAACTGATCTCGATCTCACTCCCTACAAGTAGCTGTTCTTTTCTCCTCAAGCCAGGAAATAAATCCTGTGCCTATCAACTGGGAAACGACTGAAAAAACTGTGGTAAGTCAATAGAATATTATTGTCCTGTAAGAAATAAGAACTTCAGACAAATATGGGAAGACTTGTGTGAAGTGTTGTATGAAGTACGAAGTGAAGAAAGCAGAATCAGGAGAATGATATGCACAACGACAACAATAATGCAAATGAAAACAATCCCCAAAGGTGGCTTGATTCAGTTTAAAGGGAATAATCAATCTTGGTTCCAGAAGACTCATGTGTACCCATCCCTCTTCTTAGGAGTGAGACAAGAAACCATGGATGCTGCAAGTTGCAGAGGGCTGACACACATGGTCAGCATGTGGGTTGGTTTTGCTTAACTGGCTTCCTTTGTTATAAGGGAAAGCTCTGTTGGAGAGTGGAAATTAATTGGAAATCACGAGTATAAAAATCAAAAGCTTCAACTAAACTAAAAATTTATAGTCTAGATGGGTAGTAGAAAAAAATAGAGGAAAAGAGGAATGGGATCATGTTTATAAAGGTAAAATTGACAGGACCCAGTTCAATATTATTTGAGACAGGAAACCACTGTTGCAGTTTTTGAAAGGGGAAGAGTCCGAAGACTAAAGGCTTATGTAAGCTTCACTTCAGCTTCTGGTAAAATCTTGGGATATATATGATTAAGGGATGGTTTTATTAGCTTTTTGAAAGAAAAGTGGTGATTTTTTCTAAGAGCCAGACCTAGTTTCATCAAGAACAGGTCATGCCAGACTAACTTCATTATTTTTTTTTGGTAGGGTTGTTAGACTGGTTGGTTGATCAGGGGAATGATATAAACAGAGTTTGTCCGGTTGTTGGCAGTCTTTCATCATATTCTTGTGAACAAGATGGAGAAGTGGTTTATACAATAGTCTAGTTGTGTGAACTGAGAACTGGTTGGATGACCAGTCCTAAAGGATGATGTTGAATAGACGAATGAAAGAAAAAAGTGTGGGGAAAGCATTTCTCCAGTGCTTACTATTTTTCAAGCACCCTGTTAAGCTTGGAGTAGACAAATAGAAAAGCAAGACAGTACCTGATCTCAAGGAGCTCACGTTGTAAAAAGGGAGAGACAATGCATATAATGGGACTCATCTCCAGGGCAGATAATCAGGTACTGTAGCATGAAATATGCTTGTTGTCCACCTACCTATCATGGTCAATCGGATGCAACATCAGAGTAGATGGTAGGCAATGCAACTTCCTTAAAGTGATGTCAATTAATAAAATTAGGTCCATTTTTATTATCTATTTGCCAATGCTGAGGACTTTGGTGGTAAGAATGTTTTTTTCCTAGGTCTTCAGTAGCTTTAGTGGCTGTATGTGTAGAGGGTGGGCTGGTGAAGTACCTGCAGGGATATTTGTCTAGTTGCATCTCTACGTGGGTTGCTTCCCTGACAAATGGTGGCAGAGGATGAGCTTGAGGTTGTAACTATTCCCAAACCTCTCAAACAAAGAGTCCTGGGCTGCCTCCACTTAGGTCTGAGGGAAAGTGGTAAAAAAGTTGTGGTAATGATCTGATTTCCTCTTCTCTGCCCTCAGTTTAGAGAAGATCTCCAGTAGAGTACCCCAGGTAGCTGTCATTGACTCTGAGTCTTTAACAGTATTTTGGATGCAGACTGATAGAGAAAACTGATAACAACAGTGGATAAGGATGTAATATTTTAAGGTTAATGAAATGGAGGATTAAATTCTCCCATTTGATCCTCACAACCCTATGTATAGGTAAGAAAACTGAGATTAAGAGAGATTTAAATGCCTTTCCCATGTTCAAGTAGATAGTATTGGAAGCAGGAACCTAACCTAGGTCTTCCTTACTCCAAGTCTAGAACTTTGTCTACTCTGTCATTCAGATGACACAAGATGGTGTTTTGAATGCAAATTGATAATGATTAAAGAAATTAAATTTGGGTCAATCAATTTATTAGCAAAGCTAGCAGTTGCATAACAAATCTGGTCCAAGATCTCTGTAGGATGTACAAGGACATCATTGGCAGTTAACAAGGCTTTCTTATAGTTTTCCTCAGTTATGAGGAACCAATCAACTTACACAATCTTGAGTAACATGGGTGAATTCTTTCTTCTGATTGGCTAGAGTTTTACAAATTTTGTAGTTGTTACAAGATATCCTAGAACATACCATGGTTATTATAAGAATATCCTGGAACATTCTGTGGAACATTTTGTGGTCAGCACCCATTACCCAAATTCCCAGAATCATATCAGCCCCTCAATTTCCCTATAAATCATATCTTTTATATCAAAGCAAAGCCTAACTCACAAAATGGACAATAATTACAGAAGAAAACCAAACAAAATGGAATAAGTTTTGGTTCACAATTGCCCCCTTTGATTCTTAAAGGACCCATTCTTGTGAATCAATTAAAGTTCACTGTGTCATATTAAAGACTGATATTTTCAAGAATCATCAGATTTTTAAGGAATTAATTTTGAACAGGCTTTGATATAATAAGCAATACAATATCTAACACAAAGCAGAAAAATAATCATGAGGATTAGGATAATAAGAGCTCATTTAATTATTCTCTCCACAATTTTACTCCTTCAGGACTTTCCCAAATTCAACATACTTAGAATAGTGAAAGTAGAAAAGCTGGGTTAAGGTATCAAAAAGAGTTTAAGGTATCAAAGGGAGTTCATGAAAACAGCCAGAATCAATAGAATTATCCTTCTTATTGTGCATTTCATCCAAAGCTTGACACAAATGAATTATTTAAAACTTTAACAACATGGATAACAAGGAAGACAGGTGGTCAGATTGGTGATATTGGGATAAATTCCTTACAGACAAACCTCATTAAGTAGATTCTATAATAAGGTTACAAATTAAACTACATTTAGAATACAAGGAGACTTTGAGCATTATAATATCAATCATCAACTAACACCAATCCTCCCCTTAGTTCCAATGTCCATGGTATTTCAATCATGCACTTTCATATATCAAATCCTAAATGTCCCATATAATTATCTGGCACCTGAAAACATCTTTCCTTAGACGTTGTGAAATAGATCTCATTCTTACGGCAGCTGTAAAGGGGTCTTCTTTTAGATCAGTTTCTTTGGTAAGACTCAATACTATTTAATACAATCTTTTAATTTGGTAGCATTAACAGAAACTTCAAAATAGGGAAATAATTTCACTTTCTTTACAATTATCTATGTAATTTTATATGTATATCCTTCATTTTAAAAAACGGAAAGCTCATAGTGTGTATGTGTATATCTTAATTCTTGGAAAAAAACTGACCTTATTGCTTTTTCAAAATTTAATACTCTAGGGGCAGCTAGGTGACGCAGCAAATGGAGCAGTGGCCCTGGAGTCAGGAGAACCTGAGTTCAAATCCGGTGTCAGACACTTAACATAAAAACTAGCCATATGATCTTGGGCAAGTCACTTAACCCCAACTGTCCTCTATAAAGAAAAAAAAATTTAATACTCTAATTAGAAAACTTTTACATTTTTGTCTAATTTACTACTTATGAGTTTATTATCCCCACATTAACTCTGAAAGAAAAATTTAAATGTTTCATACTTTGATTGTTTTTATTTCTTATACCATTTTCTCTTATATTGATATATCTTCAGGGCCCTTGGGGCACAAAATCTGGCTGTCATAGATATTGAATAAAATTAACCAGCACTCCCTGTAGATGTTCTGGTATTCCAGCTGCTTCCTTTAGGTGCCAAATCATTTAAAGTAGGAAAACAAAACACCTACATTTTATTAAAATTTGTAATTTTATTGTGAGGAAATATAAATTTTTATGTTTTATTTTATAACTATTACAAAGTAGATGGGGGCAGCTAGGTGGCACAGTGAATAGAGCACTGGCCCTGGAGTCAGGAGGACCTGAGTTCAAATCCATCCTCAGACATTTAACACTGACTGGCCATGTGACCTTGGGCAAGTCATTTAACCCCAATTGCCCTGCCTTCCCCCCTCCAAAAAGCAAAAAAAATGTGGATTGACCGTATATGCTTAATAACACAGAGTGTTTCAGTATTAAAACTATTAACTAATAGACATAGTATTAAAAAATTTTCACAGTTTACCTTCCCTGATTATAGAAATTTTCTATGAAAGGGAAAGGAGGGACATGGTTATGCCAGAACCAAGACTGTTCCCTCAAGGTCACAGACTGACTTGACATAAGAGGAGGAAAACTCCTTTAGCTCCATTAGATTCCAGGCAAGAATCTTAGATAACAGCTAACCATGTGTAATGCCATGCACAAGCAGATTCCCAAAAGAATGCTACCATGAACAGCTTTTAAGGTTCAGATTACACAGTATAGTGAACACTCTGTTTATTCCATTACAAATCAAGGCAAACATTCACAATATATCACAATGTAATATTCATAACATTACATATTATCACAGAAAATCACAATAAAGTGTTCATAACAGCTTAACATTAGAATGGCCACATGGTTTTCACTACAGTGGCCACAATAATTAGAACAAAGCATTCAATCAATTCACAATACAGTAATCAATACTCATTCAATCAATTCACAATACAGTAATGAATACTCAATCATTCAATCAATTCACAATACAATAATCAGTCTTCCACTCATGGGGCAATCATACATGAACTCAATCAGTCATTAAATACAATCATTAGAAAACCACACAAACCCTCCACCCCTCGGTGTCCAGCAAACCTCAATTTCATCCAAGGGAAGGCCTTTCCTTGATCTTGACTTGGGGTGGTCTCTCTGATTCCTTGGATCCTGTTCCATGGTCCCAGCTCCCTCCTGAATCCACCAGTCACCTGAATTCAGAAGCAGACAGCTCCCAGGTCCTCATCCAGTCCTCAGAGGTAGACAGCTTCCAGGCCCTTGTCCAGTCCTCCAGGCAATCCCTAGTACACACTGAAGTTCACAGGGTCCAGTACATCTCAGACTCTTCACCACTTCTGTTGCAGAGAACTCAAGGATCAGCCAGGCCATGAACCAACAAAGGTTTATCCCAGTCATACTCTTTCAGTCCTCCAGCAGTTCAGCTGGCCCTAGGACCTAGGAGAATCTTGGCCTTCCAGGAGGCCTTCCAGGCAAACCCTCTCAGCCTCTCAGGAGGCCTTCCAGGCGGCCTTCACCAGATTCTGGTCTCAGGAAAACTCCATCTCAGTTCTCAGTCAGCTTCCAGATGCTGGGAGAGAAACTCTCACTCTCTCACTCTCTCACTCTCACTCTCTCTCTCTCTCTCTCTCTCTCTCTCTCTCTCTCTCAAGAAAACTCCAACTCACTTCTTCAGTCCAGCAGCCCAGCTCCCAGATGCTGGGACAATCCTGCTTCCTCCAACAGGAGCCACCAGGAGGAAGATTCCCAATTCTGTCTCTCTGTCTCTGGAATTCTTGCTTATATACACACACTGACCTCCTGTCTTAGTCAACCCCCTTCTTCCATGTCAACAGGGGAGTTCACACCCTCTCAACAGTGTGACAGAGTTCACACCTTCCATACTTAGTTCACATCTTTCATTCTTAGCCTTAAGTTACTAAGGGCTAAGTATCTGCTAAATTGATTGCTGTTACACCATGCAACAAAGTTCTACATGATTCACAAGGTATCATAGCCATGCTCAGAATTAACCAGGTTGGAAATTTTCATAATGGGGAAACTAAGTCAAGAGGATCTTATCTTTGCCTTTGCAAGGTCTTCCCCTCAAATTTCCCCAGGCACAGACATCTACCTGTAGCAATTTTCAGATGTCACTCCCTTCGGGCAGACACCTGGCATTTCCCTTGAATGGTGGATTATTGGCTCTATAACAACTCAGGTGATCATACCCGAAATCAAAACTCCAAACAATATCAAATGGTATTTCCACAAGTTTTTACCTCAAATAGAAAAATTTTACTAGTCACAGTTTAGATCTAAGTTGTTATTTTTTTTCTGAAATTTCAATAATAGTTAACAATGAGCAAGTATAAGGACATTTCACTTATCAATGTTAGGTCAAAGATGTAATTTCAATACAGATTGATTATTAACAGCTATAATTTTTATAAGTGATAGTCAAATAATCTTTCAGATAAAACTCATTCTTTATTGTTTCCTCATTTTGGCTGGGAGTTGGTCTTAGTTCCTCAAACTTCAGTGCTTTAGAATGTTACAACACAGGATTGGCAGGGCTGGTAAGGTTTTATGACCTCACTCAAGTGGAAGATCTTAAAGGAACTTCACAGATAAAGATAATTTGGGGGGGGGAAGGGGAAGGTCTATGCTGCTTTTCTCATTTTAGAGTTAAATATTGAACAGTTTTCAAGTATTTTTATCATAATTTTTAACATCTTAGTTCGTAATCTAATAGCAATTGGATTAAAATAGAAGTTGCTAGCAATTGCAGAATTTCTTGCAGATACCACAACTTCTCCTTTTAATCTAACAATGGTGCACCAAATTTCACAGTATAAGAAAACATTTTTTTTAAGAAACAAACTTATTACCATTCCAATGACATTAATTCAATCTAATGAATTTCTAAATTACATTTTGACAAAACCCAGCATAGAGTAATCCAGTATGGAGTAATTACATTCAATTAAAGAAATAATAATGATAACAATAGCTAACATTTATATATTACCACATACCATATTTATTTTCCAGTTTTTAAGGCTCAATTTAAAGAGTTTCAGAGCCCTGTCTTTTGATTTCTCAGTTGTTATTTGAATTTCTTAAATGTATCAGCATAACAATTTGTTAATTTACATCACCAGCCTTTATAAGACTGAAATTGGTTTTTTTTTTCTCTTTATGAAGAATGGAGTCAATGCCAGTTTAGAAAAGCACTCTTTTAGTAGCAGAACATTACCAAAGAAATATTTCATCCAACTGAATTCCTTTAAGTTCTGAATATTGCACTGTTCACCTTCTGGACAAGCCAGGCATTATATTATACCCTTCAAAAGTATATGATCCTCTCAACAGCCCTGGGAGGTCAGTGCTATTATTATCTGCTTTACAGATTAGAAAATTGAGTAAACAGGGTGTGAAATAACTTGCTTAAAGTCATACAATTAATAAATTTCTGAGATTGGATTTTTAACTCAAGTTTACTTGATCTATGCAATTTTCATCATAGTGATAAATAGCATCTGTATTTTGCATTAATTTCTTATTTAATTCAATTTTTATTAATTTTAAATGAGACCACATAGCTTAGCTTCAAGACAAAACATCAAATCAAGCTTGTGTTTACAATTTCATATGGTGGTACTTAAAACCTTGATGGAATCAAAATCTCTTTCTAATAATTTTCCAAAAGTTTTTAATTTGATTGAAAGTCCCTTCTTCAGGCCAAATTTGGGAGTCATCGAGATTCTTATATATCTTAGACCAATTTTTTTAGTTCTTTTCTTAGTTATTTTTGGCCAAAATGTGTAATTTGTTGCCACAGATGACTACTCTGGAAAAAGCCATTTATGACAACAGATTAAGTATTCCAGCCAGAGTATTGGAAGATAATAAAATGAATCGAGGGGAAAGGTAATTTGGTGATTTAAAGTGATGATAATCTTTCTGATAAATAAATTGCATTCATGGGTTCTTTTTTATTCTTATTCCTAAAGTCCTGGTTTTTTTCTTTCTACAAACTTGGATGAGGGGTCCCCTTTTGTAACAATAAAAAATCTCATATTGGATCAG
Source organism: Pseudochirops cupreus (assembly GCA_028627135.1). Lineage (NCBI taxonomy): Eukaryota > Metazoa > Chordata > Mammalia > Diprotodontia > Pseudocheiridae > Pseudochirops > Pseudochirops cupreus. The sequence goes on from CM053582.1 coordinate 120,549,407, forward strand.
TGGAATAGGTTAGGTACACAAGACACAGTAGCTAACGACTATGGTAATCTACTGTTTGCTAAGCCCAAAGACTCCAGTTTCTGGGATAAGAACTTACTATTTGACAAAAAATGCTGGGAAAACTGGAAAATAATATGACAGAAACTAGGCATAGAACAACATACCAAAATGAAGTCAAAATGGGTATACAATTTATATAAAAAAGTTTAATACTATAAGCAAACTGGGAAAGCAAGGGAATAGTTTACCTGTCAGATTTATGGAGAATGGAAGAATTTATGACCAGACAAGAGATGGAGAACATTATGAAATGCAAAATGGATAACTTTGATTACATTAAATTGAAAAGATTTTGCACACACGAAAAAAGCCAATACAACCAAGACTAGGAGGGAAACAGAAAAATGGGAAAGAATTTTTACAACTAGTATCTCTGATAAAGGTTTCATTTCTAAAATATATAGAAAACTGAGTCAAATCTATAAGAATACAAGTCATTCTCCAGTTGATAAATGTTCAAAGGATATGAACAGGTAGTTTTCAGAGAAAGAAATTAAAGCTATCTATAGTCATATGAAAATTTGTTTTACATCACTATTGATTAGAGAATCACTAACTGATTAAAGAAATGCAAATCAAAACAATTCTGAGGTACCTCATCACATCTATCAAATTGGCTAACATGACAAAACAGGAAAATTATAAATGCTGGAGAAGATGTGGGAGAATTGGAACACTAATGCATTGTTGGTGGAGTTGTGAACTGATCCAATCATTCTGGAGAGAAATTTGGAACTATGCCCAAAGGGCTATAAAAGTGTGCATATCCTTTTATCCAATAAAACCACTTCTAGGGCTGTATCCCAAAGAGATCACAAAAATCAGAAAAGGACCTACAGGTACAAAACTATTTATAGCAGCTCTTTTTGTGGTGGCAAAGAATTAGAAATTGAGGGGATGACCATGAGTTGGGGAATGGTTGAACAAGCTGTGGCATATTAATATAATGGAATACTATTGTGCTGTAAGAAATGATGAGCAAATGGACTTTAGAAAAACCTGGAAAGACTTATATGAACTGATGTTGAGTGAGGAGAGCAGAACCAGGAAAACATTGTACACAGTAATAGCTACACAGTGCAATGACTAACTTTTTTTTTTTTGCTTTTTGTAGAGGGGAAGACAGGGCAATTGGGGTTAAGTGACTTGCCCAAGGTCACACAGCTAGTAAGTGTTAAGTGTCTGAGGCTGAATTTGAATTCAGGTCCTCCTGACTCCAGGACTGGTGCTCTATTCACTGTGCCACCTAGCTGCCCCCAATGACTGACTCTGATAGACTTACTTCTTTTTAACATTGTGAGGTTCTAAGATAACTCCAAAGGACTCATGATGGAAAATATTGTCCACATTCAAAAAAAGAACTATCGAGTCTGAATGCATATTAAAACATTTTATTTGCTCTCTTTTTTGTTCCTTCTTTCTCATGGTATCTCCCATTGGTTCCAATTCTTCTTTACAACATGACTAATGTGAAAATAAGTTTAATATGAATGTATATGTAGAGTCTATATAAAATTGCATGCCACCTTGGGGTGGGGGAGGGGAGAGATGGAGAGAAAATTTGGAACTCAAAATCTTATGGAAGTGAATGTTGAAAACTAAAAATAAATAAATACATTTTTACAGAATAAAATAATGGAAAAATCTCTTCAATTATTAAGTAAAACCACTCACATTTTCCTGATGACTGACTGAGCAGTAACAAAAATAATCTTCATTTTTTGCTTTGGTTTAGTTTTTTATTTTTTTCTTTCTCATGAACATATTGGGCAATGTTTTTAAGCTTGCCTATGTTCTTTTCATGCCATTTAGGGCAACTGTTATGGATATAATTGCATATTTCTGGCATCACTGGGTGAATAAAGGCTGAATTAATTATTCTAGCATCTCCTAGATTAGATCTAACCTTGGATATTGCTTAGCATTTTTATATAATGTGCTATAAAACTGGTTAGGGGATTCATTTTTCTCTTGAAAAGTTTCTTAAAATTTGAACACCCTGATGCAATTCACTGAGTTTTTAGAGTCTTGTAAAGGCCAACTAGGACTACTCTCTCAGCCAGCAGATATAACAGCCACAAGGTGTTTATTAATCTCAGGAGTATCTTTCCTCTAAGTGGCAAAATCAGAAAGTCCAAAAGTTTGGTAGAGTCTTAAAGGTACCATATTTCCTATCTGATTACATTATATAAGAAACTTTCTTGGAAAGGAAAGGCAACTACATCTGGACCCTCATGTTCAAAAGAAATTAAGTCTCTTACTATAGTAAAAGGAGACTAAAATGGAACAGAAGGTGTGAAAGGAGGAATCAAAGAGGTAGAAGACAGAAAAGGATAAAGAGGAGTGGGTCCTTTAAGGAGTTGTGGGCATGACCCTTTTAGCAGGACATCCCAGCAAAACTGATCATTCATTTGGTAGAGGTAAGGTTGTTTAATGGTCAATTTCAATAAACAAAATTAATAACCAAAAAGTGCCAAATTTAGGTTGAATTTAGGTCAGAATAATTCATTGGCTGAATCCTTTGTCGTTTGCTCTTTTGTCATCCTGTACTGAACTAGGAGTTTCTCCTGGTCCCAAAACACAAGAAGTTTTTCTAGTGGGTTTCACTTTGGTTATTGTCATTCATCCTTCATTCTCTTAGAGGACCAATGATAACACAAGCATGATATCTTGACTTGCACATGAATTGGATTGGAGTGAGGCAGAGCTGTGCAAAGTTTTCACTCTCCCTCTTTCCTCCAGAGTCATCAGAGTCCAGTGGCAAGACAAAGGTCAAGAGGACCTTTACTTTGGTATGCTATTACTACATCCCATCCTTTCTTCTACTTATAAAAGGGATTTCTTTGCAAGATTAACTTGTCTATAATAGAGAAGGATTCTCCTCTCTATAGAAAGAATGACAGGAAGTGACTCTCTTACCTATATAAGGAATTCCCCAATTGATGGAATGGATTCCCTGACCTATAGAAGGAATGAGTTCCTCTCTTTTACCTACAGAAGGAATGGACTCTTTTTTTCCTTACCTAGAACAGGAATGGTGCCAACTGTAGTCTCTTTAAGGAACTAGGGGTTTACCTACTCAGAGAAATTTGAGATTGAAACCTAGGAAGCATCCAATCTCTGGAGCAGTCCTCCCTGGAGAAGGGCCTCAGTGAAAAATCAACCTGAGCATGCTCTAGGTACTTCCTCAAAGAGACTCTCTCAGTGTTCAGGGTCCCTCTCCTGACTTCATTTTTGTGTCACAGACCCCTTCAGCAGTCTGGTGAAGGCTCTGAACCTCTTCTTAGAATGATATTTTAAAATGCACAAAATAAAATACATGGGATTTCAAAGGAAACCAATTTTATTTTTGTTTTATGTGTAATTGGAAAAAATGGGTTTTTTTCCTTTTTTTTCCTTTTTTTCTTTTCTAAACTTTTGTTTATTTTTAGTTTACA